>JAODKN010000016.1:11787155-11813083 GCA_026774425.1 Petrocephalus zakoni | reverse complement strand
AACTGGGAATACTTCTGTGCTAGGACAAAATTTGTTAACTACCATTTCAATTAAAAGGACCTAGATTTCACTTAAGCACCAAGTTCTTGCTGTGTGCTGATTGGTCAGCCTCCTCTAATCATGCACATGTCACTAATGTTAATGTGAAACAGCTGGATGAGTCTTTCAGTCAACGCAATCAAACCAGTCAAAGGACAGGAACAATTGAAATATTTAGCACAATAGCCTTACAGTTTTAAAGTACACTGTAAAACCTGAAGTGTCCTTTCTGACATGGATTAGATGGTAACCCTAGTATATTATAGTGCACCACATTACGAGTCAGATTTTGGCAGCCCCACAAAACAGCAGATGTACGATATATTCCAATATTTAGGAAGTGGAGAATTTCCTTCCAAGCCTGACAGAGGCTACGATGATGTGTTTCTCATCTGCGAAGAACATCTCCATCGTGTTGATCATGTTCACGCGGCTGCTATCAGTATCATGCCCCACTGTCAGGCCGCGCTCAGAGGTTTGGGACTTTCGGCCGGGCAAATAATCCCCCATTTTGTACTGGAGCACAGAGTGATGTGAGGTTCTGGAATGAGGAAATCCAGGAAGGCGGCCGTGCTTGGCAGCCCGACACGGAAGCCGAGGCTGTTAGCAGAGAAGTGTGAGAATTGATTTGGTAAGAGAGCACCTGCAGTGTCTGACGGATGCTGTGCCTCTGCGGCTGGCTCCTGTGTTGAGCGGCTCAGGACAACTTCTCAAAAAGACATTCGCCGTCACCGCCCTCCAAAACATTAGAGGATTCCATGATGTTTGCTCCCGTTTATGGCTACTGCTTGACCCGGTATCCTGGCACCAAGACCATTTATCACACAGTTTTCTTATTTCACAGAGATTGTCTGATAATTGAACCTTCGTAATGCATTCATTATGCATTCATAGACCATTCATGTAAGTATACCTTAACATACCAAACATCCCTGAACAGCTTTAATATACATTAATAATAAACACAATATACATTATGAATTTGTTATTGATGGATATTAAAACTGTTAAGGCATGTTAGGATGTTAAGGTGTACTTACATGCTGCTTATGAATGGTCTATGAATGCATTATAAAGGCATTATGAAGGTGCAAAGCTGGTAAGACATTACCAGCTTTCTTTTTGTTTTTGTGTATTTTGTGTGCTCTTACATACATGAAGGTGTGTTCCTGTGCATACGAGTGCTTCTGTACAGTGGTGTGTGACTGTCAGAATCTGTGCAGAGGTATGAATGATGTGTTTGTGTGTGTTTTTCATTGAATCTTGTGTGTGTGGGTTTGCATACAGTAGATCACTTTTGAGCATCAAAATGTCCCCAAAGTGTGGTAAGCCCTGAAATTTCCCTACTTTTGGAGACATCTTTTCAGGTCCCCATTTGGAAAACCTCAATTTTATAAAAATCTGTGAATGTAATCAAAAAACAAAAAATGCCAAAAGTCTTGTATTTGGGTTGGTTACTTATGGTTAGGGTTAGGGTTGGGTTGGGGTTAAGGGTGTCGTGATTGGGATTAGGGTTTTTCCCATAGAAATGAATGGAAGGTCCCAATTTAGATAGGTATGCAAGTCTGTGTGTGTGTGTATGTGTGTGACGGAAGTTTCAGAGACTGGCACTGCCTCCGCCGGCCCCTTTATAGATGTGCCAACACAAATGTATTTACCTCTGTGCTCAACATAGCGTGGAAAAAAGCGTGACATCTCCTCACTGGACCTGCCACAGTGTTTTCTTAAGTCACACCCTCGGCGCTTAAGACAAATCAGGAATGCAGAGAGTATTCACGGCTAACAAAACCGCGATTACGGTGGGTAACAGGATCGGTGCTAATCAGCGTGATCCCAGAGAAATGCCCTGGATTTCAACCATTGTTCGGGGAATTTGTCAGATGGTTTTCGTCTCATTTATGCCATTGGTTCAGCTTTCCTCTTTGAGAAAGAGGCCGGCCTTTAATTTGTGTCCCGCTCAATGCGGACCGTCGCAGAGATCAAAACCTGAGGAAAGACACTGTGGAAATTCTAACTCGCAATGATGTGCCTTTCTTGTGTTTTCTGACAATGAACAATGGCTACCTGATAAGTAATGGCACTAGTACAGAAGAAGCTGCTTCAACGTGCGGACGCGGGAGGGAATAAACCATTATCCAAAGACGTGTTCTATCATGTCGAACATTCTGTTTTCTCCAGCCAAATCCCTTAGTTCCGTGCACGGAAAATATTCTAGCCCCGTAATAGTGATATGGAGGGGTGATAAGGGATGGGACAAGCATTTATCTGACTGGAGACACCGAGAACTTCTGGAGTTTACGGGGCGGCCTGCTGCCTGGGGTTTTCAGCAGGTCGGCAAGGCTGTCAGCAGGACGGGAGCCCTCTGTTCTGTCTGAGCTGCCACGCTCGCTGAAATTACGGGCCAGTGGCAGCCAAAAAAATAAGAGTCTTCCCAAACTTCATTTATCTAAGCTCGCCCTCTGCTGGCCGAAGGACGGAACTGCCGTTCCCATGCTTATTTCATTCGGGTGAGAGCTCCGCCTTCCGAGCCTAATAAATGATTCACGCATATGTTGAATCCTTGGAATCAGTGTGGCTGGATTAAATATTTACTGCTGACTGCCCATTTATCAGAGAACAAAGATGAGAATATGATGTTTTTATTAATGACTTTGCTTAATCATTAGAAATTGGGGCCACCATTACAGTACATGGTGGCTTTATTGGGAATCTTTGAGGAGTGAGGAGCACACAGCTGTGCTTGTGCTGCGTGCTGGGCACCACAACTTTGAAAAACAAGAAAACGGCTTGGTTGTTTTGTTAGCAGACTGAGCCAACATCAGATTGTCTTTCATTTCTTGGGCCATGGCTTATAAAAAGCATGCAGGATCGAGGGTCTAAGGAAATCCTGAAACCTGACTCCTGATTTCTCTGGGCCACAAATATACAGGTTTTCTCCCAAGCACATTGCAAATAAATTACACTTTTATTATTGATTGATGGACCGCAGTTGAATTCTATGTCTAATTGTTCCACGAGTGAAGTGAACACAGCAGTTGGGCATCTGCTTTTCAGGAAATACAGATGTGTATATTTGCGACATCCCTGAATCCCCCGGTGCAGATGCACGTGTCCCGCATTGTGGGGCCGGCACCAGGTAGGGCGCTGAATGTGCTCATCCCGTGTATCTGATGAACTCGCTGTGTGTTCACGATGTGCACACAAACTGTGCTGCCCTTGGCCCTCAATCAGATTTACCCCTGAGATCCAAACGCAGGGAGACAAGTGCCAGTTATCTTTGCTGCTGCCTTTGAAGGGGAGTTCACAGGTCCTTTTGAAGAAACCTGCAAGTGCGTGCAACCGGCTTGGTAAACAGAGGCGGAGTTGCCCGGCGAAGCGTGCCTCGGGAGATGCAGATAACGCCGCTCTTTCCTGTGGCCCCAGGGATGTTGGATCAGGCCACTTCCAGGGAGATGAGCTCCATCTGGGTGGCAGCAGAACATGGGCCAGCCAGGGTGCATCTTTCTGCAGTACTCCTCTGCTGCAAAGGGCCAGCATTCAGCAAGAAAGGAGCACTCACATTTCCCTTACAGCAAAGTTTACGTGTACAACAATAGTCTGAGAGTAAACTTTGAACAGCACCCCACCTGTAAACATCCCATAGGTCCAGCTTTAGCTACACTCAGCTGGCTTTGGCTTGCACCTGGCATCACTCCTACTTGAGTTCCCCATACTGCTTACCACTGCTCTGTCTGCTGGTCGTGGACGGTCCCCAGTGTCCCCTCCCGGGGCCTAGGCCGTGATCCCGCTGTCACGTCATGCTGTTTCTCCTCTGCGTCCAGTTCCCCGAACCCAAACGCTTTGCCTGTTTTCCCCACATCTGCCACCATACCATCTGCAGGTCTCCAGCCAGGTACGCCTCAGGCCCCCAGCTCTCAGCCCTCCACACCAGTCACCATGGATCCATTTTATTCTGTTCCTCCTTCATTCCTTTACTTCAGTCTGTGCAAACATCTCTCGCACCACTATATCATCCCAGTCCAGCGAAAATCGCTCAAATCCACTTTTTGATGATTGTGACGTTTTACTAGAGATTAAATGCACCCATTTTCCTCTGTCTATTGATAGCGTTTGTTCTCGTGATGGTTGCTTGTATCGAATACTTTATATCCCTACATATATCCCTATATATAGCTAGCTAACCAACACCATTGCGAATATTAAGCGATTTTAGTTTGTATCTTGTTGATACTGACAACAATCCACGTAAGTTCACTTAAAACATTTAACCCTTCACTGATGGGTATATGTTTCTATCTGTGGTGCCACGGTTGTCTCCTTAGATTGTTTTACCTTCATTTTATAAGGCAGTTTCTGAGAAACCGCTTTTTTCACACTTTTAAAATAATGGATTTTTGGATATTCATGTTTTTCATTTGACAGTAACAAAAATGTGTTGCTCTCCTGCACCATCTTGTTTGTTTTAGTCAGCTGACAGCAAATATCACCTTTGCGCTGCATTATTGTATATAGGGACAATGTAGGCAATTTGTGTGTCCACTACAATTTGCAGTGCATTGTGGGAATATTATATTATATTATATTATAGTGTACAACAATAGTGAATCAGATTCTATCAACAGATGCACTATTTGGTGCACTATTTAGGAACTAGAAAGCAAATTCAATGCCCTCTCTCCTCTGATCATTTGACCACTTACTCCATGAAATCTACCGAGACGAAGACTAGAAAAATGATTTTCTGTTTTGTTCATTGTGTTAATAGCTATTAATGCTGATGGCATGTGGCTATACGTGACCTTCCCTGCGGACGAAGGCATGGTTTTGGCTTGGATCTCTGCATGCCTTTCTGAAATCGCAGCCTGAATGAGGGATCATCACCTCCAGCTAAATTTCTCTAAGACTGAGTTTCCTGTCTGGCAGCCCGACTGTTCGCCATGACATCGCTGTACAATCTGTATCATTGACATTGGCTCCATCAAGGTCTGCCAGGAACCTAGGGGTAATGACAGCTGAGCAGATATCCTTTTGCTGCCTATATACTGTAGCAGCTATCTTCCAGTCTTGTAGGTTTCACATCAGGAAGATCAGCCCTTATTTGTCGGTATATGCAGTAGCTTATAGTCCAGGCACTTGTCATCTCACAACTAGGCTGCTGCAATTCCTCACTGACAAGGCTACCAGCTTGTGCTGTCAAACCTCTGCAGATGATTCAAAATGCAGCAGCACCTGTGGTATTCAGCCAAAATGCTCTCTTTGTCTCTTTTCCTCAGCTCCATGTAGGAGCTCACATCAATTTTAAGTCCTTGATGCTGAATTTCCATTAATAGAAAGCCATTAGTGGGATAGTACCCATCTCCATCAACATGTTCCTCAAGACCTGCATCCCATCTCACCCTCCTTGGTCTTTAATCAGCAAGGCAATGGAGCTTGGAGATCCTTCCCACATATGAGAGGCCTTATTCCAGGTATTTATCATGTATGGTTTCTCGATAGTGGAATGAGCTGCCAAACCACATATGCTCATCAGATTCATGCTCTACATTCATAAAGCACCTCAGGAGCCATCTGCTCGCTCATGAGACTTTTACTACACAAATAGGTTCTGAGGGCAGAATGAAAGATAAGATAACAAATCAGATCATGCGTCAGATGTCAGAACAACCAATGAGATGTCTTGGTCCCACCTCATCTAGCTGCCTGGACCTGCCTCCTTTACAATATGATTGGTTATTTCTCTCAATGTTGTCTTGCTGGTGTCCTATATTCTTTTAATGTTCTAAGTGCAGTGCTTTGTCTTTTGATCAAATAGTCCTATTAGATCTTTCTGTATTTGACATCATTTGACATCTACTCATACTTACTACTAAGCATTCAGTGGACCTCGGCCTAACCGTGCATATGCCTAGTTGATTCCTTGACAGCCCAGTACTTTTAAAGTACTGATCCACTTGTACGCTGCTTTGGACAGAAGTATTTACTAAATAAATAAGTGTAACCAGCTAATCCTGTGACAGTCTCATATTTGTAAAGCACTGCTTCACTTGTACGCTGCTTCAGACAGAAGTGTTTGCTAAGTAAACAAATAAACAAACAAATAAATAAGTTAATCCTGTGTCTGTCGCTTTGTGCCATGTCTCCACTATACAATTTTATCATTGATATCAGTACCTGAATGTGATATGACACAAATGTGTCCTGCCTCATTCAGTCTCAATCTCTTACAGTAGAATGACGAAGAAATTACTAGCGTAATGGGAAATAACATTCTGTACACAGACCTAGTGATCTGCAGAAATCAATTTCCATTTTTATTTATTTATTTTTTGTGGGGATCACTACCACACCAACCGTGCCACCCCTCCAGGGAAATTATTGCTAGATACGGCACTATACATGCTTGAACAAATGCACAAAGCTAAAAAGCTTACAGTCATTGACACTGTTGTCATATGCTGCTAGTTCAAGTGTAGAACATTGTAGGTGTGGATGAAACACATGATATTCCAGGTGAAGTGTTCAATCCCCTGTTACGACATCATAAAAAGAAGAAAAGAAGCAGCGGTCATAAATAACTGTAATTTAAACTACTGAAAGACAATATGCATTCAAGTAATTAAGAGTTAAACGTGGCATTGTGCTCCGTTAGAAAGTGGCATTTTCAAAACAAATGTAAATATATGAAGATGCATCCGCCTGCAGCTTGTCTTTAATGCCGCTAGCCTGTTGGCAAAGGGCTTTGTATCCCATTGTCAGGATCTGATTGCCCGCAGATGTTCGCGATTATGACTCTCATAAAGGAGCCGGCTTTTTGTCTCCTCCGAGCGCCGCTGGTAGATTTCCTCACCAACTGCGGTTTCTGGGCTATTTGGCACCAAGCTTCATTACCGTGTTTCCCATTCTCTGTATAGCTAACAGAAAGTGGGCTGGTGGCCAATGCGCCTTCTTTTCCCGTTCTTCATGTGGCTGCTTTTTCGTATTAACCACGCTTGATTCTGCGTGAGGGTGCAGCATCTTCAAGCCTGTAACTAGGTGGACTGGTCTTTTATCTATTTATTATTTGCCTCCCGGGGCTTTTCCCTTAGCGTTTTATGCCAGTGTTTAGTTGCTATAGATTATTTCGAGGCTCTGTTCTCCTTGGTGAGGTGCACCACTTAAAGAAATATTACGGGACAGTCTGCCATGGACGAATGTATGGGTCATTATCTTTTTATGACGGTGGCTCTCGCCTTAGTAAGCAATTTGCAAAGAGAAACCTGGGGGTGCTTGTATATTAGGCAACAAAACTACAGTTTCAGCCAAACTCAGTGCCTAGTAGAATACTGGACACTGTGAAGAACATAAGTTAATTAACATCATTTGTTACTTGTATCGCGTTGTACATTGTAAAGATGAGGAAGAGCTGACTTAACTACTATATATAGTGCCACAGTGTGAATGTGGCGTGTAATGATACAACAACGTGATACTATGGAATTACCGCGTCAGACTGCCCGGTGAGGACGTATTAGCATCTTGTCATGATCCTTCTGCTGTGTTTTTGTGGAATAATTAAAATGCCTATGTATAATGCATCCATTTCCTCCTTCCCAGTAAAGCTCTGCATTTTTAATATCTGAAACTGATGGAAAATTACTGTATTTGAAATGCTTTATAAACTACAGACAAATCCAAGTGCCACCACTAGATGGCACCAGGAAACAGGATAAAGAATCCACAGGCCGTTTCAGCCTACTTTAATTTGAGCCCTGCACTTAAATGACTAATTTAGAGACCTCAGTGGAAGACCCCCACTGTTAGTGTGATCTACAGGGGGACATGTTCAACCTCCTGGATTCTCTTGGGTGTTCCGGTCAGCCAAAGGGCAAGGCCCTGTCATTGTCTTCAACCTCCTGGCCCTGCGCTCTAATAGTGCTTTTCGATTCAGTGAATCAGAATACAAACAAGTCCAGTCCGGGCATGTGCTCACAAAGCTGCAGTAAATGTTGATCAGACGTCAGTGTTAACAGTTGATCTTTAACAATGTCCTAATCCGGATATCTGGATAAAGAACAATTCTAGTGGATTATTCTGATATTAACATGGTTAATGAACAAATAATAATAATAATACAATAGACTAGTCGTGGTTCTGTTTTTTTTTTCAGAAGAAAGCAATTCTATAAATATTTCTTAGTGAGAATGCTGGAAAGCATTCCGTAACACTTTGTAACAACTGGTACATTGATGTAACATTTAAACTAGTGAAAATTGTTTCTGTTTGAATGTTGTAAACCTGGGCATTCATCCTGGCTAGTCAATCCTTACAGTGCCAAAGCACTTAGCATGCTGCCACCCAGCCTATTCACGGACGCTTGTGAATTCATACATGCTGCACGGAACGGCTAATATACTGTCATCCTCTGTTTTCTAAAAGCTTGTGAACCTTTACAGGAATAACAAAACAGTTAGCATGCTGAGTCTGTATTCAGAGCTGCCTTCAACTAGCAGTTAGCACCCTTCTCCGGAGAGCAGTTTGTAATTGTGTGACAATTAAGTCATCTTTGGCCTTACAAACATTACTCACCGCATAAGCCCACTTCTGAAGCCCCCACACTTAAAAGCAGAGCAAAAATTTAATCTAGACAGAGAAGAGAGCACTGACATTAAACCTACATGCTTTAGTCATTCAAGGAACCCTTCTCTCATCAAATCACTCCCTCCTTTACATTCTCTTGTTAGATGTTTCAAACAGGAGTGTTAATGCTGGAAAATTTTAGATTGATGTTCTGGAATAATTGTGTAATCTGTCTGCAGAAGCTCTCTGGTGTGGGAATCTATTTAGCTCCTGTGCTTCAAAAAAGTGCCAGTAAGAGGTTCTGGAGAGGGAGGTGATGTGGTTTGCATGTAAAAATGGAGATCTTGTATTGGCTATGGGGCACATTGTGAGATCTGGAATCGGCTAGGGGGCACATCGTGAGATCTGGGATCGGCTAGGTGGCAGATTGTGAGATCTAGGATCGGCTAGGTGCACATTGTGAGATCTAGGATCGGCTAGGTGCACATTGTGAGATCTGGGATCGACTATGGGGCACATTGTGAGATCTGAGATTGGCTATGGGGCACATCGTGAGATCTGGGATCAGCTAGGGGGCACATCATGAGATCTGGGATCAGCTAGGGGGCACATCATGAGATCTGGGATCGGCTAGGGGGCACATCGTGAGAGCTAGAATTGGCTAGGGGCGCATTGTGAGATCTGGGATCGGCTAGGTGGCACATTGTGAGATCTGGGATCGGCTAGATGCACATCATGAGATCTGGGATCGGCTATGGGGCACATTGTGAGATCTGAGATTGGCTATAGGGCACATCGTGAGATCTGGGATCGGCTAGGTGGCACGTTGTGAGATCTGGGATCGGCTTTGGGACACATCGTGAGATCTGGGATCGGCTTGGTAGCACATTGTGAGATCTAGGATCGGCTAGGGGCACATCGTGAGATCTGGGATCGGCTAGGGCCACATTGTGAGATCTGGGATCGGCTAGGTGGCACATTGTGAGAATTGGGATCGGCTTTGGGGCACTTTGTGAGATCTCGGATCGGCTATGGGGCACATCATGAGATCTCGGATCGGCTTTGGGGCCCTTGCTCTAGTTGATATGTGCTATAAGCCCAGGGGAGGAGCATGCCTCTTTATTGCTGTGGCAGCTGATGTCGCCAGCATAGGCCATGAATGCCAATGAACATGGGCACTCGGGGAGCAGAGCCCGTGGGCTGTTTGCCGAGGGAACAGGTGTGTGACACTGTTGGGGATGAAACAGCTGCCAGCGTGACCCTAACGGACCCTTCAAACACAGAAGTCTGGGTCACTGGGGCCGTTTTAACATGGATCTCTGGGTAGCTTCAGCTAGCACTTTCCACTGTAGGTGAGCGGAAAACAGTTTTAACAACCTGCAGATCTAATTTGCATTCATTATGCAGAAGCCAAGTGTTGCGTGTCTCTGACAGAATGACTCCAGTAAAATTAAGAGAAAAGTGGAGGCACCTGCCGGACCCTGAATAATAACAGAGAAAAGGACCAAGCAACAGTAACCTCTTATTAATAGCCATTAGCCTCTGCTCACACCATTTTATTCAATGGGAACATACTTTTTTCAGAAAGATTAAAATTAACCCTGAACTATTAAGTAACATCATGTTAGTTAATAGCCCACTTATCCTGGCCACGGAGAATGTCAAGTTAGTTAAGTAGTGATCACTAAGCAATCATGACCTTGACTCTCGCCAAGCATACCAGTATCCATCCATCCACCCATCCATCCATCCACCCATCCATCCAGGTGAGCCCAGACCCTAACTCAGGAAGTACGGGACACGAGGCAAATGCGACACGTCCATGGGATGCCAGAACATCAGCTACAGGCAATGATCTCCACGCCGTCCGTCACTCCTTATGGCCCTTTTTGTCTTTTCATCTTGAGGTTCTCCCCAGGACCAATGATGGAATGTGCTCAGTTGGGGCACCGTAAGGTTCTCCCCAGGACCAATGATGGAATGTGATCAGTTGGGGCACCGTAAGGTTCTCCCCAGGACCAATGATGGAATGTGATCAGTTGGGGCACCGTAATGGGAGACAGCTATCCCTTATGAAGCCATGAGATTCATGGAAGATGTACAGCGATGCGTCGCCTAACTCAAAAATAAGCCGACAAGTGACCACCCCCATACATCATGTTCGCCAGGGTTAATATGCAAAAGAAGATAAATCTATTTTTAAACCAAACTGGCATTTCATTTTGGAATAAAAAAGTGGTGCAAATCAAATCTGAAATGTACCTGGTGTCAGCGAGAACATATAGATTTGTTCTATTTTGAATGAACCAGAGTATTAAAATATTTCCCTACGTGCTGATGTATGGCATCAATAAAGGTTAGGGTTAGCCTGATTTGTCTTTTTTGACACAGCTGTCTTTGCGGATTGTTTTAAGGTAAATTACAGGAAGGGTGTGGAAAAACCCTATTGCTATACACAGTTTACCAGCCGAAGGGTCTGTGAGAATATGAGGGACCAAGGCCAGAGGAAGGCGCTGCCCGGAAACAATTACACCTGACAAACACCAGGAGATACTGTTCCATTAATGGCACTTAGCTGACGCCCTTATCCAGAGTGACACCCTTATCCCTTATCCAATTACCATCTCCCTGGCTGATCCCCCCTGGAGCAACTTGGTTAAAGATCTTGCTAAGGGACCCACGGGTGGTAGATGGGATCTCTTGGTCCATAACCAGAGCCTCGTACCACTAGGCCACCACCATCCCACTCAGGGTTCAGTTAGTTTTAGTTAGTTGTTCAGGGTTTACAGATCATAATCCTATATTAATTCATTATTGTTAAATATTCTGTATTCCGTGTCTTTCATTCAGCGGTCAGTGTTCAGGCAATGAAAACCCAGTATCCCTGTCCTTGAGTACCGTAGCGATGTTCCAAACGGGCTCACATCTGCATATGAAGAAAATGACCAAAACAGCATGTTCAGCTATTTGTACTGATTTCTTAATCTGAAAAGCCCGGAGTCAGAATGCAGCAGCAGATTGGACAGCGGAGGTGTAAATTGCCGAACATGACATTTTCAACAGTTTTTTAATGACTGTAAACACCATTAGATGTAAAAAGAATTTAAACCTAATTTGCTTGCCCCTTGGTGCATATATCCTTAAATTAAGTTACTCTATATGAAAATGAAGGTGAAGATTAGTTCCCTCATTTACACATTTATTAGATTTTACTACTGCAGTTATAGACTTTGATTAGGGCCATTGATCAATGTGAAACAAAACACATTCTTCTGGAATGTATTTCTGTTGTGTTCCATGGCATCACTTCAAGTAGGTTCATTTACGTAATGGGGATCAGCCATTTGGAGCTTATCAAGTGAGCATTTTACTTCATCTCTTCAACTCCATTGTCACTGTGTGCTCAGCATCAAGTAAGCACCTACAGAGTAAGATTATTTATATCAGGAGACAATTTTCCAGGGTGGTAAAGTCGGAGATCCCGAAAATCAGCCGTTCCATTTATTCGATCGGGGTGATGCGTGCCCAAGCCTTCACAGCACCCAGTCCACAGCTTCCCCTGGATTTGTTCTCCATCTTTCTTGCACCTCCTGAAAAATAGTCTACATAGCTCCCATCTGCTCTATATAACCTCTATCTCTGCACACCTCTTGGCAGATCAGTTCCACTGGTTGACCACTGAAGCCTTGCCTGTGTGTGTTTCTTCATCTCCAATTTTGTGTCACGCAAAACGAGGCGATTAAAATGGACTGTGCCAATGCCAAAATGGACATATTAATTCCACCTGAAACTACCAACTCAACTACAATCTGAATGAGTCTGTACATTTCAGGACTTCAGCAACTCTGCAAACAAGCTGGAGCCACCTGCCATCCAGGCAGGAGCAAACAACCCTGTAACAAATGATACCTTTCCATACTCTCTTATGAATCTGTCCAAATCAGTGGTTAATTTTCACCAGCCAGCATTATAATGGCAAACAATAATGGCACCGGCATTTCTGCAGTGACAAAGCCTGGGTGCCTTTCATCTTACTTTCTTGTATAGCTGTTCACATAATAATAAACATATTAAAACAAATCAATGTGAAATTGCCTGAAAAGGTGTAATGCAAATGACTGCTTTAGGTACAAGTATAAAAAAGCAGTATGTTTTTAAATTGTCTCCAGTATTTACAACAAATATACACAGCGCAGAATGAATGGCTAACATGGGCACTTGCTGGGGTGAAACACCACCTTTGGGGAAAGGTATTTATTTAGTCTCCAGCGAGTACCTGTACAAGCTGCTGACATTTCAATAAAGGCCCAAAGACGCTGAGATCCTTAATGTTGCTTGATTAAATTCACTTCCACCTATAAGCTATGGATCACTGCTTAAGTATCAGTTTAGCACACAAGAGACTTGCACGCATCTATCAGTGTTAGACGACAGGCTGCGTCTCTCCAGAGAAAATAAAGAGGTAACAGCTGTTTGGAGAACGAGTCACATTAGGCAAATTATTGTGCTTTCAGAGACGAGATCACTACGTATAACATGGCAGAGGAGAAGCATGGGAAATGCAGTAATCCAGTATTATTAGAGAATTGTTACTAGTCACAGGTTATATTGCGACAAATGTACTCGGACCTCTCTATTATACTAGAGGCATATATACTTCTGTAGTTTAACAATAAAAAAAAAAAACATATACCGCTTGATAAAGCGGTATATTCGATTAATTATACCGGTAAATTATATTCGGTAAATTATTCCAGAAAAATGTGGTAAATTAGTCCTTATTCTAGAAAAAAGAGAATGTTTGATTGTAAAGGAGAACAACACCCTTTAATCCCCTATTTAAAAGGGAATGTAGGCGTTCAACAAGCACCCGTACCACCGGACAATCAGATACACACACGGTGGGTAATTTATACAATGGTTTCGTAAAAGACACAAGCAGACATACACCCGACAATAGGGAATGCAACAATCATAAAAATCACACAACATGCGTTACAGTATATTTACAGGACATTTAATAAGAGATGTTCAAGTAAATTACAGTGTTTTTTTTGTTTTGAAACTTTTTTGGTCAGCGCAAAATCCATATTTGTTATTTTATAGTTTTGATGTCTTAATAGTTATAAACTGTAGAGAATAGTACAAATAAAGCTTAATATGGGTGGGTGTGTCCAAACCTTTGACTGACTATACATACATACTCAGGGAGTCTGAAGCCTATGGGAAGATTTTGGACTGTACCGGGGAGAAGGGGCCAGAGTACCTGGAGAAAACCCCACAACGATGAGGACACAGGGGAAACGTGCAGACTCCACACACAGACCTGATCCTTTTCACTAATTAAGGTTATTTATTGATTGGGCTGAAATTACATGGCTAAGGGGCCCTGAGTAGAGGTTTGGGAATCAAAGTGGTGTGCTTCAGGCTAGATGAGTATTTCCCTTTTTTTTCACTCCCCTCATGGGGAAGCACAGCTGAAAATTTGTGACTGCAATCAAAAAACTAAAAAACTAAAAATGCCAAATGTCTTGTATTTTGTTTGGTTACTTGTGGTTAAGATTAGAGCTGTGTAGGGGTTAAGGGTGTCATAGTTGGGATTTGGGTTATGACCATACAAAAGAATGGACAGGCCCTCAAAGATATACATACATAATCGGCGTGTGTGTTTGGGGGGGGGGTTTGCATAGATCACATTTGAGGACCAAAATGTCCCCAAAGTGCAGTAAAACCTGACACTTCCCATCTTTTCAGGTCCACATTTGGAAAACCTCAATTTTATAAAAATCTGTGAATGCAATCAAAAAAGTAAAAATGTCTTGTATTTACGTTGGTTACTTATGGTTAAGGTTAGGGCTGGGTTGGGGATAAGGGTGTTGTGATTGGGATTAGGGTTTTTCCCATTGAAATGAATGGAAGGTCCACATTTAGATAGGTATGCAAGTCTGTGTGTGTGTGTGTGTGTGTGTGTGTACTGTAGATTCTCAGCACAAAAAACCACTTGATATCTTAATGTATCTCAGGTAGAGCACCCAAACAACCATCCACGACTGCATGTAGCCTCGCAGTCAGAAACCACATCATTTATTTCTGTTTCCATTTCTATTCATTTCGTAAAACAAATTTAACATGGTGTCCTTCTCTGTGTTCTTATAGTATTTCATTATTTAATATACATTTTACTGCTATTTCTAACCAAAAAAAATGTAATATACATTTAAATTCTCAACAATCGTAATATTAACACAGCCACAGACACATTTTTTGAGTCAAAAACAAATTTGAAGTAGGTTTCCGCTGAGCATTTCATTAAAATTAAATCCACTATCAAGGGAGTCATTTGCAGTCTTTAAACAGAATGTCATTTGGCTTAGAATGTTTCAGAGAGTTCAAACAGAGACATTGTTTCCCATTATGCTGCCAGTGCTGATACATGATGAATAAATATGATTAATTTCATAAGCGCCAACCTCACCTTGCTGGAAGACTGCTGCCCTCTGAGACTTTCGCCGTTAGAAAGGAAGGTGGGTAGACTGAAGGATTCTAACATTTAAGCGTTGGATTTAATGAATCTGCTTTAACTTAGTTGTCTGTTTTTGATTTCTGTGCCAAGTCATTTATCCGTAGCAGCTAACACTTTATTGAGATGAATATTCATTAACGTACACAGTGCCTAATGTCCATAGCTACCACACCACCTGCTACCTGCTCTGAATCATTATTCAGCTGATAGCCCCAATCACTTCCTGTACCACGATGAAGTATTAATCTTTGGGAAGTTTAGGAAGATACAGTGGCGGGTAGATTGGAGGTGCATGTTCGCGGAGAGAGGGGAGTGGGCAAGGGTTCTGAATCGTACAAAGAGCATTGCTGATCAAGGTCATGGTACAGGATAGCGGAGTCATCGGAGCCATAATGAAACATGCAAATGTAAATCCTTATTTTTGTTCATTTAACTCTGAGTATAGTAACATGATGAGGTATTATAATTGATTTGGGAAATGTACTATTCTGCTCCAGCAGAAGTCCTATTCAGAGGACCTGCCGTACTGATGTAGGAGCAGTGTTATAGTGTAATCTGGAGACCAGCTGTCAGATCCATAACAGATTGATCTGTAGAACATAAAACTGACCTGGAAGAGACAATCAGTCATTCCGATTACTGTGTAACTGATCTGGAATATTTCACTGTGGTTAATTTGGAAAGGGCCCATTTTTTCTCCCAATGCTAATGGTATATTGTTCTAAAAAAAATGCAGAAAAATGAAAAATGGAATGGAGTTTTTTTTTTCCCAGGGTGGTCCAAATTATTTATGAATATAAATTTTTTAGCATACTATTTTTGTAAAAGATATGTAGATTTTTTTTAATAAAATATTATCTAGAATGTGGAAAAAATATATTAAAGTGATTTTAAAAAGTCATCTTCCGTTTATTATGTTGATTGTGTATAAAAGCATTAGAAGCATTTAGCCCATGTGTTATTGAGGAAGGAAGCCAATGGAGAAACTATTAAATTAATTACTATTCAACTGGTTGTACCTAACATCATTTAACGGCTGCAGGGGTGTTGACTTGGAGGACCTTTGAGGTTAATTAACCAGCTCTGGCATATTAAATGCCATGGCCATTCTTGAAAGGGCAATATATTTGGCTTTTGAATAAGTTAAATTGTGGGGTAATTAGGAACAGATTACTGACGCATTTAGCACTGTAGCATTTTATAAGTACTGAATACATTGCATCAGTGACAATATGCCATCACATTTTCAGCAAAATACGGCATTTAAAAAGCCTTACTAGTTTCGATGTGAACTATATTTGCAGGAGCTTTCAGCAAGAGACTCATTTTACACTGAAAATGTAAGTTGAATGTCACACTTTGCAGTAATAGCTACCTAATAGTAACCCAAGTAACGCTACTTAACCCGGTTGTCATTAAACATTTTACAGTATTTGATGATTAAAAATTGCATATTGAATGTCATACTACATAAAGAATTCATTATAGTTACATAGGAATGTTGGGCAGAGGAAAATATATACATTTGGTTATGATTTTTTATGAGTAGTGCACTGTAGATTTAACAGATTGTATTAAATGCACACTCTACTTTTGCATTGTTGATATCTCAGAATTTAACTTTAGAATAATTTCTTAAATATATAAATTAAATGTAATAAATTTCATAAGAAAAGGCACACTTTTCATTTGGAGATTGTAGTCTATAGTACAGTCGGGGTTGTTTGCTTCCAGAACTAAACAATCTCGTTCAAGTTGGCTGTGATATAAGGTCAGGGATCATTCTCAACTAGACGCTTGTCCATCACTGGTTCACACGCGACAGTCCCTACAGGGGGACCTATACATACTCCACAAACACTGCAAGAGGAGGATTCAATCCCCCAACCTTGGAGGTGTGAGGCTACCCACTTAGCTGCTGAGTCACGATGCCACCCAACTGTGTTATGCAACATGCATGCATTAAAATTGGCACATTAAAAAGGCAAGAAATGATTACAGAAGTGAACGTGAACTAGCAAGTAGATGACAAACCATTGGTACAAGTTTATTTACCATATATGTGACATTTTGTAATGTGTCAAATTGTCCAAATAAAGTCCTATTCTGACTCACTTTCTGAAAGCAAAAAAGTTTTTTTTTATTATTTTTTTAAATGTGCTACATTTTATATGCAAAATTATTACAATGATAGTCTGTGAAGCCAGACTCAGACCTTTGAATGATATTCATGGGCTTTTCACACACCATTTGTTATCTATCAATCTAAACGTGAACGGTGATCATACAGACAGACTATTTTTCCTTAATAAACTTTGCCCTTTGGGTTGGCCGAACCTTAGGGTTGACCCCACACCTATGCTGCTGTCAGCTTTATTCTGAAGGGTCTCTGCAGTGGGGAGGATTGCATCTTCTCAGAGACTCTGACGTTTTTTTCCCCAGTCTACAGGGAGTCGGTTAGGGGGAGCGATGTCTTGAAATAGCTATAGTGTATGCCCAATTTCCTGGGATAGCCCCTCTGTACTGCATAACCAGTTATGAAAAATGGGTATGTATTAACAAATAATAAAAATATCGCAGGCGGCCATGCTTTAAATGGATGGAGATGGCTTTTCAGTCAGCTATGCCAGATATTCCGAATATGCTGAACAGAGAAAGCAGATTAGAAGTGATATGTTTCACTGGATAAACATTTAAATATGTATTTTATAATATGATGGTTCTGCCTACTAGGAGGAGAGTCTGACACATGCCTGCAGTAAGATGTGAAATCACATGTCAGCAAACCATGCATGCACTTACGTTAGGGTGAGATTCTGTCTCTAACACATGTGAAAAGTAACCGGGGTCCCCCGGAAAGCTCTGAATGTATCCGACAGCATCTTCTGTGGTTATCTGTGGGGCACAGGCTGAATGCACAAATCACACGGGGACAGATGAATGTCACCGTTCGATCAGTCTGTCCGAATCACATTCCATCTGTTTGCTGAACATATGAGGAAAGTGTGAAGAAAAATAAATGCAGGATGGCAATAACGTTATGCAAAAGCCATAAATAACTTCCTGGGGCTGGAGAGACTGTTATAGGCCTGGTATGTTTTGACATCTGGCAGGTGTTGATTTTATTTGAATTTCTAAAATGAAAAGGTCAGTTTCCTCGGAAGTTATTTATTTATTTCATGTTAAATGCTAATTAGTGTCAATGGATCTGGTCCCTTAATTGTTTATTTTTTTCTATATTTCCCAGTTTCAGTTTTATTTATAATATATACAATTATGACCCTAAGTCATTCATGCCTCTATGGTTCTCGAAAATACTCTAAAGTTATATAATCATATAACTCATAGCTTCAATTCAGCATACAGATGCCCATTGTCAGAAAAGGATTTTCAAAAGGAATAATGTACTTGTCCTGACAGAAAGGGACAGCATGATGGCTCAGGGGGCATCACTGTGGCTCCCCACCTCGTCACGGGCGGTTGGAATCCGGCCGTCGCACCGCGTGTGTGGAGTTTGCATGTTCTCCCAGTGCTGCTTCCAACAATGCCAGGAAACAGTCTGTAGTGTATAACTGTAAGTGTATCCGTGCACTAGCCTCCCACCCAGGGCGTACCCCTGTGCAGAGGTGGACATTTCAGGTCCAGAAAGTAAAAATCCTGGAACAAAAAACAAATCTGGGTCTGTATTTTTACTTTCCGGACCCGAAATGCCCACCCCTGCCCCTACGTTACCTGCCATAGCCTTCAAACACCCACCCCATCCCCCAGGAGCAGGATAAGAAGATTGATTAATACATGTATTGCAAACCCATCAGGATAATAACAGAAAGAAAAAGATTGGCAGCCTATAAGAGATAATAGTTTTATTATGCTTATCTGACTGTATGTTTAAATTACTCTCAAATGCATTGCTGTGAATATATCAAGCAGAAAGTAAAAGTAGGACAATTCTGAATGTCCACAGGGTGTAGACAAAATAATGGAAACTACACATGAAAAAGGACTTTAACTTTGAAGTAGCTAAATCACAATTACAAACGCAAAGTCGTATTAGGCTGCAGCCCCAGAGGTGCCCGTGAGGAATGCAAACGAGACATGGCTGGGGGCGGCTGATTACCGCAGGCGGAGGGCGGGGTCACCTGCCCCAGTACTGCTTAAACGCGTGCCATTGGCAAAGAAAAGGAGGAGGAGGGAGTCATGTGTGGGCCCCACGGAGGACTGGGACGGGGACAAGGCTGACTGGCCATCTGGAATCCTGGGACTTTTCCCAGTGGGCCGAGGGGTATGTGGGCCGGCAAAATTTATCATGGGGAAGGCCCCCCCCATCCGCAAAATTTATTGCTCGACAAAAGCTATTATGGGAAACCCCCACCCACCCCACTTGGCAAATTTACCGTGGTCCAGGCCCGAGTTTTAATCTCAGGCGAGCACTGGATGAGGATGATGGTACCAGTGCTGCCTGCAGAGCCAGGAAGGGTGGCTGTCTACCCCTCGCAGGAATCTTCGCAGACTGAGCACATCACCGTAGGGTAACACAGGTGACGAGTAGAAGGTCACTGACAGGGAGGCTTAACAGATGGCCGCTAAACACCACAACAGTTCAGCCTAAAAAATGACCATGCAACTGAATCAGCACCTTTGTGATCCAATCCAAACAAAAACTGTATCTTGTGAGCTTCACAAAACTGGAATTTATGGCAGACAAGCTGTTTAGAAGCTATTTTTATCCAGGTTTAAAACTGATATTTGGAGCAAAAATCCTGGACCTCTAAGCAATGGTAAAAGTAATTTGGTCTAATTAGACATTTTTCACATTTTTCCTGGGTGTGGTTAGCAGTATACTTGGGGAAAGTCAGAGCCTGCCTTCAACCCACCATGTCTGCTGCCAGCGATTAAACAGGCTGGGCATACGTAATGCCACAGGCATCTTGCGGGAGTCATTATACCTGATAGTTGCTTTGCATGGTCATATAATATTCAAGAGATATGAGACGATTTACTGGACCAGGTGCACCATATGGTGCAAACACTGATAGATTATGATGCTGCTGCGTTCCAAGGTGATAATGCACCCTGCTGAACAAACTCATGAACATCAGAATGGAAACCTTCCATAGTCATCCCAATAACCAAAGCTAATGGTCCAATATCCCAGATCACATATTTCAGCACTCCAAGAAACACTGAAGTTGTTCTTATGGCAAAGAGTGCCCCAACTGCTTATTAGGTGTCATTTATTTTCATGTTATTGTAAGTACTTCCTTTACTTTGTTACCAAAGATATTTCCGGAACACAAAAGTTTTATAAATAGATCACACTCTGATACCCATGACAAAATGAATTAATGCATTAATGCCTACATTTATTTTCATCTTTTGCATGAAATACTTGCTATTATTTTATGGGTTTTGTTTTTGCAAATGCAGCAATGGTGGTCTTTAATATAGCTGCATTTTTTTAATTCATCCTCTGTTTGTCACAATGTACCATTGGAACAGATACAGGATATAGACAAAGGAGAGTATTTTTTTAGGATTGCATAATTTGTGCTGTTATTCAAAATTCGTCTTCAAAAGTTCTTCTTCTAATTGGAGATAGAGCTAATCTTTGCATGACTGCTAAATTGCAACATATCTCTTGGTAACCAATTAGGAAAATGTGTACTTTTGGAAGCTATGCAAACAGAAGCTAGTGTCTAGCCGATCCCAAACAGAATCCTTCAACTTTGTAATAAAAGGGACATTTGCAGGTCCTGCTTTGCAGAGAATAAAGCTATATGAAGAAAAACGTAATAAATCAAATAAAGAAAATGTTGCAGTGAAGTCACGGTTGGTAAGTGTCTTAATAATTCTAGAATGTATATGTGGTCTATATCTTAAATAATCACAATCACAGAAACTTTCAAAGACTATTTGTTTAATTCAAGGTGCATATACTCCACTTATCATGGATTATATTAATATTAATTACTAGTTTTAGTTTTGTGCAATAAGTTCAAGTTAGTGAGCAGGGTAAATAAAGTTACTGGTTTTGAATATATCTGAAAAACAAGGCAATGAATGATTTACATGCTTGTATTCAAACTTTCCAGTCTGCTGGGTTCATAACCAATAATAATGACAAGTTTGATAAATATCAAAGCATCAATTCAACCCATGTTTTATTGGTGCAGACAGAAGAGCAAATTCAATGACGATTCATTTGCACTATTAGCTCGGCATTGTTCCCATTACCGTCGTCATGCTGAACAGCTCGGAGAATCAGCGAATGAAAATGGGGCCGGCAGCGACTGGAAGGTCACCGCGTAAAAGGAACCCTTGGTATTTGCATGCAGAGTGCGCCGTTGAAGCTCTGCCAACAGAGGCATCGGCGTGTGGAGCCAAAAGTCATCCCAGACTCCCAGCAACCCACTGTGTTTGTGTGCAGAGTGTGTCACGGAGCGCTAAGCCAAAGCCGACGCACACTTCCTGGGAACAAAGCAGAGCTGATACCTCACCTGAGGCCCGGAAGGGTAAGGCTTAGTGCTACTGCCGTCCCCGGGGAGCCTTTTCATGTCTGAATAGCTACGTGTGCTCTATCAACACCCTTCTCGCCAAAGCCTGTATCCAGCTAGCAATTAAGCTAGCTAGAAATGATGCCGGTAAATACCCGGCTTCTATCCGCAATTACGTGTCCTTCATCATGACGCTCCTCACAAGCCTCGCAGATGTGCAGATAGGTGAGAGTGCACAAAGGCAGCGGCTTCGCTTCTGCTGGAGGCCATTTGTTTGTTCGCTAGTAACTGTTTCCATTTCCAGGTGATGCACACGTAATGTCGGAAACAGTCGAACGCTTGATCTCGATGATCAGTGGTCTGCTAGACAGGAAATGTGAGAGTTCATCATGCTATTCGGGCTAATAAAGTTAACAGCACAAATCAAGCCAGGAGACTGGCTTATGGTCCATTCCTACACTCCATAGCCCATAGGACTGCATCACATTTCCTACTGATGGAGCATTAAGACTGGGCTAAAGAGGCTGGGATAGAGACTGGCACCAGAAAATCTGTCACCACAGGGGCAGACTCAAATTTCAGGAGTTCTGGTACAAATCCATCACAGGTAGGCGTACGGTGGTCATGTAGTTCCTGTTAGTGCAGATGTGAGGGACATCCTGAGAGTTCGACATGTCTCTGGGTCAACAAGGGGGAGGCTTGAGTTTCACATCTTTAACCAATAACCGTCAAACTCAACAAAATCGGGACATATGAGATGGGAGAATGCAGGAAGGACCCATAGCTATCACATTCATGGAAACAACACAGAAGATATGCCGGTTATAATTCTGTCTTGTAGTTCTTTTTGATATGCAGGGATTTGCAAGGCTAATTGGGTTCCCATGACTTCCCATGGTCCAGCTCAAGATGTGTGATGGTTGGAAGATGGATGGATGGATGGATGGATAGACATGTCTTTTGGAATTATTTGATACTGTTTAATAGAAAGCGGAAACAAGTAAAAAAAATATGATGATGGAAATCATGGCAATAGCCTTAAGTCAAATAAATTCTTCTCAAAAAGCATACAGCACGGAAAGGCAGGTCATGATGCTGACACGCAGAGACTGTGTAGTCTCCTGGAGACAGTGTTGATGCAGCCACCTGGAGATAATTCTATCACTTAAAGTCACATGGATATGACAGTGACACCCGGGAACTGTAATCTTCTTGAGAATATGTCATCGGGAGACCTGAATGTCACCCGAAAACACTGTTGATAGTGTATCCTGGAGATGATCTATAGATACGTGTTCAGTTTGAGGGTGGCACCATTAAATTAAAGCAACTTTCCTAGCACACAATAGACATCTAGCTGTCTGGTTATAGTATAACAGCATGTTCTCAGAGGGCACTCAAACCGGTACCATGCTGTGGCTCACTTATAAGGTATAGGTGTCTCCAACCTACTGGAAAATCCCAGTTCCATTACCGTGACTTATAATTTCCACTGTTTCAAGCTATGGAGCAGGTATACTTATGTCAGCTTGGGTACCTCACTTTACCAGTGCCTTCTACAGTCCTGTGAGGTATTTGTGTAATATTAATCTCAAACTAACAGTAATAGAAATCATCGACCTTCAGCTCTCAGTGCAGCTACGATAAGGTGGATAGTTCAGGTCCACAAAGTAAAAATCCAGACTAAGGTTACCATTAACAATAGATAAGTCTGTACTCAGTACTCCGTCTGAACTCAGTACTCAGTCCTGGTAGCTATCAGTATACATGAAGGAGCTCTGCAATCAGAACTCACAGTGACCACAAAAGCCCACATTATTTTGTTACTTAATACTGCAGAACTTTCTGATTCTGTAACTTTGCCAATGACTGGCCTGTAATTCACTTTGGATTAAGTCTGCAAAAGAAGTATGAGAATGTAAAAGTATCCATCTTCCCATCTATTTTTCTGTCCCACATTATCCCACCTGCGTATCTTGGTTAGGGTCACGGGGAGGTCTGGAGCCCAGTGCCAAAACATTTACATATTAAGTGTATGACTTGATAGTTTGACTCAAATATAAAAGGCCTGATGTATACTTTACAGCTGTAAACATGTGAGGGGCTGGTTTTGTTTTCAATCAGACAATGATGCAAAATTACAGGATATGATTAGTGGAAGAACATAATATGGATGCTTTCTTGTGAGCTATCGGAGTGAGAAGCAGCACGCCTCTCTTTGAATGAACCGCTTCCTGTACAATGGCGTCTTCAGCTTGATGGAGAGGACTGGTAGCATTTCAAGCACACAAACACAAGAACTAATTAAAAAGGCAGCTTCTGGATCGTTATTTCTGAATGGCAAACGGAAAACAGGGCGCCTAGCTGGAGCCCGCGTCAGGATGGCCGTGACCGGCTTGTTTTATCGGCGTCTCCTCCCTCTCTCTCGCACCCACTTACATACATTCCCTCACACACGGTCATGAAGGCGCCCAGGTGCTCGGAGCATCAGCGCCACCCCGTCTCAAATTTCTCCTAAAAGGCGTGCGGCTAAGGAGCAGAGCTCAGTGATGCCAGACAGAAGACTGAGTGAGATTCGAACATAAGGAGACGGGCAAAGTCGACAGGTGAGCTATGTCAGGTACGGGGATGAGCGTTGAGTCATGTTGAGTGCAATATTTACCTGCTGTCGGTATATTATAAATGCTCGAATCGGTCACTCGGTCTTTCCTGTAGCTACGTGTGAAATGCCCGCGGCATGCTAAGCACGACTGCACCCACAGACTGCTTTTTATTCTCCGGAACAATTTTAGACCTACGCTGATTAATGCCCCTTTTTTTCCAGCATGGAGAATTGGAGACTTCAAGACGCAGCCTGTCCCCAGAGTATCCTTACTTAT
Source organism: Petrocephalus zakoni (assembly GCA_026774425.1). NCBI lineage: Eukaryota > Metazoa > Chordata > Actinopteri > Osteoglossiformes > Mormyridae > Petrocephalus > Petrocephalus zakoni. Next base: position 11,788,592 of record JAODKN010000016.1, on the reverse strand, counting down.
TGTGACAGTGGTTTAACAGATTCTAATAATGTCAAAACAGGCCAAGACCAGAAAGCCCCAAATTAGCTTTACCTCATACATATGCGTTGCCAGTGCTATCAGCGGACCTATAAAACACAGTCGGAAGAATTGGTAATGATCCAGGTCAGTAGAGGTCAAATCTCATTACAAAAACAATTCCCGGTGGTGTTCTGATCATAGTCAAATGTTGTGGTTGTATTAAAAATACCTTTATTGACTCCGGCAACTGGCTGAGATTTTTTAAATTAAATTATTTGGAGACATGATCGGTTTCCTCCATTGTGGACATTGTTTTAAAAATATCCACTAGCATTCCTTCGGACTCTGTGGAGTGCCAGAAACATTTGTTATGCTGTCATCTTTGTGGGAGGCTGAACGTGGTGATAAACAGATGGTTCATTAACATACCCAGAAACTCTGTCTGAAATGTCAGCGCCAGTCAGTTACATGCCGTAACTGAACTGAAAGTTTTAAAATAGAATTACATTATATGTTAATCGCTAGTCGAGATGCTACTGATATGGTTATGGATCGTACTTGCCTGTCAACAGGATGTATAATGGATCTTTTAATTGTGTAATTAAAATGCACAGGAAAAAACTATTACTTTTTTCATAATCGGCATGTTGCTTATATCAGAGAAAGAGGTAAAAACCATATACATTAACCACACATCTTCAGAATTTTAACTGTAACACAACAGTATTATAAAATAATCATTTATGTAGTGTGAATTAAGAGGGGAATGTGGTCTTGCTTAGTCTTCAGTTTGTTTTATTAAAATCTGGAGTAGCAAGTTAGCAAGAATGCACCCCCAAGTGTTCCGGACTTATTTAGATCTTTCCGCAAGGCAAGGGAATGCTTCTAATGGCACATCTACAGTATGAGATTATTTAGAGCGCTTTACAAATTGCATTACATCATTTGCAGGAACCTTGGCAGAGTCTGAGACTGCTGGTAAAACAGAGTCACGATTATAAATGAGTTCCAGTAACTAAAGATCTGTGTAGTTATACTAGTATAATCAATCTGCCCTAACTTGTTACCCCAACTAGATAATAGATCACTTGGCAGAAAGCACCTTTTTCTGGTCCAACAAAAACTTGAGTATCCATTCAAGTGCTTTGGACTTAACAAATCTGTAACTTTTCAATTTAAGTGAGGTGAAGTGAGGTTCACTGGGCGTTCATTGGATGAATTTATTTTGTTTTTCTCAAGACGAGTGATGGTAAACACAGGGCTGTTGTGTTTTTGTTGGAAGCATAGACTTGGGCCAGCCTGTTTACAGTGACAGTACTGCAAGCAAGACAGCATAGAGAGCATGCCATGTGGGAAGTAGGGCATTTCAGTAGAGGTCTCTGTAGTAGACAAATGTACATATGCATAGAGAGCATGCCATGTGGGAAGCAGGGCATT
>JAODKN010000016.1:11757487-11777649 GCA_026774425.1 Petrocephalus zakoni | reverse complement strand
CATACAGGTGTGTGCAAGCTTGGGGTTCATGCCCATACAGGTGTGTGCAAGCTTGGGGTTCATGCCCATACAGGTGTTCATGCCCATACAGGTGTGTGCAAGCTTGGGGTTCATGCCAAAGGGCAGCTACCTCGTGGCACCCCATGCACTGGCCTTGCTCAAGGGTCCATGGGCATGTGGCTGTTCTACTGAGGCCCAACACAGGCACAGAGGGTTAGCCCACTGAGCAACACACCACCCCCAGAGTATGAAAGCCGTTCAGTCTGTAATAACGAAGTAAATTTCTCCTCTCACTGTATTGCTTTTCCTTTAGAGATGTCAATCTGCCTAAACACGGTATCGTATGTCTGTAGAATGACACGTCAGCTGTGTCACGCCTTGGGAAGCAATGGGCGAGATTCCTTGCCTTTGACCTGGTGTCCTGGCGACTGCTGTTCCAGGACCTGCTGTTAGAATTGTGTTAAAGGCCACATTTTAGTCATGGACTAACTATTGGGAATGACTCGGTTACAAATTTTTTCTAGCTTATTGGGTTCCGGTCCAAACGCCCCAGCCTGTGTTATTCCGACTTAGAGCTCATGACTTAGTCAACAAATACTTTATCCACTGTACAACTAATGCCCTTAGAACAATGTGCATATATGTGTATAAATATGTGTCGGTGTATTCATATTTCTGCGGGTAAAGAATTATGAACAAAGTAAATGAATATTTAATATGACTTGCTTGTGTCAGTCACGCGCTGAACATTTTATAGTTCAGTGAAACAGAAAATCTGTTTCTGAGGATTCCTTTATTCATACTATGGTCTGTGAAGGGCTGGTGTTTCCTTGACAACAGCTACAGATGCTGTAGACACCACAGGGACTCGACTCTATGTGAGCCAGAAGCAGACAAAGGATCAGTGGGCAGAGGATACAGTGGTTTGTATTTATGAATCATTTGCAATTAAAATCCTATTATGTTAGCAATAATAATTAGTTGAAAAGCACCCATGCATGACATCTTTGATTTGTTTTGGTTTCTCAGCCGATAAGCATGTTGATCTGTACTGGCACTGTTTAGATTTGGTTTCCCTGTTAAAAGAATTCATAGTCTTTTTCACTGAAGATATTTTTAAGAAATCCAGCATTTGGTGCAAGACATTCTCTTTAATGACAGTGCATGCTGTCTTTCCCAGGAATAGCAAGTTTTAGAGCACTGATTTGCATATTTCACACTAGACCAATCAACTTTACATTGAAATGGAACAATTCCGATTATTTTACTGTATGCTACTATTGGAAAGTGTCGGTATGTCAATAATACTGGAGTGTTTCCCATGTAGAAAGGGGCCGCGCATTGCGACCCTTCTGTACGAGGCGAGGCTCCACCTACGCGCCTGTGCTTTCGCTGTTAATGAGATGTCAAACGCGAGGTTTTTCCAAAGGGCCCCTCGGTGCTCCATGCTTGTTTCCTTTCCAGACCAGTATGTGTGGAGCAGAGGACTGACAAATGATGTTGCCTCACCTTCACTACACTTCACTCCCTGACAAATTGGATTTTTTTTCGAGCCTTTCAAAGTGCAGATGGTTTAATGGCCCTCCACCGTGCACCTAGTGTTTAGACTCTTTATTTTTTATTTTGTTGTTTTTTACATCTCATTCACATCACTATCATGCATTTGTATTTTTTGCAGGTATCTGTAATTGTTTGTCTGTTGTAAGAGTACAAATTGACCTGGATATACTGAGTCCAGATTATCAATAATAAAAAGTCATATTCAACATGGCATTTCATTCATTTAGTGGATGCTTTTATCCTAAGCGAGGGACAATCGAGAAAGCTGGGCCAGCTAGTCCCTGGAGTAAATGGGGGTTAAGAGCCTTGCTTAGGGACCCAATGATGGAACCACTCTGCCAGCTCTGGGATTTGAACCAGCGACCTTCAGATGTCAGGCACAGAATCCAAAACTGGCTTGAGCTTATATTTCCAACAATAAAACTAAAAGTCTATTATTGCTGGAATCATTTAGTCCTGGGCCCATTTTACTTATGAGAGTTTTGATTGGCTGCTCTGCTTAAGAGGGTGGATCACTCTCCTTATACGTGTGGTCGCCCTGATGCTCACATGACACTAGGATCCCTGCTCCTCTACATGTCTGATTGTCCATCACTTTCTAACAGCCCTCCCCGACATGAGGGCTGTCGGCATCACATTTGCCAGCGTGTTTGAACTCACTGCTGCAGCTGCCGTTGTTAGGGTTCAGCGTATTGGGTTTAATTAAAGATTATCTTCACTTCGCAAGCAGCTGCTCTGGTTTCCCTCTTTATTGGCTAGCTATTTCGGCCTGGCATATCGAAGCAGAAAAGATGTGTAAATGAAACAGACTCTTTGCCTGGAACTTAATATCACGCCACAAACCAACGGAATCTACGTCTTGGAATCACCATCTGCTAATTCATTAAATATTCACACATTCGACAGCATACGCTACAGTTATCTGCATGTCTACACCTATATAAGCATGTGTTTATATCCAGATGAATATGACATATGGTGTGGTAAAGTGTAGTAATTACATAATAAAACATGTAAATTAATGCAAATTCAGTTTTTTGTGCTTTTTTTCCTCTGTTGTCGGTTAACAGTACAGGATAAAAAAAAAACATATTCTCAGGGATAACAGTGCAATGTAACTATATCCACCTTCATACCTACCTATTAATAACATATACTACTTAGTCCTTTTGCAATTCTGGAATACAGAGAACACTGTAAATAAAAATATATATTTTTTTGCATGTTTTCACTTGGATGTTTAAGAAGATTTTTATTCGGATATATTTTATTTAAATCTAAGTCCTACTCTATCCTTATTCTTATGTGGAAAGGGTTAGTTTTGCACTTTCAGGAAAGGTCATGCCTTCCATTCCTTTGTAATGAACAGAGTACAAATTCTATTTTGGACACATCTTTTGAAAAGGAGCCAACTCGTTCACCTGTTATTAGTCTCTCCGATTAGAGCTTGTGAGAATGGAGAGCTTCAAACAAACAATAAGGATTAGAGCCTTGAAAATAATAAGTCAGAGCTGCTTATTTTCCTCTCAGAGTAAAACCCATTTGAAGATTCACCCAGAGTGCCAGGATAGGCTTCTGTGCAAACTGAACTTGAGGGAAAAGGCTGAGGACAGGGTCAGGGTGACAGACTTTTCTTATTGCCTTAGTGATATGATACACAGATCTGCAAGAAATACATGGCATGAAATTGCATGGTGATGGCTTGAAATATTAATACAAAGTAATTCAAAATAATATTACTCAAGTCATTTATAATTAAGCATATAGGAGTGTGTCGGATTATTGGGGAGACACTTCACTCGGGTCCAGTGGCAATTTTTGGAAAATGGCTTTTAAATATTCATTCGCAGTGACTTTCTGGGAAACTGTACAGATACAGTGATATTTGTGGACTGGAAATTGATATTGCTTGCAGTAACTGGGCTGCTCAAACTGACAGCCGATGTGGCTATGAATGTGAGGAACCTCAGAAGATCATTGAGATAAATGATTCATAATGCCTCAGCCTCAATCTAACTACAAGCTGGCCTGAACATAACTACTACAAGATTGTTCACAAATTGAATAACTTTTGCATAATGGTTGTAATGGGAAAAAAAATAAAATTCTGAGATCCAAGTGCCGAGCAAGCAGAGTTTGTGAAAACGCTGAAGTACGAGTACCAAAAATCAGGGTCTAAACACAGGCTAAGTCCAGAAACCAATCTAAGGTGATACATAGAGGGGCAGAGTGGGGGATTGGATACCCCAGCTGATTCAGGAGGCCCAGCACTTTACAAGGGCTCTTGAATACATGAAACTGGGCAGGCGGATGGTAAAGGCTCACAGCAATGATGTCCATGTACTGGACTGTTTGGATGACGGGGATGTACTAGATGCATCTAATGTTCTTGTAAGCAGGGGTTGTGCATTATTCTCTTTGCCTGCACCATAGTGCTCTCCATAGCTTGGGGGTGGGGGGGTGATGTCACAGCACAGGGTCAGACTACGTGCATTGCCCATGGAGCTGGAGGTTAAGGCCTTTGCTCTGGGCCCACAGACATGTGACTGTTCTGTCAAGACTGGGGCTTAAACCAGTGATCTTCTGATGATGGCCATAGAGACATACTGTAGCCAGCCAAGTCACTCACCGTCCCCAGATATTATTAGATTAGTAGATATGGATAACCTTATTGGATTAGTAGATATGGATAACCTTATTGGATTAGTAGATATGGATAACCTTATTGACAGACTGGTCTGTGCTCACTGAGTTGGACGGGGCGAGGGATGTCTCTGACAACAAAGATATTTATAGGTTAATGATGTACTTGGTAGATCTGTCACTCAGAAAAAAATGGATTTATAAAGGTATCTTAGAAATAATAGCAATGCAATAGAAAGATAATCATTAAAATCATTACTCAGGGAAGCAATTTTTCTTGTTTGAGATTGTGGGGGCACGTGAATTGAGAATTTCCCAAAGACATTAATTTACTAAAAAATATACTGCAACAATATGATATTGTTGTTCTGAATATTTCTTGGTTTTATGGAAATATCAGGAAATATTGTTCAACTTACATTTTATTTGTTTATATGGTGTATTAAAAGCCTTTAAACTAAAATGTTGGGGAAATTCTGGCTGAGCTGTACATCTCTCTTGTAATGTATCACAGCACATCCAAGTAAAGTGCCATGGGGTGACTCTGTTGTAATGTATCACAGCACATCCAAGTAAAGTGCCTTGGGGTGGCTCTGTTGTAATGTATCACAGCACATCTAAGTAAAGCGCCTTGGGGTGACTCTGTTGTAATGTATCACAGCACATCTAAGTAAAGCGCCTTGGGGTGACTCTGTTGTAATGTATCACAGCACATCCAAGTAAAGCGCCTTGGGGTGACTCTGTTGTAATGTATCACAGCACATCCAAGTAAAGTGCCTTGGGGTGACTCTATTGTTAAAGGCGCTATATAAAAATTGATTGAATTACCAGCTAAAACATATTATTTTCTCTCTGGGGTGTTGATGTTATTCTTATATACTAATGATAACCCTAAGTATGAAAGAGGTAACTCTGACATTTATTAATATAAATTGAATGTAATGTGTGCCATTTCATCGTGGACATTTATTCAGATAATTTTCAGGCTGAAATCTATTAACTTAATTAGCATTATATTACTTTGGATTCCTATTGGCCAGATGAAATTCATTTATTCATTTACCCGACATTTTATTTAAGCTGTTTTTTCAGAACCGCACATTATTAAATTTGACTAATGCTTTATTTCCAGTTAGAAGGAATAGGTCTTTTTAAGTGTGGGTGCTGACTCATAAATATTAATGAAATAAGAAAAAAAAATGTTATGGGTAACCCATGGAAACCTTAAAAGCGCATGTCTTGTATAACAATCTTCTTACTTAAATCAGAAAATGAAGAGTTATATGCGTTTTCTTTTTTATTTCGGCCCCAACAGACACCATAATACATCGACACATCTCCTCTCTTGATTCCTCTCTTCTTTATTCCACTTATACTTTCATTGATTTTTGTTTCAGACCCTACAGATAACATAATACATCATATCTCCTTATTATATCAATACTGCTATTTTCTGACCTGACCATCTGCTTGATTAACTGCTGCACCTACAGTATTTCTCTTATATCATCCTGCTTCCAGGTCCATTTTGTTACGACATCAAACTTGGAATCAGTGACTGTTTTAAAAGCACAGCTGGCTATTTTCATCACTTCTTCACTTCATCCCGACACAATCCAATGAAGAAAATGCCCACTGTGTCTGCCTGATCCTGCTGTTCCCTTCCCAGGCATGGCCCTAAACAAGTCACACCCGTTGCTTGTGTGTCTTACCTCTCGTTCCTGCCATCATGTTAATCACTCCCAGCTGCCTCCTGTTAGCCCCTTTGTTATTAACATAGTATCTACTGTAAGCACTTCCTAGGCCTGTGCTCCCCATATATTTCTTTGATGTTGCTGCCCAATCGTGGCCATTTGCTGGTTTCTCTCATTTACCCTAATTGGTTCCTGACATCCTGTTTTACCCCTTTCATGTTCAATAAACACCCTTTTCACGTTTACCTCAACTTCTCCCGCATCCTTCTTATTGGTGGCCATGACAGATAGGAGCCAGCTCTTTCTAATAGCACATTCATCCCATCAGCACACTTGGGTAATGAAGCAACGTCATCTTCCTCTTCATCCTCCAGTTTTTTTCCCATTTTTCCTAATCCTTTGCATTCCCAAAGTTCTTCTCTCTACCCGTAAAAATCCTCTAAAGCCAATTTAAACCACCACCATTTCTCATGCTTCAATAAACTGCACTCATATTATAGTGCCATGACAAAATATTTCTGTTTTTGCTTATCCATAACACTTGTGTCTGGTTGCCAAACAAATTTAGTGTAATACAAAGGACAACCTGACTAAACACAACGCACAGTTTTTAAATGATAATTTTATTAAATGAAGGAGAAAAAAACACAAATACCTATATCACCCATGTGACAAAGTAATTGCCTTAAATAAACTTAATACTTGGTTATGTCAACTATAGCAACAACAGCTGCAATCAAATGCAATGTAAGACGTTATTAGTCTTTGCCATGGCTGTGGAGAAATTTGTTTCCACTCTGTTTTAATCCTGCCACATCGGAGGGTTCGAGATTATGAACCGCTCCCTCAACATTTCAATGGGGTTCAAGTTAGGACTTTGACGAGGCAACTCCATAACCGTAATTGAATTATTTTTTTCCAATCCATTAAGAGGTGGACTTGCTCTCTGCATGACCCAGCTGCACATGGGCTTCAGATCACAGATAATGGACACTCTCCTTCAACACTTTCTGACTGAATTCATGCATCCCGCAGTCACAGCACGTCCCCCAGGCCTTGAAGCAGCATAGCAGCTCCACACCATCATATGACCTCCACCGTGTTTGATTGTGGCCATGATGTTCTGTGCCTGGAACACAGTGTTAGCGTTACACCAGAAGTAGCAGGGCCATTGTCTTCCTAATAGTTACATTTTCGACTCATCAGTCAACAAAGGGCATTCTCCCAAAAATGTTGGCCGGTGCTCGAGGTATTTTTGGCAAATCTTAGATGAGCTTTTACAGTATGTTCCTCATGTTTAGCTGTGGTTTTTGCCTTGAAACTCCACCCACGGAAACCGTTTTTGGCCAGTATCTTTCTAATGGAAATCATTATTTCTAATGGGATCATTAACTGATCTGAGAGAGTCCTGCAGTTCCTTAGATGTTTGTCTAGGGTCTGCAGAGACATTCCTGATAAGTCTCCTATACGCTCATGGACTAATTTTGCTGGGCCAGCCTCTCCTGGGCAGATTTGCCACTGCTCCAAGTGTTTTTTTTTTCCATTTGGGGACAATGGCTCTCATGGTGGTTCACTGGAGTCTAAGGGTTTTAAAGAGTGCTTTGTATCCCTTTCCTCACTGATATTGCAATAATTTTATTTCTCAGGCCTTCAGGAAGTTCTTTTGATGGAGACATGGTGTCCTCCTTCTTGAGATGCCTTATCCAACCCTGCATTGCCGGAATGGTACAGTAATGCCTGAAAGTCACGTGCAGATTCAACAGGGCCAGCAACAATCAAGCTTGAGTGTGTCCATTTTAATTTAACCCATTATCATTTAGATTTGGTTCATCGGTTGCTTAAGTGACTTGAGTGGCAATTACTTTGTCACGTGGGCGATGTTGCGGCTTAATAATGTCCCTTACTAGCATCTGTTAATGAGTGTTGGACATTTTTTGTTCTTCAATGAATCAAATGGTCATTTCAAAACCGTGCTGAGTGTGTTTACGCAGGGTGTCATTTCTATTATCCTAAATTTGTCTGGAGATCAGAATGGGGGGGGGGGGGTAATCACAGCATGTATATACACTGCATTTATTTTATAAATATGTAAGACATTCTTTAATTCATTTTCATTTTAATCGAGCTCTGTCTTTAAAATACTTACTGAAATTTTTTTCACGTTCAAGAAAAATAATGCAGCAATATGTCCTGCAAAACAACAGATGTTCTTCTAAACCATATGCTTTCTCTCATTATCCATATTTTGACATGAAACTGTCTCTGCACACAGCAAGTCAGTGAGCTAAGAAGTGAAACTTTTCTCTGCACTTATTCCTGATGCAGACACACTGAAGTATAAAACTTGCACGGCTATAATTCTGTCACACTTTAATGGCTGGAATACTAGTGTATTTTGCACTGTACTCCCTATTGTGCAATAAATTTATAGATGGGCTCATAAAATGTGAAAACAATGATAATAGAACCTGCCTCTGGCTAACATTTTGAAAAATATTTGTTATTAAAAAAATGCTTTTGTCAATGGTGCATCATTTATTGGGCTTTTACTACTATGTGTAGTGGATTATGATCCATCATAAAGTTTATTTTTTATCTATTTCAATATTTCTGTTTTAAAGTTTCAAGGTTCTTTATGATTTCTATCTGCAGAGACTGCAATTAAAATACCTTTTAAAAACCAGGTATTCTGTCTTTGAAGGGGATTAATTGTGTTATCGTTGACACACAAAATCACCCAACAGCAAAATGCGTCCTCTACATTTAGCCCATCTGTGACATAGCAGTGGGCAGCTAATTCAGTGCCCAGGGAGGAGTGCTTGGGTAGAGTACCTTACTCAAGGTACCTCACCAGTCGGGTATTCAAACTAGCAACCACAATTGCACTTCCCAAACCATTAGGCCACCGCTGCACTTAACATGCAATGCATCATTATTACCATTTTTATTTTTACATTGGTAATTCATTACTAACAATAACATTAATAGCATTTCAAAACTCGACTTTTCAGAGACAGCTGCAGCCAGTATCTCCTCTACCTACATAATAATGACATTCCTAAAGGCTGTGTGTCATTTATCCGGCAGAGGATTGAAATTCGTTCTGCAAAAACCCTTATTAAATTGCATGACCGCATTAATACAACACATTAGATGTATTGACTCATTCAAAGTAAATCTGTAGTAGCGGTACATCAAACCTTTGTCTGCTTTCTGCAGTATGAATGAGCACCAATCAGGCACTTCATATGCTGAGATTATGCTGAACCTCTGTCTCCTCATTCCTCTGTGCTTGGAAGGAAAAACAAGTCAATATATGAGACAACAGAAACTTGGAATATTAAACCCATACAACATTCATATCTGTGCAGCAATTCACTCGATATGTCTACTGAAAGTAATCTACTGTTCATTTGTTTTGGCAGAAGTTCTGTTCATTTGCCGTCTTGTGACTTAAGGTGATCAACAGAGCCAACAAATGATAATGTACTAAATATCTATTATCTTTTGTTAATGAATTAGGACGTGCTGATTTTGTAACAATAAGCTCAGCTTAATGTATGAGCAATTGGCAACCTGTCAAGTGTACATACATTTTCTCTTCGCCTTTGTACATGTAACACTTTCAAAAAGTAACAAAATTGCAAAAGGATCAAAATGCAAATGCACCAGGTTAGTTTTGAAATCCAAATATCATTCCAAAACCCATTAGACAAACCACGCACAGAATATCACAGGTCAGGCAAGAGTAACAGGAAGAAACACACACCAAATCCAAAATGCCAGACGAGGAGAGAAACCAGCGACTCCGGCAAGAGTTGCACACGCAATGAAAATAGCAGAGTAACACAGACTGAGAACAATGTAGCACACAATACCTCACAAAGAGGTAATTTAAAACAAAATTTTAAATATTCCCGACTGACAGAGGTAGATAGTCCAGGTCCGGAAAGTACAAATCCAGACCAAGGTTTTGTTTCAACCAACCAGTTGAGTGCTCCGTGAATGTGACTCAATGGGTAGGTTGAAATTTTGGTCTGGATTTTGCTTTCTGGAGCTGAACAATCCACTTCTGTCAATTAGATAAACAAGTTCACAAGCTGCAGGTGAGCTAATAATTTGATGAGACAGAGTATGGCCAGATAGGGTGTGAGTGATGGGAGAACTGGCTGTTTGCAGGTGCGGTAATATAACGCATCCCGTTATTAGCCATTAAGCACGGTATAATTCTGCATTAGTCAGAAAAACACGAAACGCCTGAGCACAACATGTCACCAATTCAATCCGGCTAGCCTTGCATTCAAAGTACTGTAGGTTTAGGCCAACACACTGAATCAGTGACACTTTATACTTGCAGTATGTACAGTATGTAACACAGTAAGGTAATCAATAGTGACTCAATAACGTGAAGCTTATGCCTTAGACAATGACACATATAAATAGAGACACTCTCCGTGACTGTGTTAGCGTGGCTAGTCCACTGTTGACTTTAGTCATTATCAAACAGAACACTGGCACTTTTACAGGCCTTTGCTACATATCCCCTCCTCTAGGCTGAACATTTTCTCTTAAAGTGGAATTCCCTTTGGGTTTTTATCCCAGCTATAGGGACTAAGCAAGCTTTCAGACAGTGTTCTGTGCTGTCACACGAGATTGCAGTCCCTCTGCAGCACGCATATAGCTCCTATTGTTGTTTGAATGGCTAGCAAATGAATTAAAAGACACTAGTAAAATAACAAAAAACATATTCCATTGTCAGAGAGTACAGAAACGGGAACGTAATTTCAAGCCATATGACACAAAGATGATGTTTGTTTTTGATCAATCTGCAGAATCCACAATGGTACTCTACCTCACCTTGTGTTCCTCATAAGTTCACTTACTTCATTTTACCGGAGTTTTATCACTATATGTATCATCTTCATACTGCCAAGCATGCTGTTGTAATTAGTGTTTCAAAAAACAAAACAACCACTGCCCGTCTCACTGAGTATTGGTCCGCAGCCCTGTATTCACTGGAAATAAAACATCATCATACAGTAGTCATTTTCTAAATTTAAATTAATAATTTTCAATAAGTATAAAGTTATTATAGACAGTTAGCCGTTTAAAAAATGTTCTGAATGAACAACTAATTCAATCGATTCTTTATTTTTAAAACAACTGAGGATACGTGCTGTTATTCCGTTGGGAATCTGCTTCCTGCCAGCAGGGGGCGCTCAGCACCACGTGGGCTGACAGTAATCGCGGTAATCGTTTCCTCACATACGGCCGCAAAGAGTGTGAACGAGATGTGACTAGCGGCCACTAATAATTGTCCAAGCCAGGGGGCAGGACAGTCTACACCGGCAAGACTTAAAGTCCATGCTGGGAAGAGGTTAGAGAGAAAGGAAAGGGCATGCCCAACTGTGCGTGTTCACTCTTCGCCATGAGCAGACAGTTTGGAGGGTGACCTTCATAGGGGGACTGCAGCCTCCCGCCAGACCCCATCTGCGCTGAAGGATCCGTGGCTGTTTGGGGGAAGTGGTGATTCTCCCTCAGCTTTTCCACCAGCCTCGTTCCCTAAATAAGTGTTACCCCTCAGGGGATATTTATCTGCACCCCTGCCTACCACAATCCGAAATGTGAATAAATATTAATCTGACACATGCAGAAACATACAAATCATTTTTGATAACAGCCTTTTATAAACTGTAATTTAAACATCTCAAAGAAAACATCTGAACAAATAACACACATTAAATGATTTTCAGAACTCCGGTGTGAGAATCGGAGTGACGCCTTTCATTTTCTGCTTTTATCCTTCAAAGAAAGGTTTTGCTTTTTTTTCTTTGTTTTTATTCTTTGGCTTTTTTGCTGGGTGTTTTGTTTGAGGCCAAATGAGACAGTAAAACCAAATGTTTATAACCTTAAACTTTCAACCGAAATACAAAGTGCCCATTAACTGCTTTACTAGCAAACTCATAATATGGCTTATATAAAACTCAGAGCGAACAGCTGGGCTGCTGTGCACTGCAATAAGAATGGCAGTTTTGACTGCTAGAGGGCTGGGGGTACGAGGATGCCTTACTATGGTATTCTTAACTTCACCTGTTCCAATGAAATAGTAAATAATAACTTAGGTAGCTAAAGTATACTTAGCATATGCCCAGAAATATAAGATAATGCAGCATTTTAGAGTTGCTAAATGACCAATTGGCCTACGGTAAGACACAGTTTACAAATACCATATAGGTTCTAAAATGTTGCATATAGAAACAACAAATTTCATCATTATCCTGTATTCCTCCATGTAACAGCTCTTCTTCCCTGAAAATGTGGAAACGTCTTCCTTTAGTTTGTGAGCTAGACTCTTCACAAACGGCTGTGGGTATTTATTGATTTTTGCTTGTGTTCATATTGAGGATCTATTAAATTGTTAATTTTATCTCTTTTTTTATTTCACTGGTCAGATCTACTTTCCTCAGCAAACCTCTGTGGTAGAAATTTAATTGTGGCAACTTTCAATAATCAGTTCAACTATACTATATGCTGACCATAACAAGGCGTAGAATCAATTGGGTTACTTTGAAAAAAAGTTTGAGTAAGACTTACTTGTGGATTGTATCTTTCCTGAAACATGGAAATACATTTTATTGCTTATTGGGAAAAGAAAATTATGATGAATGCATGTATACGTTGCCTGAGCCTTTATCCCGGGCATGGTTCAGGGGCCTGAAGCTTATCGCAGGCAGCAGGACAGAGCCAGATCACAGCACAACTGCTTATTTGTTTGTTTGTTTGTTTGTTTGTTTTCTTCCTCTGGATTCAGTTTGCCTCTATTCCCTAGTTGCCCTAACCCTAGTAGAGCACCACTGAAGGTTCTTCCAAAAGAAAGTGTTTTTCAGCCTTAGAAAACAATGTCAATTTGCTGTAAAACAATCTGGGTTTTGGCCGTAGGAAAGCATGTCAATTCGCCCTGAAACAACATGAACTTTAGCCTTTGTAAGAAATGTAAGTTTACTGTAATAAAGAAAATCAATAAAAAAAATCTGAACCTACGTTGCATTTATGCCCATAAAAGGAAAGCTAAGTAACTGTTTCTCATGCTTTGGTGTAAGTACACAGTCTCTGCCAGAAAATGCACTGTTATGAAACATAATAGCATTCTCAGAACCTCAGGCAGCTGCAGTCAAAACGTTCCTTTTGTGAACAAGACCTACATTCTACTTCAGTGTCTTCAGTGATATCTGTTCATTATCTCTGGGTTAATTTTGCACATATATCTCTTTCCACTTCTCCTTTCTCTTTGTCATCTTCATCCGCTGTCATATAATTTCACCATTTTTTACATTTGCTAATTGTCTGGTCATTGTCATTCATGGCAAATTTTCTACATTCAATTACAGCCAATAAGAAATTAAACTAAACCGTAATCATAAAAAACAAGCAAAGAGCATCAAAGGAGTCAAACACACATTTGTACTTGAACTATGGATTGTGAGAAATTTTGTGTTTATAATCGTTCCACATTGTGACAGTTGTGTTATGGGTGAGACACGCAGTGATTAATTACTCCATTAAACTAAACACAGTTTAAATCAGTTTCCACTTATCAGCTTATCATCATTCTATTGCCTCACTTTTCATTAGCTTCAGATATGATGGAAAACATAATAATTTCATTAGCAGTATGACACCGCTACTTTGTATTTTAATGAACTATAAATAATCAGAGTTAGAACTGTACCATCCAACCTTTGATCCCTAAAGGCATGCTTGGAACATGAGGCATTTGCGTTGATGAGTTTTCTGAAATCTAGTTTAAAATCCTCATACTGTCTTCATTTGGGGCATCGCTTCTCTGCTAGCCTGTGGTCGACGGGGCTGTCATCAAACGCTACATCGATGTTTGTGACTCCCAGAAGATACCTGAAACTAACAGAGAATGACAATCATACTAAAGAAAAAGACGAAGAAAAGGAAGAGATTGGATGGAACTTGAGGCAGCTACTATGTTAACCATCAGCTGCCATTAATATTTCCCCAGTGGGGGCTGGATATTGGAGTTCGCAACCTTAAGCTGAAACCCATTCAATATCCTCATTCCTTTTCATTAATGATCATTTGTGGTCCCTTGACTGCATGTTCTACTGGGCCAATTAGAAAACTTGGTAACATTCTACAATACAGTTTCGGAGTAGCTTAGTAGTAACCCATTTACTACTCAAGAACAAATCATGAACTAATATAGTAGCTATTTGAGATGGATGCATTACAAAAAACGAAAGGAAAGAATTTCAATAAACTTGGACAAATAAAGGGTTAATTTTTAATGATGAAAAGCAATTCAGCAAACATGGATGTATCTGAACTATGGACTAAGTCAGTGTGCCTGCTTCTATATCGAGTTAATCCATCTATTCATATCTCATGATAAATACACCAGAGAATAAATAACCTCATTCACATTGGGGTTCATATTTACAAATTTCATTTAGTTATAATTGTCAATTAACCATTTCCAGTAAGTCCATGGATACTTGGGCCCATGGATACCTTGGCCTCACACCTGAGGGGCCAGCCTTCTGAGGGGTTTTGGCGATAGCTCCATGTTTGTGGAGTTTACATGTTCTCCCCATGTGATTGTGGGGTTTCTTCCAGGTACAGTAGGTTCCCCATCCCAAGCTGTTCCTTGTGCCCATAGCCTCCAGAATAGACTTCCGACCTCCCATGACCCTGAATAGGACAAACAGTTACAGAAGATGGATGGTTATTAATAATATGTTCTGCTACAGTACTAATTACTATATCGATAAATAGACTATATTGAACTACTGAAGGAACAAATAACTCAGAAGAGAATCTCGTGTTTGTTCATCATTAATGAATCATAACCCATCTTTTATCTCAAGTAGCTACTATTTATTCATGATTTGTACTCGAGCAGCAAATGAGTTACTCCTAAGTTACTAAGGAGACATTGTAAAATGTTATCAAAAAGCATGGCATGGATAATGAGCATGGCATGGATAATGTTATGTGTTTAATACTGTATGCTTCACTAATGTTGTATCAATTGTGTGATGGAACACAAAACAGTAAAGAATGAAGATATAAAGAATAAACGATAATTGAATCACCTATTAAATGTAAAATGTTTCAGTCTGATTACCAAAAGTCACATAAAAATATATACATAATCCAGGTCCAAAGAGTAAAAATCCAGACCAGGATTTTGTTTCAGTAAGAGCAGGGGTGTCAAACGCCAGTCCTGGAGGGCTGAAGCCAAGCATCTTTTTGGGTTTACCCTCATTTAACACACCAGATTTAACTCCATGCAGCTCCTTGTGCTAATTACCACACAGCTCTTCAGCTGAATCCTTTGTGGTGGAACTGGGAAAGAACTAAACTACACAGGGCACCGGTCCTCCAGGACTGGAGTTTGACACCCCTGAGTGCTCAACCAGTTGGCTGAAATAAAATCCTGGTCTGGATTTTAACTTTTTGTACCTGGACTATCCACCTCTGAATATATAGCCATATAGTATGGTTAAGCCTGCAAAGCTAAAATTGTATGACTGAATTTGAATGGCTAAAATCCGTGGGTCTTGACCCAAACAGGGTAAAGGCCAGTGAAAATGTTTAATAAGGATCAATCTTGTTCCTTGCACCTCCACTTACATTAGCAGGTTCATGTTCTGTCTTTGAAATTAGTACGGATCATTTGGTGCTAATATTGGCTAGATCCTTGCAGTCTGTGAGTCACACTCTTCCTCTGCACTGGTATACAGCTGCTGCTGGATGGTAATGGAGCTCACCTGTGCCCCCCCTCACCCCCACACAGCTGCTATGGAAGCCATCACTTCTCTGGGTGATGATGGTGCTTACGGGATGGAAGCCCCCCAACTTTGTCCCACTACTCTGATAGCTGATACCTCATTCAGTACCTCTGAACAAAAGACCTGGGACTTTTCAACATCCTCCTTTTTGGGGACCAGAGTCATTGCGTATACAGACTCACACAGTCCCCCCGGTAACACTATTATATTTAGATCAACCAGAACACATGATAAAATACTGAAGCTCAGCGAACCTGCTTTCTCTTAAATGTCCTTATTTTTGCATTTGCTGCTAAATCTTATTAAGGGTTGTCACTGACCTTAAAACACAGACTTCTTCATTTTACCTTATTTTTTGGGCCAGTTTCCTGGACAAGGACTAAGCCTAGTCCTGAACTAAACATGGAGAATACCCATACAAAATTCCAGTTAAGTCAAGGACTAGGCTTAATCCTTGTCCGGGAAACCAGCCCACTGAATTTCTATTTCTAAACTACTTTTAATATACTGTACTCTATACTGCTGAACCTGATTCACAAATTTCGTCCTCTTCATGTGACAACATGTTAAGACTGACAATAAATTAACCTCAAACCTTGAACCTGTACCTTTTTCCAGTCTCCCCATCAGCATTTCATGTTATACCTTTGACCATACCTTTCTAAGGTGCCTGGGGGTATCCAATATGTATTTTCAATTTGTTTTTTAATAATAAACTAACTAAACATTTTCGTAAAGTGTTAGTCACACGACCGTATCAATGGCCATCTTCTATTATAGTTTAATAGCTTTCATGCCTTCTGAACTGATATACAGCTGAACGTGGAAATCATCCTTCATTAGCCTATTATTGCATGAGGGGACAGATTCCGTCGTTTATGTGACCTCCATTATGCTTGGCTTTGCTGTAAAAGTCAAATTGCCATGCCTTTATTGTTCTTCCATTACAGCAGGGCCTGTCTCCGGTCATAGTCAATAAGCCATCTGGCAGTGTCATGTTTATGAAGCAAGGGCAGGGACTCCCGTACCACGGTGGTCATGTCACATTGAACTCACACCACAAATGCGCTGCTATGCTTGATATTTTGGCTCTTAAGTATCTATTTTGAAATAATTCAATTTGGCTCGGATTTTGGTGACGGCTATCCCATGCGTAAAGTGTGAACAAATTACGAAAGCACGGCGGGAGCTAAATTAAAGACAGATGATTTATTAAAGAATATTGAATCCTGTCAGACTCCTAAATTTGAGCAGTAAGAAAGCGTGTTTTTTAAATTCATACACTTATCCCTGCCTGTCATCTTTTATGTATCAGAGTTGTTTCATATTTATTTCACAAAAATAACTGATATATATCATCTAGCCTGACTCTGTACAAGCACGCTATGGGCCCCAGTTTGTGCACCAAATTAAATATTATTGATATTATTTGGTATTTCAATTTAATGTTATATACAATATTAAATACTCAGTTTAATTCTATATGACCTCACAGGTACATTGCCTGACAGTTATCGAAGACGCGCTATATTCTGCCCTACACGTGTACCTGTCACTGAGTTACTGTTACTTTTGAATACTGTGTTACTTTATTACTGTTAAGACACGCTAGACAACAGAGCACACTGCTGCAATTAGAAACAAGAGTCCAGTCACTGGGATAATTTTCTGTGAAGTGAAACTCGAGCAGCAGCATTAAAACAGCGAGCACATACTGGAAAATGTGAAAGCAAACAGGCATCCATACCAGAATTCCAACTGGGTATATGTTGTATTTGATTTTATACACTATAAAGTTACCAACTTTGTAACAATTCCGACTACTGTATCCAAATAGCTAATAACTGAAAACCCTAAATAAACAGATGTGCCACCTATTAATAGATAAAAATGTTGAAACCAAAGTAATAAAATAAAAGAAAGGAAAATTAAGATTGGAATTCTAGCTGTCTTTAATTGAGTCTTTAATTAAAAGTATTACAAAAAACAAATAAACACATCTCTCGGTTGAATAAGAGTTTCTGTGTTTCACATAATTTGAAATGCTTTTTCGATGTTTTAATTAAAACAGATCTTGCCTTTGAGATGCTGATGCCATTTGCGTTTTTTCTTATTATTTTTTTTAAATATATTTTTTAAACCGCTCAAGTACCCCAGCTTAGGGAGACCGAGGTGTATGCTTGCCCCCCTTTTTAAAAATATGGGCCCTGCAAACTTTCCCCCACATTAGCCTCTGGCCAGCAGAGCAACTTCGGCTGCAAATATGGAATGTTTCCCATCAGAGGTTTCCATACAGTTTTCTGTCACATTCTGGCATCCACTAGGTTAAGAAGTTCCCTCCACTGCATTGCTAGTACCATTCCTAGGCTCTAGGCAAGCACCACCGCAGGTGACCCCTGTCTGGGGCAAAGTGAAATTGGCTGGCAAGCAGGCACCCCCTCAGAAGTTGGCACCATAGGTGACCACCTACATCGCCTGCAGGATTGACCAGCACTGCAGTTACCCCATACTTGGTCAACATGTCCCCACTCCTATCGAAAAAGACAATTGGTGCGTTCCAGTTACCTCGGACGTCGGAACACAGAACTGGGAGCGACGTCACGCACGAGTTCACCGCATTCCAGTACAACAAGTCGGAAAATTTAGCGATGCCGGGGACTACAAGTACCTTAAATCTGACAGGTTACCCGGCTAAGCGAGAAATCCCAATATCACAGTATTTTGTGCATAAAAACATCCTTGTAACATGTCCACAGGTAGTGGCTGGACAATATGGCGTGTCGACCAGTTTAATGAGCCACAAAAAACACAAGTGCTAATAAAACTACAACAATTTCTGGCGCAGCCATTTTGAATTCTGAAGTCGGGGTTGTCTCGATTCTTCCGAGTTCACACCTGGAACTCACCAAATGTTCTCACCGTCCCCTCCTGAGGTCATCAACAGCTTCTATCCAGGAAGTAATTCTTCCCAGTCATGCCCCTCCAAGGATTATCATTTTTCCCTGCATGTGCATTGACGTCTCCCTATAGAACCAGAGAGTCTGTAGGAGGTACTCTTTTGAGTTCTTCATCCATTATTTCTAAGAAGGCTGGGCACTCCACACTGCTGCATACACACAAACAACCCCTCCCTGCAGCCGCACGGCTCTCAGCCTGGGACTTGTGAGTAGCCCTGGGCCTACCTGAGGTCTTTCACCATGGTGTCCAAGCCCACACTATACAGTATGTGGAAGTTAGGCTCACACAATCTGCCTGACACAGCTTCATCTCTAGCACTACCGCCAACTCCTTCCCTAGCAGAGAGGTAGCACTACATTCCTAGAATGCCAGTGTTCATTTTATAAGATCCCACTGGATCCTTCTCGCTCGGTCCAGCCCCCCAAATGCCACTGTACTTGACCCCAACACCTCTCACTTTAGCGGGCGGTGAGCTCACCAGACAGTGATGAATGAGCCCTTTAGGTAACTGTTCATGGATAAGCGAGATTTAGCAATCACTAATTAATAGAAATAATGAGCAGTGTATTGCTCCAAGCACAGAACAAATCCAAGCAGGTTAATGGTCCAAGTAGGGGTTCATCCCCGCTGGAGGCAATCACACGTTTGATTGACAGTCTGATGAGCATCAGCACCACGGCAGCACTGTCACATTGAGTATTGCACTCCAGAAGAGCATCCTCATCTCGCGTTATTGGAAGTGAGGTGCAGTTACTGCTATGGCACTTATTGCTATGGTAAATTCCTGACCAAATATCCTTCGGTCCAGTGCTTCCCTATTAAGTTTCAAAAAGAAGCAAATTGTATATTTTCGGGCATTTCTGTGATGACTGTACATGTTTCACAGTTCCATGTAGCCTCTCTCTGTCAACGGGCTTCTTTTAATCTATGTCACTTAAAAAAAATGAGCTCATTCAAAGAGAAAAATGCTGCTTAGCTACATGTCAGTTGTATTATTTCATCAGGGCTACCATCATTTAATCAAGCTAATGCAGCCTTGGCTATCAAACTGCTCAATTCATTTTTCATTCTTTATTATCTAGAACCATGCAATAAAATTTGCTTTGAAATGAAAACCATAGCACTAAATATCTATAATTTTTTATGTTCTTTCCAAATAACATAGTCCATAAATCACTCGGTAATGAGTGAAGAGTTGTAATAGTACAATAAAAGAGGGGTATATAGATATACAGCAGATAGTACTATCAATGAACAAACGGAAATGAGCAAGTCAGGGTTCTGGCACTGCCTCTCCACCTGGCATTGAAAGTAAGAATAAAATATTTCTCTTGGCACGACGTGAACTATGAATTTCAGCACCAAACCCTCCGGTCAACAGGGGGGGCGGCCCCCGCCCCCCCCCCCCCCACACCACCCCAGCAGAAGCAAAGAAGAGGGGGAGGGGGTGGGGGGGGGGGGGTGGGGGGGGAGGGGGGAAAGTGTA
>JAODKN010000016.1:11720939-11753644 GCA_026774425.1 Petrocephalus zakoni | reverse complement strand
GCACTGTTCACCTGTGTTAAAGTGCAAGTCAGCCCTGCCCAGCACTGTTCACCTGTGCTAAAGTGCAGGTCAGCCCTTCCCAGCACTGTTCACCTGTGTTAAAGTGCAAGTCAGCCCTGCCCAGCACTGTTCACCTGTGCTAAAGTGCAGGTCAGCCCTGCCCAGCACTGTTCACCTGTGCTAAAGTGCAGGGCAACCCTGCCCAGCACTGTGCACCTGTGCTATAGTGCAAGTCAACCTTATATCAGGACTGGACACCTGCAAAGATTTCCCCTGGAACACATTTTCTTTCACGCATGTGTCTGTCCACACTCTCTGTCTTGGTGGCCGACTCAATGCTCACACATCAGGTGGCTCAGATGATGCAAATAATACACTATAATACAAATATAAATACATATATTTATGGGGCCAAGAATGCAGGAGTAAAAAAGTGCTTTGTCCCGTGTTTCTGATATGCTCGTCATTGTTTTGTCTTGAATGCATATGTATCACATTCATTACAGTACTGTAATAATGTTGTGCAGTCTGTCATATTAGGCACTAAAGAACTCAAGTTATTAGTATGACTATTTGCAAAATGACAGTCTCTCCCAGCAGAGGGCAGTATCCTTTACTACAGAAGTGGGATTTGGGATATTGGACCTACAGAATGTTCTGAAGCAGACCTGTTTAAATGTACTGGCAGTGAGCTAACTGGAGATCATTTGCATTAATTAAGTCCACGTTTATTTCCTAATGCACATGTAAATGGAATGAAGTAAAGTTTTTCTGAGAGGATATAGATTTTGTCCTCACTATTATTTTTCATAATTTCACTTTAATTAACCTATTAACTTTACATCAATGTTAACATAATAAGGAAGTCAATTAACATCAGAATTGGAAACAGCATGACTCATTTATTCTAATTCACATATTTAATGAAGACCTTAAATTATTATTGTTGATCCAGCGTGATGTCTGACATCCCTGAAAATCATGCAGCCACCGCAGCAATAGCTAAAGTATGTGTCGTTAAAGTGACAAATTAAATTAAATTTAGTCCGATTAAATTTGAAAAGATTCCCTTCGCATTTACTACTAATCAAAAGCCAAATTCTTGAGATCAATCTGTACTCATGGACGATTGAGTAAGATGTATATGTATCAATCTCAAAGACAAAGGTTGTTGGGTGAATAAAGTACATTCAGCACACAATACGCCACCAAACTTCAACAAACAGGAAACGTCTTCTGGGAAATGCTGTCAGATGTGTGTGCATGTGTGTTTGTTGTTATTCAGTGAATAACAAGGATTCTTCTTTGTGCGACATAAAAGGAGACTGTTGCTGTCAAAGGCTTTCAATTATAAAAAGATAAAATGCAAAGGAGAAAAGGAAACTTCTACAATGACTTTTCTCTTTCTAATTGGCTTTCCTGTGTAGGCACTCTGCTAATATGGACCTGAAGGCTATTTTATCACATTACGCAATTGAACTGATACAATGTCATAGTCTATGATATAACGAACTGTTTAAAACCCAGCAATAAAGTATCTACTGGAATCAAAACTTTACTTTAAATCAGCCGGACTAAATAAGCCCCCCTATTAAATGTTGTCTCAATCTTTCAGTTATGATTTATGTGAATAGCGAATCAAGAGAGAGATACATGACTTAATGTACCTTGGAATTTTGAACATTAATCACTTTGGCTTGAAGTGTGATTAAAATTAAACGCCCTTTCTTCACCGTAAAACCCTTCCTCCTGTCTGCACCCCCTTCTCCTCAAGGCCTAGTCATATGTGTCAGTGGGAGAGGTGCAATGTCTGAGACGGCACAGCAGTGCCTGGGTTCAGCATGCCCTGGTGCTCACAGTGTATTCAAAGAGACATTCTAGAATCAAGGTAAACAATCAGAACCAGAACTCATGATGAGAGGTCATTCCAAAAATGGCAAGGACGACGTGAAGGAGTTTGTGCCCAAAAAAGAATTTGAACTTGTCTGGTTTCTCCAAAACAGACATGTGGCAAACAGCAAGTTATTTGCTGCATTCGTAAAGATAAGGTTTGCACATCTAATGGTAACACAATGAATCTTTTTCACAACCTCAAAAGAAAATGGCTGAAAAGGTATGCTTCTTTAAGGTTTGATTATGTTACAGGGCCTTCTTAAATAGGGGAATACAACTGGCTGTGCTGTTAACTTGCCTGCAAAATAGTATTAAAACCGAACACAAAAAAAGAGTCGTGATAAGATCGCGATGCTGTCTGAAAAAAAGTGATATTTTTGCCATATCGCCCCCCCTCCCCAATGAACATTACCATATTTGTACACTGAATATGAAGACTCAGAGCCACCAGAGCCTGTAGCCGAGAGAAGGAGCTCTAGGTTTATAGCTCAGTGGATTACTTATTACAGCTCATGCCTGGAAAGCAGCCTTTGTCTCCTGATTTACAGCAGCCAAAATTGTGTTTAATAAAGTCTACTGTTATACGCTTGTTGGGTGAAACACAAATCATACTCAAGAGGTTTTTTTTACAGCTGTCTTACTTGTAATGAAGCTTTAATATCTGCTTGTCAAAACCTATTAATATGGAAATTATGTTTTGCCTTCAGAATGTACTGGAGAGCATGATAAGAGTTTTATTATTGAGCTGAAGAACACCTGACACACTCCATTAAGGCAACATTTTGTTTTTGTGACAATTGCATTTCACCAGTCTGCGTAGGCCTACATGTATACACTGGCTACCTTTGTCGTAAATGACTGCTTTTATCTGATTCCATACACAGAAAATGAATTCAGGCACATTCAGCAAAAACATTTTCATTCGATAAGAAGGACACACTGGGAACAGCACCTCAAACATAACACATCAGACCCCCTCGTGTACGAAGTCTGGATGGAGATTCTTGGTCCTTTCTTGGCAAACTAAGATAATTTTCACCCCCAGGGGGGAAGCTGCACTATCCGATTTATTTATAGAATCGAGCCAGATTCCAGGTTAGCCCAGAAGGCTGCCTGACACAACACTCATTAAAAACAGTTTTAACCTCTGACAACATGTTCATTCTGAGCGGGTGGACACAGCACGGGGCTAAAAGCCACCCTCATTCCCCCCGCCTGGGGCCATGAAGGCTTTTCATCACAGAGCTCAACTCATTGGCTGCCAGGCAATGGCACCAATAAGCCAAGACGGCCAATGCACAACTTTATCAATAATAAAAGTTTTAATGTATAAATGCATAACAACAATAGTAATAATAATACTAATAATATCGAGTTGCCATAAAACCGTACTCGGTTTATCCCCAGTATAGACTTCTATTCGAAAAAATTGTTCACTACTCATAATTCCTAATATTTATTTAGATGTGATTTTTATAGGGCCTACTGAATCTGCACTGGCCCTGAATAGCGTGTGAGACAAAATGCACATCTTCGTCCAGCTCTCAGCGCAATTACGCAACTTCAGGAGTCGATATGCGGTTCCTAAATTACTTTATATAATGACTTAGTGTTATGCCATTCTTTATGAAAAGGGCTCGCGATTAAGCGCGACAGACTGATCCCAAGTTAGATGCAACTGATTCCGGCCATAGGAAGATTTCAAATGACGTCTGTCAGACGGAAGCCAGCTTGATTTTTATTACATGGGGACGGTGCGTGACGCCCGGACAATCAATGTCTTACAGTCCGTAATATGAGACAATCGGGTTAAGGCGGCGCCAGTCAGCCGTCAGCGCTGCCTCTTTATTATCGTGATCCGTCGCACCGGCTTCTCCTTGGCTTTAGGACCCCGGGGAATGGCTGGGAGGGGAGGGTAATCACCAAACTGCGCGACGGAGAAGGGAAAATAAAAAAATAAAGGCAGTGGATCTGAGAGCGAGCCCGACCTGAGAGAGCGCAGTCACCTGCTGGTGAAGGACAGTACCGCACGGCACGGGGACCTTCTCGCACTGCCACACAACAAAAAATAATAATAATAAAAAAAAACAAGCGCTTTTTTCCCCCTCCTTCAGCTCAACATTTGCTTTATGCCAAGGGACATCTCTTCCCACTTTCTCTTTACAGACGCAATAAATTTCATTGAGATGAATGGGACGAATGAGCGCACCAGTGCATCGCTTTACCTTGGACTCACTGTATTCTGAATGTTCTGACAAAACTGAGCGGTATTATTAGGGGGGCTGGGGGTGGCGGGAGATGGTTCCGTCTTCACTTTTCGTATTGGGCACATCTCCGAAATCTGCCGCATAAAGGTGCCGTGCTGCTGAGGATGCAGCGATTTCGCAGCCGCCGGCTCATCGCGGGTAGACAGCCGGGCTCCTGCCTTTCCTGGGATTCCTTTAGTTTCTAACAAGGCTGGCGTGCCGTCTCCGAGCGGCTGCGGTCGCCTCCCCGTCCCTCGCCGACTTTCCCGACTGGATCGCCGCTTATAATCGTTTTATTTCTGAGCCAGTGGAGGCGTGATCCGTGGGAATGAGACTGGGAAAAGAAACGGGAGACAAGTGGACCGGGCTGAGCTTAGGTCTGGGACTACAAGTCTAGGTTTCTCAACTTGATACACTTTTAAATCAAGTTCCTACATGGAGCGCTCGAGTTCACTGGGCATCGAGGCACTGAAGGTAAGTAACGATCTGACTTGTATTTTAATCATTTTTTTAAGCAACCCGCTAGCCTTAGTCGCCCAGTGTCTGTAAATAATGGTCCCAGATTGCTATTTGTTACCAGACACCGTAATGAAGAATAACAGATTCCACCGGTGAGCCTTTGCGATGTTTAATCACCCGGATATCGGAATAACCTGGGACCCTTTGCTAGCTGTTACTTTCCTGGGGTTTAATAATTACAGTGGCTCTGCAGAATTTATAGCGTCCGTTTTCAAGTTAATTGCAACCTCGCTTAATGGCACTGAAGGCGAGTGTGACGGAAGGCGCAGATATATCGACGCTGAGACCGATCTCCGCGGATTTATTATTAAGTTTATTTTCCAGCCGGCGTCTCTTAATTTTCTGCCATTCAAGGATAATGTGCAAATTGAAATAAATCTTGAACAAACACCAGTGTGCAATTGTCCCAGTAATTGTCTGCGGTAATTAGGCGGAATTGCTGTGCTGTAAATCGGATTGTAGACGACGGAAATGCCGGGGTTTGCCTTTGCTATTCCGCGTATGCGGAGCTCCCGAAAGATCGGCGCTTCGCCGGCTCGTCCGCCGGCTCCTAGAGATCTGACAGCCCTTTGATTGCGCCGCCGAACACACGCCGCATGCAGAATGCGCGGAACCACAGCGGCTCGCTGGCGAATAAACGTCGAATTTCTTTAACTTTGCCTTACTGTTCTTGCATGTCTTTTTTTCCCCCGTCTTCTCTCCCAGACGTGCGCGCATAAATCATCATCAATAACGACGTCTTAATTCGCGTACAGTGAATTTCCCGTGCAGCCGAAGACGGGAGGAAATGAGCATTTTCTTTAAGAGAAACCCGCATCATTTTCTTGTCACATTTCTCGCGCGTGTATCTCTTTTTTCTTTTTTCCTTCATGTTGTTTGTAAGAAGGGACGTGGCATTCTGTTTGCCAATTTACGAGCAATCAACAGTGCGAAGTTGCGTTTCCAGTCGGTCCTCAGACGTGACGTATCCCGGGGCTGAAGCGGGGGCCCCGGGTTCGGCGATTCCGCCGCTTCAGCGCTTCTGCTTTTATTACGTATTAATTTGTCGTCACGTGGTAATTAGTCGCTTATGAAGTTTAATGATTTTGATTTATGTTTCGTCGCTCCAATCCCCCGGGCTCCTCCTTCAATGGACCAAGTTATGGATTCTAGAGGTTTACAGCCTTCCCAACAGTGGACTGTAGTTGTGGAAGTTGAAAGCGTTTAGTGACACCAGATTTTAACGATGTGTAAATACAGAAATGCACAAACACTTTATGTTAATAATAAATTAGTGTTGGCCACTGTCTCAGTCACTGCCTGTTTGTACATAACGTGCATATGGGAGGAATACTTACCATAACTATTGTTAAATTTGATGCTAGTAAACTTAGCCGGCTAAGGATCTTTTTTTGTGTCCAGGAGGTTGTTGGTTCAAATCCGGTGACCATCCTAATAGTAGTCATCACTGGGCCCTTGGGCAAAGCATTCAACCCCAATTTGCTGCAGTGATGCTGGCTGACCCTGCTATGTTCCTAACATATGTTGCTTTGGATATAATTTTCTGATAAATAAATACATATTTACTATACACAAGGCAAAACTGCAAGTAACTAAGAGACACAATTGGAAGAAAAACTTGTATATTTCACATAAGATATTAAGAGTATGACAGGACTGGTCTTAGCTCGCCGTAGGTATGAACAGCTGTTTCTGTTTAAACAGTCATATTAGATGTGTGTCTCTTTGATTTGTTGGGCTATCAAATTATCTCATCTATCACTGTTAAATAAACCCATAATTGACATTTTGCAGTATGTTAGTTATGAAATACATCTGTAGGTTTTTTATTTTTTCCTGCCTTCAGCGAGTCACATTCACTGCCTTTCATTGTTCTAGTGAGCTTTGATCGTAGGCATTTATGCCAATGCTGTCAGGATCTCTGCAAAAATCAGGGCTGTCAGTGAGGATCGCCTCCCCCCAAATCTGCCTCCCGAACATCATCTTATTATGCCAAGAGAATGGAACTGATGACTCACAAGTGTCGGAGGGAGCGTAGTGCTTAAGGACACGAACTCCTAACCTGAAGCTCGCTAGATGAAGTCTACAAAGGTGCCCTGCTCATGTACCTTTCATAAAAGCACTTAACACATTGTTCCCCCGTCCATCTATACATCTGTAAGTTACTTTGGGAAAAGGTGTCAGCTGAGAAACTAAATATAGATAGGATTATATAATAAGAACAAAGGAACCCCCCCACGTCTAAATTTCCCTCCAGTTGATTCCTGGAAGGTTCTTTTCATAGACTTTCAGGTTTCCATCCATGGTCTGTCCTGGGCTTCCCCCCTTATGTTGCCTTGATTTGCATCAGTTTTTTTTGCATGTGTTGAATTTATAATCAATTGAGTCAGGAAAAAGCTCGCAGTGCATGTGTTTGACCTTTTGTGGTTTTGAGCTTACTGTATCAGGTTTACTTTGAAATTGGTGATGAGTAACTGTGAGGCTATGGTGGAGCAGAGGGAGTCCACAGTCATCCATCCCGGTCCCTGGTTTACGTCTCTGTTTCATTTCACCCTTAATTAACTCACCCAACCCCTAGGGCACATAGATTAGCATGCTCCAACACTACGCTGATTAATACATGTTTGCGGTAGGACTCTCCTGTACAGCTTTTCTCCAGATAGCCTGGGGCCTATCTCTAAAATGAGGAAATGGTAGCGTTGTACTTGTTCTGGGAGACGTAACCTTTCTGGAAAGCTTTGTTTAAGTTCCCTCGCAATTCCCATGCCTGACATGAAATCTCTGCCCAGTGGCCTATGAAGGGAACGAAATAAGCGTTTGCAGGGCGCAGAGCCCCGAAGACGGGGGGGGCGGGCTCCATCCCGATAACCATCCAAATGACTGTCGGCTAGGGATTCTTTGGAGTCACTCAATGACGAGTGTTTAAGACTGTGTCATTTTCTGCCACGAAGACATCTGAGTGGTGCCGGTTCAGAGCTGGCTGAACCAAGCCTGAATAATATAGAATAATGCTTACTGGGCATGGCCTGTACAGCCCGTTTGTGCATGTGGTATTTTTGTAGATAATTTGGGCTGATGTGATCTTTGATTTGTTTGCCACTGGCTTGATTTTCATGCCGCATTTATACTAAAAACTTACCAGCACTGCCTACAGTGTTAGCACTGTCAGTAGAAATTATTGCGCGTCTTGCATTTCTTAAAAAAATATTATCCATCGCTTTTCCAGCTCTATATCAAATGACTTAGATTCTGGTGACACTAATTGTGATGCATCCCTGCAGATGTCTACCGAGAGGGTCATGTCCCAAGCCTCCGGCGTGTGGAAAAGTCACAGCTTTTGCCTTGATGCTTGGCCATCCCTGGGACTTTGTTCATGCTGACAAGTTAATCCCAGTCAAATATGGCGATGAAGTGGCTTGGGAAACGGTTCTCGCACGGGGCCGAGCTGACGACGCCAGCAAAGCGAGATCCAATAGTCTGAGCCCATGTGTTTGCGAACGCAGGGATGGCTGATGTGAGGAGGAGTGACAGACAGCAGAGTGTAGTGGAGTGAAACGTACGTACAGCACTCCCGTTGACAGTGACTGCTGCTTAAGCTCACATTCTCCCCACCCACCGATCCGGACCTTAAGACACAGCAGTCGTGGGACGGTCCCCGACAGCTCCCGTACACAGCTGTCACCAGCCATGACCAAAGTCAATGTTGGATCCTTTCTCTCGTGCTTGTTCTATATCATTTATATAGATTGCATGAGGAAAAGAAAAAAAATGGAGCTGGATTCAATTGCAAGCAAAAAAAAAAAGGTCGGGTTGAGCAAAGAAGAGGGGGCGTATTGACCTCGGGGGGCTGGGGTCAAAAAATGGAGGCTGTTAGTTTTCCACACTGCACGAACACACACATAAGCATCCTCGTTACACATCCACATCCCCTGCACTCTGAAAATATATTTACACAAAGCCACACTGTTATTGCATTGCCAGAAGAGAGCGGGACAAAGAACAACACACCAGAGAGCAGGTGGGCTTCCTTAATGATGGGCAATGCCGTGTCCTGCTAATGGATGCCTCTGCAGGTCCAGCTCTGAGGTGGCAGAGCATTCTGGGAGGGTACAGAAGTGGAACATCACTACCCTCTGCTTCCTGCCTGAGAATATTCACCTCTTACAGGATAAAGTGAGCAACATCAGTGTGAACTCTCTCTTTAGCACATATGACATACTCTTAGTCTACTAGATGTTTGTCAGGACAGATTTCGTTGATTGTATTCCCTATATTGTTTAAATGTTATTTTGCAAGTGTGTTGTGTAATACACGTATGTATATTAGAATGATGATATAATGTTTTCGTGTTAACGACACAACGAGTTAATGACAGCCTAACTAATGTAAAAGTACAATTCAGACATGAATGGGACTGTCACTATCGATTACATCAATAATTGAGCAATCTACTGATCTAACTGACGATTAATCGAGAACTTGTTTATATATAATATAAAGCGGCAGTGTGCAGCAACACCACAACCCACCACGCCATTCTGCCGACGTGTGATGTTAATATCGACATGGCATGGAGGCTTTTCAAAATTATGTAGTACATGTAAAAAATAAATAAACAAATAAATCATCCTAAAGTTTACCGTCGCTGCTATCGCCTGCAGGCGCAGCGCGTAGTAAGTAAGACGATGTGGCTAAGCTAGGGGTTAACCTTCATTTTAGCAGCGATTCTTTTGAGATGCAGGAATTGTAGAAAGTAAATGAAGCAAATAATTTAAGTCAAGGATGACAAAGACAGACTGGGCTTCCCCAAGCCTAAATGGCACATTTCAATGGCTAACCTCCCATTAATGGATGAGTCAGCCAAACCCGAATGTCTTCCTTTAAGATATGTTTGCATCGCAGTCATTCTGTAGTGCCATTTAAGTTCCGCTTTGCAATACTTACAGGCATTTTCATTCACTTTTGATGTGAAATGCTTCCACAAAACCAAGGTTTTCCCTCTTAAATTGTTCCCCATCCGCTATGCGTCATCTTCCTTCCGCCATATTGCGGAGTAATCGAGAAGGAAATTTTCAATCGATGCTTTTTAGTAATCGAGTTTGATCGAGTAATCGTGGCAGTTCTAAACATGAACATGCTGATGTAAGCTACCTTTTCAGTATTTCTGTTTTTCTTATGCTAATCTTATTTGTTTTACAACCTTTTACAAACGATGCTTTATATCATGTACTTCCAAGTCTCCCATGTAATAATCCATATTTGGTGGTCAGTGGAAATAACACAAATTGGAAACAAATAGTGCTACATCCCAGTGGACGGGAAACATTCAAATAAGCATGAGAATAATGTATGAGCATTTCAGAAGGTTATGCAGGTACTGTCTGACAGAAAAACGCCGTAATCGTGCTGAGGTTGTTGCGTTACTCCTTGGGTGTTTGCAACACCGCTGCTTTGTGAGCTGTTTGTGCTATTTATAACCACGGTGGGTTTTCAGGTTATATAATTTGGCAGCAGGTGGCATGGT
This sequence comes from Petrocephalus zakoni, assembly GCA_026774425.1. Classification (NCBI taxonomy): domain Eukaryota; kingdom Metazoa; phylum Chordata; class Actinopteri; order Osteoglossiformes; family Mormyridae; genus Petrocephalus; species Petrocephalus zakoni. The sequence continues at coordinate 11,743,462 of JAODKN010000016.1, read as the reverse complement.
GATTAAGGAAGCAGAACTGTATCCCGAAGGTTGTTTGCTCAAGTGCTAAGAGAGAGACTGTAGTAGTAGCCTTGAGTGTAAAGGGTGTAGATAACCCTGCTGCCCGAGTTTATGATAGCGGTGGGCTGTTTATAACTCTAGTGGGGTCGCAGGAGGCAGGATTTCATGCTCCTTATGTTCTGTCAGGTGTGGTGCGGTGTTCAGTCAGTCATGTTTCAGCAGGGGAGCCCACAGCTCTTATTGATGGCCCCAGGAGCTGAGGTCACTGGCTAACTATCCACACTGTGGACGGAGCCAGCATTATATATACTGTGTGGGCTTTTTTTTAATGATCAACTTATCATTCAGACACGGAAGGTGTGTTCAGCAAGTACGCGACCTCTTGGGGTCTGTTTGTCGTTCATAAGCCCGCAGAAAATATGCAGCATCTGGCGGAAAAAAAAAAATCCTGGCAGGGCTATCTTGGGATCGAAAACGACATCTGGATCAGGCCTTTGTCAAAAGCAGGTTTCTGCCCTTAATTCCGTGTTTCCGTGTAGTATGATGTTAGGTTTGTATGCTGACATATAAAATGATGGTGATCTCCGAGTTGGCCAGGTCTGATTGTTGTGCCCTGGAGGTGTTTTGAGGTGCAGATGGATTGTGCCTCTGCACCACTCTGACACTATAACAGAACTCTTCCTTGTCAAGGTGCCACATGAACTGTCCTGTAAAGTCTGCCACACCTGGGAAGTGTAATGTGTCCTCTGATGCCCTCAGTCAGTGTATGTGACAGAGGCCACTGGGGATTATGAGGCATTAAATTACAGTTGCTTGTGGTCTGATACGTACTGCAGACTCATGATGTTGTGTTAATTTCTCATTTCATAGTGTGGTTCTTCAATGAGGGAAAAGTTAAGAGAAAAACTTACAGTTATAAAGGGCATTTTAATAGAGATGGCCATAAATAGAAAAATAAACTGTAGGACATTTTGAGACCTAGTTTTTGATGAGGTTTTTTAAAATATGCTGGTTAATGCGCAGCTCTATAAATTGCACAAGACCGAGAAATAGATATGCATTTATTATTGTGATTGGTTTATGGTTAAAAAATTATGTGCTTTTACAGATTACTTGGTTGGAAAGCTGTATTTAATTAAGTTTTTTTTTCTTTAAATTTTGTCGAAGGACTTGAAACAGTAGAGACATTTATGTAAGGGCATTAGTATGCAGAGTCTCACTTAGCAACGTCTATCACTTAGCAACCTCCAACTTTGCCACTCGTTGGAATAAAAAGATCCAGTAGTACATGCTTAGCTTATTTGCTCTTACAAAAATGGTGATATAGCTTGTTCAGTGGTTGTAATAGATGGGTAAATCCCGTGATTAATGTGTGATGCTTGGATTCTAGATCTAGGCTCCATAAAACACAATTGTTGCTAATAGTTGGCTGGTGGATGACTGGTGGTGTGTGTGTTTGTGGCGGGGGGGTCCAGTTTCAGTAAAAGCACTTAGAAAGTCAAAAGATGGATACAGTCTTGGCCCAAAATGCTTTAACTATTCACTACCGATTACTCACAACAGCTATCAGAGTATTTTATGCATACTCAATGTAATCTGGATCTGACTTTGAAAACATTTTTGGTGTGAGCTAATTTATTATCAAACACAAAGTTTCATTTTTTTTTATAATGAAGTATTTTCTATAACATGTGCCATTGACCTTCAGATGCTGTTCTTTGTATCCATTTAAAAGGTAAATCTGATATTGGAGAAACTTTGGTGTTAACTCTAAATTAGCAGGGAATTCAAAGATTTGCCCGAGGCCCTCTGCTGCTTTCCAGGGCCTCGGCGTCTGCCCCCCAAGACGGCCGCTAGCATGCTGGCTGATGTCACTGGGTTTACTGCTGTTCCAGGCTGTAAAGCACACCTGTCTTTTATTCACCTCCCTTCTTCTGTGACTCCCGCTCCCTTGCCCTGTGTTCTGGATCAAAAGATCCTTCAGGTTTGCTTTTTACCACCGGCGAGGCATGCAAGGCTCTGAGTGGCGCTGGTTTTAGCGCGGCGGCGGTGATGTCACCTCGTCCATGGCCTCACTGATTGGTTTTTGGGCAGGAGTGACACCTGTACAGCTGCTGTTAGCCATGCCCTCCCCCACTGGATTCCGGAAGATAAGATTCAACCTTGGTGAAACATCTGCCAGCAGCTGGTAGCACAACCAGTGAAGATGGGTATCTTTATCTGGAATGTAATGGAAGAAAACCGTATTGATTGCCTTTGTGAAACGGTGATGTTTTTTATGTACCCAGAAACTGAGCCGCCACTGGAAGATCACATGACATATCAGATGTATGTAGTTGGTGACCAAAGTGGTGTCAAGTCCCACATAATGGATTCAGATGCTATAAAGCTCTCCTAACTGTAAAAAGCGACAGCTTCTTCAGGGTACCGATCAAAGAGCATTAGATCGCTCGACTGATGGTACAGCGCATCACACTCAGCATTAAAGCATGAACAACAAGACCCTCGCTTGCAGAGCAGTCTGTCGCCCAGTTAGATGTCTTCAGTGCACCTTGATCATCAATAGGTTACCCTGTGATGAGAAGGGAAACATGGATTATTATGTCATTACGTCTTGGGAAGAGAATTTTCTTTTTAAATTCCAAACAGAATGGAATGCGGCAGATGTTTGTCAAGTCAGTCCTTTCTTATCTACCAATAACCCCAGCCATTTTTTTTTTCTTGATTTCTCTTTTGGATTATTTGTCAATGAGTTTTTGTTCTTCTTCCCCAACTAGACGCAAGAAACATTTGCATTACAGATTATTTAGATAAGCGTCTCGGAAGAACAGAACAGGACCATCAGTACATCACTACTAAGAAGCCTTCGTTCAGCATCTATTATTAAGGATGAAGGTCATGCCACTTGTAGAAGGTTCTATACTGATGATTAGTAACCTTACTGCTAATAATAAGATCTCGTGGGTAGTTCAAGAGCTAACTTTCTGAAATGTTTTAATAGTAAATCCCAAGACAGTTTTTTTTTTTTTTAATTTGCATGTGTGTCTGATCTTCTTTGTAAGGAAGCTAATAGCACAGCTGTATGTTCATAAAGTGCTTACATGATGGTCCCTCGGCATTACACTAAAGCATAGGTGGTCCTCGTCCTCACGCTAATTGCAGCCAGAAGGGCTGATTCAGTGGAAGACCTGCTTGCATGTGCTGATTTGTCCACTGGAGGAAATGGAAGTTCTTCAGCTGATCTTTACTCAAGCTTTTTTCTTTCTTTCATTTTTTTTTTTTTTAAGATGAGGTTAAAAATAGATTCTCGTGGGTAGGAGCTTTCTGAGAAGCAAAAGCCAGGACTTTGGGGGATTTGGGGGTTCATTTGCATATAGTGTCATAGGCAATATTTCCTCTAGAGTTTTATTAGCCGGGCGCTTATGTGTGTAAATATATACGTCAAAGCCTTTTGGGATCCGTTAAAGTCAACAGTTAATGTGGGCATGATAGAAATGGGTTAGAAAGAGCCGAAGTGGCTTTTAAGCCTGAAAAGCGCAACACGCACGGAACGCATAGTAGCGCATCACCTTTAAGCACTGCAGAACTTCTACTCCTAAGCGTCATCGCTCTGTGTGTGTGCCTATCGCAGTCAGCATATGCTATGTTTTTATTCCATTTAATAAAAAAGGGGGGGTAATTTGTTACTCTTCAGTGTTTTCGCAAACATTAAGACCTAACCGAGCTGCAAAAGCCAGCTGACTGGAGTTACCCTAATTGGGTGCCTGCAGAAGTGAATCTGCAGCTCTTCCCCCGCCCGGATAATTGCACAAACAAACCGCGGCGCTAAATCCGTGAGAGCCTGGAAATGTCAGCTCTTCCTTGGATATGCTTTTTAATGACCAAGGGCTCAGCTGCTCTGTATAGAGATGCTGGTATGTCATGGGCGGTGCGGATTCCTACTGGCATGTTTTACTAGCCGTGTGTGTGTTCCGGGTGCGGTTATAGCCAGATTCTCGGCCAGACTCTTTTGCTGCCACAGCAGGTTACGCTGTTTATTTCGGGCATCTGTCGCCCGGCCGTCCCCCCCGGTGAAGTTACTGCCAGTCTGAGGCGTGAGCGAATCGAAACCGCGGCAACGCCAGGAGGCAAAAGTTCCCCTGGACCATCTTTGCGGCCGTGGACTGGGAGATAATCACTGGCGCTGCCGTCCCAGTAAGCAGCCGCGGAGCTGTTAGCGCTGACAGCCTCCCCGCCAGCCGTCAAGGAGGACCATCCGTCAATGCTGACCCCGCGGATCACTCTGGGGAACGGCGGGGGTTTCGTCAACTTAACACCGCACCAGCCCAGATTGCTCTTCTGCCAGCTTAACACCCCGCCAAGCAGTGGCGTTGTGGGCCCTCTGCACTCTTCTTGTGTGAAATCGGAATGCGCCTTGCCAGCAGCGCTTGCGCCTGCCTCGCATCCGCACGCAGGCGTTTCAGGAAATTAAATCCACGTGAAATATAGTTGCTGAGCAGCGCTGTGTGGAATGTGGTGGGTTACTGCTGAGGCAGGAGGCGGGATAAAGTGTTGAGTAAACCTGGGTTAAAGTGTATCAGTACAGCAGTGGGATAATGATGTGCTTGGCAATCCAAAGCCTGTGGAATATAAGCAGGGAAATGGTGGCTCGTCCTGCCTGTCCCGGCAAGAGGGGAGTGGGCGGAGTCCTAGGCCGAACGGAACCATCTGTAACCGCTGGGGTGTCTCCATCGTGTCGTGGTGAATCCTCATTTCCTAAAATTGGATTTCATTTGATCATGACTGCCGCATCTTCATTAGCTTAATTCATTGCCTACCTCTGGCCCATTTTTCTGTCCTTATTTGTATGGCTTTTTAATAGGTTTATTAAACAATCCTCAAGTCGGATATTTTTATGCTGTTGTTTGCCAATATGTTAGGAAATTGAAATTTATTCCTTGACCTCCCATATGAAGATGCTTGTTTAATCGAAGGCCATAAACACAGCTGTTAATGCATAAAATTCCTCTTGATCAGTATTCTTTGTATGATTTTTGACAGGTGCACAGTACACTATACTGAATTATTGACGTGTTTGAGTTCTGGTAGGCCTCTATACTCTTGCTGTGGCTTTTTATACCGGTTGGAGACTCTTTGTTGATACAGTTCAAGAGCTAAATAGCACAGTGGTTATAATGTAGCCTTGAATTAAAGAGTGCATTGATCAGATTCTTTACACCATGTTTGAGTTTCTCTGTACACGTCCCAATGATCTGCTATATGTGCTGGTTTGCAGTCCAGAATAAACAGTGGGTGGCAAAAACAACGACCAAAAGACTTGCATAGAATGGCAATTTCCTGACTGTTTGGCAATGGAAAAAAGACACTATAAACATATCAGTAAGACTGTCATTGTTGTAACGTCAGTGTATTTAACTGCACCATTAGCAATAACATGCAAGGCATCCGGATTCAGCTTAATCGGTGTTAATGAATCCGGCCTTATTCTAATTCACAGCAGAAGGAAGTTCTCTGACTCCCATACGCAAGTGTTTGTTGTCCTCATGAACAGATTTGGAGAGTTGAGAAATCTGTATTTGATGAGGGAAATTGTGTTGCTGGCATATAACTGCTAATTAACAAATAGCTTCTTTTATGATGTCACCAAAAGGCAAAAGATAGTGTGAGAGGGTCAGTGGTACCAGCACAGAACCCTGTGTGGCTCCTGAATTTTGAAACCCTTTTATTGGTTGATTAGGCATTAGTGTCAAATGTAGCGTCAAGACTTTTTCAGTGACGATTGATTCCAGGTGACTTAAGAATTAGAAACCCATAGTACAGATTTAGACGACAGTGTTTAATAGTTACATTGGCAACACTTTACTTGATAGGGCACAAATGATATAGTATTATACTATTACTTCTGCATTAATTAACCACAAACCAAGTCTTAGTTACATACTGATCTCATGTTAATTCATCATTAATCATTAATCATCAGTTACTATGTAAATCTTTATGAGCTATTGAAGGAACAATTTGTGAATAACACAAGTGAAATACTGATCTCCAGTATTTGTTCATTATTAATTAATTGTGACATATCTTTCATCTTAAGTTGCAACTATATTTGTTCATGATTTGTACCTTGGTAGTAACTGGGTTATTACTAAGTACACTCAGTGACAAAAGTTAAGCACCCAGACAGAGTGGTGGAAATAAAATGAATCTGCACGTGGTGAAAGGCTGTTTGACTTTACCACAATGATTATAATATCAGATCAAATGGACAACAGAGTTGGCAGTATGGGGACACCGCTGGTCCCTTGTTAGTAGGGTGTGGCACCCCCTCGGGCCTGGATATGTGCGGTGATAGGGTGCGGAAGGGAGTCGTACAGCTGTTGTATCCTCTACTCCGGTAAGTCGGCTCACAGATGCTGTAACTGGCCTTTGAGATCCTGAAGAGTGACAATGGGTCTGAGTTGACGTCCAAGCTCATTCCACACATGTTTGATTGGGAAAAGATCGGGGGACCTGGCTGGCCATGGGAGGACCTCAACATGACCCCGGCAGTCCTTAGACACATGTGCCACGTGTGGAGGGGCGTTGTGAAGTCATTCCCAATGGCTCCCCAGACCATGATGCCAGGAGTAATGCCGGCATATCTCTCCACAACATTGGCAGGATTGGTCCTCTCCCCTCGGCGCCGTTGTGTGCGTACATAACGCTCATCCGTGGTAATACATTACCGAGAGTCATCATTGAACATGGTACGACGCCACTCATCATCAGTCCATGTCTCCCGGTTATGGCCCCACTCCAAATGCAGCCATCCCTGCACTGGCGTTAACGGCAGCCTGCGTATGGGACGGTGAACCTGTAGTCCGGCTGATGCCAGTCGTCGAGACATAGTGCGGGATGACACCGGGTGGTGTAGAGAGTCTAATACCTGTGTCCGGGTGGCAGGCACAGATGTTATGGGGTTTCGTTATGCTCGGTGCACAATATGACCAGAAACTTTCCGACGTGTGTGGGCGCCCTCACGTGCCCACTGATTCCATCATCGGGCGACTGTGACAGCTGCATGCCCCATATGCCAGGCAAGGGCACGATGCGACCACCCGGCCTCATGCAAACCCACAATGCGACCCCTATCAAACTCCTATAAGGCATCCTCCGTGTCTGGTGACTAGACGTGCCAGCTCCTTGCAAATCACATCATTTACATAGCCATCGCTGGTCTGCACATGTACCATTGCATCCAATTCAGACCATTCCTTCTTAACTTTCTTTGTCACTGAGTATATTTGTGCCCTATCAAGTAATGCGTTACCGTGACATTACAGTGCCTTGTTCTTTCTGAGATAAACTCCAGGATCTCCGTAACCCTGTACTAGCCATGTGATTACTGATGATGAATAGGTGATGGATTAATAGTGATTGCTAAATAATGTCATTCGTTGTGCGTTTGGCTGTGGCTCTGGCTAATGTACATGTTCTATGTATGCCTCTGAAACCTCCAATTACCAGGCTTTATACTAGTAGGCTGATGCTGCAAAACACGGATGGAACGTGATATGTTTCTTGGCTCCTGCACAGTCTGTCAGAGGGCACTCTTTAGATCCATAAAAAAATAAACACGCTCCCTTATCTGAAAGTCATCCATCCATTTTCCATAAACGGGTTTCTAATGCCGGATTGCAGTGAGCTCTGAGCCCATTTCAGGAAGCACAGGGCAGGGAACATCCTGAATGTGATACTAGACCATTGCAGATAGATGACAGTAATAGTGAGCAATCTGAATGATGTGGCTGTCGTACGTATATGCATCTAGTGCTGGGGAAGAATGTTGTCCTTGTTTGGGTCTGGCATGGTTTACAATCAAAGTCTGTCAAACTGCCATGAGTCTTGTCTGTCCAGTGTGGGGTTAGGAGGGATGGTGTAGCCTCTCTGGAGGATATCCTGGTCTAGGTGAATACGTCCTTCTGTGATGACAGTCACAGTGAGCCAATCAGTACTTCACTGCCATCCCGAAACATATTGTGAAAGGGAGCTTGTATCAAAGTACCTATGTCTGACTGTCAAAGGGAATCAAGGTTACTAATGATCTACGATTGGGCTGAACCTTAATTTCAACACTCTGCAAAGTGACTAAGGTTTGATACAATTTAATAAATAATAATTTAATAAAAGGGCTGGCATACTTCTGGCCTTGACTGCATTTACTTTTAATCTGTTCTCCAGTAATCTTTGACCTGGATGATATAAATTCTACCCATTTACAATATGGAGCTTGGTGCATATTGAAGCAGATTAGCTGGAGTACATTACTGAAGGAGAGGGCCCTGACCTTTTAAAATCCTGGATCCCTTTTTAGGTACTTACCAGGCTATCAGACCTGGATGCACCCAGCATTGTTTAAATGTAAGGCAGACTTAATGACATAAAATATGCTTTATTGATCCCCAGGGGAAATTTGTTAACCCTAAGGCCCAGATGAGGTTTGAACTCACCACCTCTGATGTACAGTGTAAGACCACTGCTTTCACCCCTGGGCTATTTAGCCCAGGGAATATAGTGTTACTTCTGACGTTTATGTTAACATGTGACATTAAACTATATGTCAAGGTGAAATGGGGTTAAGGAATTACAGGCATCTCACAAAAGGCGGAGATGAAACGGCTCTTCTCCACAGAATCGACTTAATGTGTTTCTTCGCTGTGTACAGTTCATCCGAGAAAATCCTTGTACATACCTTATCATATCACTGTGCTTAAAAATCAACTGCATTCAAGTTCAGAACAAGACAATAACTGTCCTTTTTCATATCACGCCTGCACCGAACCAAGCATCCTGTCAGCCACAGCCAGCCTCCCCTGAATACTAGATATAACCGAAACTCATCAACCTGGTCAACTGACAGAGCGAAAGCCCTGCTTTTCATTGCACTCCTAGTATCCCACAGTACTGAGTGGGTGGTCCACAATCGGCTTTCCGTCTATGACTCCTGCTTGCTTTTTGTGTTTCTCACATCTCGAGTGTTTCAGATTTGGTTCCTTGTTCCAAACTCCCCGTACCGACTTCCGGCTGTGTTCGGACTGTAGGATTAGGGCACGGTTAGAATTCCTTAACCCTCGTTCGCGCCTACCTGGTTTTCGAACCTCTGTCCACCCTTCGATTACAAGCCTGGAAACAAATCTGACATTTCTGCACCTGAACTCAGTCCAGTCATTACAGTACATTACCTTTTTCCCCCCTCTCAATTTATAGAGTTTTATTCTAGAGTATTGAAACTTATTCATCCATTAAAATAGCCAGATGACAATGTGACTTTAGATTCTCTTTTCAAGATTTTGTTAAATAAGAAGTATTATGTCACCAAAGAAATTTATATAAGCTGCATGCAATGGTAAAAAAAAAACAATAAATGATGAACTATCCAATATAAAAAGGCAAACTAAAGGTTTTGTAGTTTTTAAAAGTGCTTTTAAATATATTTTGCGTGGCTGAGGCGTGTTTTTAGCTGGAATCTCAGAGGTGTTCATCTTCAGCGGCCCTTCTTCAGTTTTGTATCAGTGCCAGTTCTGCTTGGCCGTGTTTGCTCTCTAAGCAGAAGGACCGTCTCTCCCGTCCCGACCACGCTTAACCTTTCCCGTTAACAGGCCTTTTAAAGTGCATTTCGCACTGGAAACGGACAAAACCCCGCCATCTGAACGACAGTGGAGCCGTAATCCCCATATTGTCTGCTGACTGAATGACCGCCTTTTCTCTTTCGGTCCTGAGCCAGTTATTGAAATCGAACGTGCCGCCATCCAGGTCCAGCTGGCAGCCCCCAGTCCCCCATTCCGTTTCCGTCACGTCACTCACTTGCCACTTTTCCGCAGAACAAAGTGATAGTTTAAGGAATTATTTAATTGAGCAGGCGTGCAATATTGCATTAGTAATTACCTCCAAAATGCTTATGGGTCTGAATCTCCCTTTGCTGGCGTGTTCCTGTTTCCAAATTGAGTTAAAATTCCCGCCATGCTTTGCCGTCCAGAAATGTATAAAGACGGGCACTCTCACTACAAACCTGTCACAATTCTCCCTGGAGTGTCCTATTGATACCCTCTGGTCCAGTGGGAGATCTAAAGGAAATCAGCAAGGCTTTAGAGGACCATAAAAATGTTTCGTTGTGAGGTACATTCTTTGCGTAATGAATAGCCAAATCTGATGCCGCGAGGGGAACAGGATCTGTGGCGCGGTGAGTGCGTCGTTGTGTCTACTTCCTACTGTGTAAACCAAGCGATAACAACTGCTGTAAGCTCTTAGCAGCCAGCCTCTGTGTGTTTGCAGCTTTATCAGTTGATGGTGCTGGTAGGGATGATGAAGGAGAGTGTGCAACGTAGAAGGTAGTGATGGTAACAGGAGTGAAAGGGAAGGCGGTAAAGGAGGCGGAAGCCGCTGTGCTAACAGATACTCTGATTATTGGTGCAGTCCCATAACCTGGGCATGACTACAATATCGGCACTAACAACATAAGCAATATTTCCTGGATGGTGGAATCCAAAAGAGATTTAAAAAATTAATGGCAGAGTTGGGAAAGCAGGGGAACCTGATGTGTCAGCATTGTGAAGCATGTGGCTTTTTTTCCCTGTAGCTCAGAGCTTTGAGATCACAGAAGCACAGAGACGTCTCTGCTGGCATTCTTATAATGGAGGTGTTTTATTGTCCTTGTGGCATCCAATAAAAAATATTTTATATCCAGTACCCTGCGATATTTGGGCATGCACAGAGACCTATTTATAACAATGCAACAGCTAATACCATGGCGTGGTCTCTGAAAATTGTTTTGCTGCTATAGGTGACTGGGAAATGTGGTCAGTGTAGCTGATGTTTTGATTTCTTTTAATACCAAGTTCTTCTTTCAGTGCCACTTCTGTGGCGTTTTATTCTATTGATTTACGCAAAAGCTTGTTTTCGCTATTTTGCAGTACTTCCAAGTATGTATATTCAAAATCACCATGGGATTCCCTTATGAGATGCAAAGTTATTCATAGAATTTTCCATGCTTCCAGTGTTACCTGCAACTGTAGATTAACAGCAAGGAATCCTTGGCCCTGCCATACTAATGACTGTTGACTTGTTTCAAAATACACACCCTCCGAAATGTCCCTGGATAGGTGCTGCTCTTTGTATAAATGGGTGCGGCGAGTCCTTCAGCCGTGACTGGTGTTTATTTACATTTATATTTATTCATTTAGCACACACTTTTATCCAAAACAATGTTTGAGCGAGGCTGATGATACTATCCTGAGCGTACAACTGTCATGGAGCCAAGATAAGTGCAGCTAGGTTGGGATTCCAGTGAATGACCAGTGACTAGTGGACGTTAGCACTGGAGGGCAGTGACTCAAATCAAAGGCACTATGAGGACTACAGGTTCCTACAAGACAAGAGCAAAAATACTTGGGCATATAGTATTGACAAGAATCCAAAACCAAGGGGTAGCAGATGAAGTCAGAGCAGGTCAGTGGTTTGATAAGCTAGTTGAAGTGTTGTAAACCGGACAGGGTTTGCTTGCTTGATGGAGATGGGTGCTGTTCCGTTAACAACTCTGATAGACCTTGTCGCGGACCAGTGAAAAGCTGGTAGCCCTGTCAGTAAAGAGCAGTTGTAGTAGTTTAATCATAAGAAGATGATTGTCTGGACTAGGAGCTGAACTACATATTCTGATAAATAAGGCCTGTTCTTCTTGATGTTATACAGAATATGCATAAAGAACTGGGAGATGGTTGGAAAAGATGGTCTTCTGCAATTATGATGAGTCCTGGCAGACCTTAATAGAGGCCATGTTGATCATCTAAGCAATACAGCGATGTCTTGGTGGATGGTAGGGCTGGCAAAGAAGGCATGGAGCTTGCTCTTTCAGAGGTTCAGCTGGAGGTTTATGCCAGATTGCTTCAGCCACACTTATGAAGGTGGGGATTAGTCCCGATGCATCATTTCTGATCTCACACCAGCCACTCCAAGCTCTCCGTCTCTACACCCATTCTGCAGCCTCTACGGGCTTCTACACGACGCCCGCTGTGAGCCCGGGGCTCATGCCCCCTGCTGTACCCAGTCTCCTCTTACGGAACCCAGAGGTCCTTATTTGTTTCTTCTGTCTTCTTTGCACGTGGCTTTGTTTTCTGCAAGACAAATGGGCCGTATGTAAATAATTTGGGGAAAGTGGGGGAGGAAAAGGGGAAGTGTGGTTATTACAGTCCTGAAATACATTTTTCTCAATTTAATTTCCTGCATTTTGGCAGCGAGGAAATTTAATTTAAACGTTCACTGGCCTGGATTTATGGGTTTGGTTGTGCCCCTGACAAAAATGTGAGAACTTCATCTGTAACGTGGGTATATTGTTTTTTCTCTCTGGGTCAGATGTATTTAAGAAGCATCATAAAAAAAAGCTCAGAATACATATTGTTACGAAAAATAATATTGTTGTGATATTGTACAGTATTATAAGTTAATCATGTTATGACTGAAAAAAATATGGTTACAATTGTAATGTGCAGCAACACAATATTCTGAATATGTATTTATTTTCGACTTTATCATTTTTGTTATTATTCGGTCATTGCTTGGAACTACGTGGTGCTATAAAAAAGCCATAAAGCATGAAATCTCATAAGAATTGTAATAAAAACTGATTCTCCTGAAATATATTGAATTTTATTTTATATTTTGATGGTGTCTTGTTGTAACCAAGCTTGACTGAAGAATAGTAATCACAAGTAACTCAATTTCTGTAGTAAAACCAAGTGTACTTATTACAAAATTGAGGTATGTGCGGGCACTTAAAGCACGCCTTCAAAAGATGACAAAAGGTAATTAGGGATTTTAATATATGTCACCTTTTCATTGGATTCTAAATTAATTGCTATTATTGGCATTTAGTGACATTTTAGAGCTGGTTAAAAACCAGCTGCAATTATTAATTTACATTTAGAGCAAATGAATATAATTGGTTGCGTTACATGTTTTTTGGATTGGTCTATAATATTATAATGGGAATGAAAAGAGAATCATTCTTATGTTAATGTTACGAGCAGCCTGCACATATTTATCCTTTGAATTTCATGAAAACAGGAGTGAAGGGTATTTGCTATTGTACACACCATGTCATCTTTTGTCACTATAATTCTATGCAGTTGTACTTCTACCGTACAATTACGTTAATTTAGCATTTTTAATTTTTCAAGCCTTCAAATATAAAACGCTTCTGTTAGGGAGGATCAGTGAAATTTAGTTCTGTTTTGGCTAAAAATAATCGAGGGGGCGTAAGTGTCTTTTGCACAGGGAATAGGACGGTTTCAGGGTCACTATAGTGTATAACTATGGCATAATATCTCATTAAAATGAGCAGTAGTAACACCACAGTAAAGTTGTTATAGGTTGAATGGGGAATGTGTGTATTTGCTAATGGGGGGGGGAAAGCCATGATATTCACATTGTGAGCACTGCCTTGAAGAATTTAGAATGATAGATCTACAGCATTCAGCAGACCTTCCAAGAAGTCCGAAGAGAAGCACTGTGTAATACACAGAGTCCAAGACATTCAAACTCATATCAGTGCCAAGTGTTTTAATGTATCTATATGTAAAATGTGATGATCTCTTTATGTAGATTACAGTGTTGTTTAGAGCAATGGCCATGTGGCTTTATGGAGTGCATTACACAATACAGCATGCGGGCATAGGGCTGTAAAATTAATGCATACATGCCATACTAGAGACAGAAGGCTCTATGTGACACAGCACACAACACACACTGGGCCCATATGCCCAATGTCTTCTGAGGGTTGGGGCCTAGTATCTCAATGGCTTCCTTCTGTCAAGGTTGGTGCGTGACCTTGGTCTGCTGGAAGCAGAAGCAGTACATCAATGAGGAATTCTTTTATCGTGGCAGTAGATGGTAGACATATGTTCTTTTCCCAATGGAGGACCAGTTTAAGGCAATGACTGTTTCGTCAACGTTCTTCTCTGGGCTTAAAACGATTTCTTGAAAGGAGCGAGATGGGGAGGAACTGTGTTCCAGATACGCCAGATGATGAAATACCGTGACAGCACTCTAGTAGAGCCAACATCAGAATAATTTGTGGAACCTTAGACCAATTTATTAAGAGAAGAGGAGCTTTTTAAATGTAGATACATGCCCAGGAAACCATTTCTGCTGTAACTATTGTAACAGTTTTAACAAAAAGTCGATCAAGACCAGCTTCAATCATTTCTGCTTTTAAACATTAAAAATACTATTTGTAAGGAATTTAGGTCGGCAAACTGTCTTTAGGGTGCTAAAGAATTTCCTGTTCGCGCATTTTGGACGCACCATGGCACGTAATGCTCGACTGTAGAGTCGAAAGACCTACTTAAGCTATGAAACTCTGTGGCGTGTAGTTACTTTGCAGTTTGGCCATCCCTCTAATGGAACCCCAGATCGTCGCCATCGAGTGAGGGGGGAATGAGTCCCCAGTGATAAAGTACCCTCAAGGCTGGTGTGACATGTTCTGAGGCACTGAGCGCAATCTGGCTTCGCCTTACCGCACAAGAGTGCATGCTCTGGTGGACTGAAGAAAATAGAATAAGACCTCGTCCATCGTGCTGAAAGGTGGAAGTCTGTACCGGGATGGCAGTAAAGCAGAGGCCCATTTGTCTGCCCCCCCCCCCCACGCATAAAAGCTCTTGTAAGCAATCTGGTAGGGGCTCATTGGAGTAAAACATAAGAAGCTTCCTTCAGCTCTTTTCATATGGAGACAGTGGCGATTCCCAGAGGATACTGCAAACCGCACCTACGAGCTTGTGTGGCTGCCCCTCTAACCGCTTTTTGGTGTGACAGTCATAAATTATTCATCAGGAAGTTCTGGAAATAGACGTCAAATATACAAGGTATATACCGGAAAAACTGAAAAGTGTGCATGTTTCTGTGAATTATTATGTTTATCTTACATTGTGGGGTACCAAATGTTGCCCGCAATGTGATAAAAACCTGGTATATTGAATTTTTCATGCCACCACAAAGATTAGTGACTGCAATCAAACACCTAAAACAGTCTTGAATTTTATTTGGTTCATTACGGTTAAGGTTAGTGCTGAGTAGGGGTTAAGGGTGTCATGATATGGTTAGAGTTTTCCCCATAGAAATTAATGGAGACTCCCCACAAAAATATAATTACAAATGCACGCGCACACATTATATTATACTAATTATTTAAAATTCATGAGTAAAAAATGCCTTTTGTATAACAAGATACCTCGCTGACCTTCAATATTGACAAATGTGCAAGAAAATCAAAATGGGTACTCTTGTGAAATATCCATATTTTAAATAAATGCTACAAAATACTAAATCAAATGAAATAGTCATTAGTATTTTACGCATCGGAAAACTTGACACCGCAATTGCAGTAAATGAACCCAAATGCATATTTTATTGAAACGGTTTCCAGTGGATAAAATGGAAAATCAGACTCTGCAAGTAATTTAAGTCTTATGCTAGTGCAGGAAACCATAAGCACTTTGCTCAAACAGGGATGCCGATTTATATATATATACATTAAGAAAATACTCCTCCAGGCTTGGGCTTTCCTTGTATGACGTGTTACCAAACGGTGACTGTAATCTCCCCTGGCCTGTAATTACTGCTGCTATGGTCAGAGTGACTGTAAATGTGGAGTGACTGGACTGGATATTCTTTTAATGGATTGTGTAACCCTGACTGCTTGGTTTTGTGGGTCTTTTATGATTAATAGCATTTTAAGCGCTATTAGCATGGGACTCTTGAAGGAAAGGAAACAAAATAACAGAAGCACAGCATGAAAAGGAACTTAAGGAAATCTAATTTTTAAAAACCACAGTATGGAACTAGCTGCACCCCACGGCGCCGACGCTGTTCCTTCAAGACCGAAATGACAGTGCCCTGAAAAACACAAGGTAAACAAATTCACCACTATATAACCAACCCCCCCTCCCCCCCCAATCTCCAGATCCAAACATACTCATGAACAATTCAGGACCAGTGTAACATTATTCTAAGAAGGACCGAAGCCCTTCTGATGGCAGAGGATTTCCCTAATATCCTCGTTCCTGGTGTCTCTTATTTTGTCCACACCCTATACTGTATATAGTTGTACATAGACCATAACTGAAAGGAGATCCCATCTAGGGTTTCTCCTGCCTTATGTACTGCATTTCCAGTGGTAGGCTTTCCGCTCACCGCACCATTGTATCAGACACAGGCAGTTCCCAGGTTAAGAACGTCCGACTTGGGGACAACTCGGATTTACAAGCGGACTGCCATACAAAGGTTCGTAATAACGAACGTACACACTGCTTTGTGACGCTGTTGAAAACATTGTGAGGCTTCAGCAGTTTTGCATTTACATTTGCCAGTGGTAAAAACCTGTGTTGTGCAAAAACTTTTGAGTGGTGGTGTAGTCACACCCCACGCTCACCTTCACGCCCGTCTCTCATGCACCAGCCAGCAAAGTCCTTCCCACCTCATACCTTGGCTTTTCAATTCAATCCCCTCTGCTATCTTGTGCTTCACTTTGCATCTTCCATCCCGTTCCAGCCCAAACCTACCCGCCTGAAAATGATCTTGATCCCTGTCTAGTCCCGGGTCCCGCTAACCCCCACCCCCAGAAACTCCTTCATGCTTGGATTTCATCACTGAAGTGTTCTGATGGTCCTGTAAGCTTGCAGCACACACTCTACTGGTATAGTCTTCATGAAATGTGGAAGAAGGGCTTTTGGTAATCGTTAGTATAAACCTTCTCAGTGTTCCAGCATGGCTTACCTGCTGCGAGTGGTGTCTTTGGGACATGAGATGTCGTGTGTGTGTGTATATATATATATATATACATACATATATATATGATGCATTGCGGATCAGTTAAAAATCTGTAAATGTATGACGATTCAAACCGGCTGATGTGGAAAATGAATCGCTGTTTTATGAGAACAAGTACTTAGCAGAAAGAATGGTGTAACATTACATTTGACTTCACAATCACAGTTCCACGTCAGTCGTCACTGCGCATTTGATGTCGACGTCAGTATTTGGTTCAGATGGAACGCTAGATGGCAAGTAAATTTGACGCCCGGCTTTGTGTGTCTGCGGTGTGGCAGCACTTTGGCTTTCCTGTAGCCACATACGAAAACGGCAAGGGAATTACAGACAAGACAAAAGCGGCATGCAAACATTGTAAAAGACTGATAACCTAGAAATGTCTATATATCGGCTGACCTGATAATCCATGTCATCCCACACTTTGAGCTACTTCAGGTTTTACAAACTACTTTAAACCTGAAAGGCTCCTTTGCTTGGCCATGTAGTTAATTTCTTCTTGTGCTCTGACTAGTTTGTTTCCTTGATTGAAAGATTCATCCAGCTGTTTCATATTAACATTAGTGATACACGCATGATTATAGGAGACCGACCAATCAGCAAACAGCAAGAACGCAGCGCTTAATTGAAATCTAGGTTCTTTTAATTGAAAGGATAGTTTACAAATCCTGTCCTCCATAGGCATGACATGGATTATCTGGTCACCCTATTTATATAGAAATAGATGTCTATATAGAAACGTCTCTTTCCCTGGAAGGAGAATGCTAAGATGCTCCCACTGCTTTCTCCTCTAGCTAAGGTATACCTCACCACACCAGCCACCTCTGTCCCTAGTGAAAGGGTTTTATTCGACTGCAAATGCGATAGTTTTCCCAGAGTTTGTCGCCTTTGTTGGAGAATGAATGTCCTGTACTCTGCAGGGCATTTTGCCCTGTACTTCTGCCCTAGCTTATACAGACTTCCAGTCTTGCATCCCTTATAGGTCCTCTTTGTTCCTTCTGAATTTGTACCCTTTGTTTCCAGTTAGGGGTAGCACAGAGGCCACCCCACACCTCTGTGACCAGGGTTTGTTTCTCCACCATGTGCGTGAAGTTTGCATGTTCTCCCTCGTGGGGTTCCTTTTGGATACTCCAGCCCCCCCATCCATAAACGTGCATGGAGCAGCGGCAGATGGTAAAGCAGAAGCGGATTGCGGCAGCCAGTACTGTTGCTTCACACCTCCAGGTTGTGGGTTTGTGTCCCACTGCTGTGCGCGTGTGGATTTCGCAGCATTTCCTGCTCTGGTCCCCTCCCCCAGTCCAAAGACGAGCAGGCAGGTGAGACAGTCTCTCTCCCTTGGTCCCCATAGTATGTATCTGTGCTCCAAGATGAGCACTCTGGGCAAGATTCCAGTTTTCCAAGAGGAATTCATCGATTGCGCCCTTTTCCGTCAGAAATATCAGATTTTAGAATTCCGTAATATAATACAAGCATGGTATCCCTTAAGCAATTTCATCCAGATTATAGCAATTTTTGAATCCATCCAATCATAGTAACAAGCTACATGTTTTGTAATATCTATTATGAATGCACATAATAGTTTAAGGATGGACAGCGATTCTGAGTAGTTCTGCGGAAGTCATTGTGAGGCTGTACAGGGCACTCTGAGTGTAATATAATTCTGTGCTCCCTGCTCTTTGGCCACCATACCTCAGCAGATGCTGCTGTATTACTGTGTTCACATGACTTATGGCCTAAGATGCCATAGAAGGACACATTAGAACCATGGGATTTTTTTTAGGTGCGAGCAAAAGCAAGTGTACAAATTCTGGAGGGGAATAGATAAGGTCAGCACTGAAGAGCAGGGTAATGGTAGCACAGATACAAAAACATGAGCGTGGAAGGGTGCTGTGTAATGGGGCAGGCAGTACTCGGAGTATGGATAAAGCTTGTGGTGAGGTCCTTATCAACACTAGATAAATACATATTAAAGCATGATGAATACAGTCTGCGAAGGTCTGCAGTCATGTGATGCTATGCACTTAATAAACTATAGCACCAGCTCTCAGATGGGCAAATTGTTCCCATATTTTCGTAGTGCCAATATTCCCAGACTACATATTTAATATTGCTTCTTAGACAAGCGTCGCTTCTCACAAACACGGGGCATTATGGGATCACAGACAGAGAACTGCAATTTAGGAGGTTGCATGTGCCTGATACCAGTGTATTTGACACCTTAAACCCAGCTAAGTGTCACACGGGCATCCAACACACTGAAAGTTGCAGCCTCACGTGTCTTGGGGTGGAAAACGTGGCCGGGGAAACGTGTGTAAGAGCAGGGTCTGCAGGAACAAGCAGTACAAGCTGGGAAACCATGAGAGAGCTGCATCTCCGTATGTTCATGCACTTCTGCATTTGAAGAGATTTGCTCGAGCTCCAACCCAGTGAATAATTTATTGTGCAGAGACCACTCTACAAAACAAACATGAGCGGAGGCTGTAAAGTCTGTTATTGCTTGCTTTAATGCTGTTTTGTTTTTTTTCTCAAGCCCTTTTCTTAACTTACACCAAGGCATGAAGGCCGCTTGCTGCATAGCTGCGATGTTTGCTAAGATGAACACGGGTGGAATCCAGAAGGTGCCCTGTGTGTCGATCACTGAAGTCCTTTATGCTCTATAAACCTTACCGGTATTAAGGAGCTGCGTGCATATTAAAACTACTCCACATCAATATGAGAAATGTAAAGCAGGACGTCCACTGGGTTAGAGTGATCTGTAGGTCCTAGCTCAAAGGAACTGCTGGGTTGTTTACGTGCTGAGCATTTGACTTGTGTGCATTGCCAACAGTATACTGACCCACTGAGAAGATTCCATTGAGGATGCTGACATTCAGTGAAATTACATATAGTGTGTTTAACCTGTAGCACGGTTGCATCACAGACCTCTGCAAACCCATAAACCACATGAATGCTGTAATTAATGCTTGTATCAGATGTTTCCTCACATCCCAGTGTCCCCCTGCGAACACAAGATAGCAGAATTTGCAAGCAGAACTACGAGGAAAACCTTGGTAGAAACCCAAGAGTGGTATCCTGTAAATCTGAGCTCTGTCGTAAATATTTATAGTGCAGATAAAAGAATTTAGGATGAATCCCTTTGAAGCAGAGTTTTAGAAATAAAGGAAATGTTGGATTATAACCATCCTTGATTGCTCCTTCAAATAAAACGTGGATATCTCATCACAGATTTGGCATTGTTGATGCTGAAAACATGATCAGGAAGCTGGTGGCCTATTTGGTCAGTTGTATTTAGAGGTGGTGGTAGCGGCAGTCGTGTTGTCTTATTTACTCCGAGGCCCAGACGAAAGGCGGGTAGTATTTCTTTATAGGCCAATCAAAATGAAGTAAACAGATGACATTAGATTCACACAAGGCCTAGTAAATCTAATGGTAGTGAACAACTTGAGTGCCTCTAAAATGCAGTTCACTGTGGATCAGTCTGTGGTCTGAAGAGATGACATTAGGAGCAACATCAAATGTAAGGATAGATTTGGGGCTCAGAAAATCCATGTCCAGGTACGGCGTCCAATGGTCATTTCTGCCGCTAGCTGTATCCTTGTGTCATAAAGATACTTGAGGCCACTCCGGTTGCTATGGTAACCCCGAGTTTCTTATTTTCTGCCGTAAGGGATGTGCCTGTAAAATTTCACAGCTGTCTGCTTTCACTCTAACCTGCCATAACCTCCAGTTTTATTCCTAATCGTTACAGGTGTCGAAAACGAACCCAAAGGCGCGCTCTTCATACAAACAGTGGAATGTGTCCCGAAGAATCCTTGCAGTGTCCCAAGCTCCATTATACAGGAGTTTGTAAAAGCAGCTAAGGTTGTGAGGGCTGATTCATGATTATGATGATCCAGGTGGATACACCGCACATATTTGCTTTGGAAATAGCTGTGTGTGGTTTCAGTCATTATAAATGATTATTCTAAAATTATGGAAATCTAAAATTATGGAGTTTTGCAACACTGGCTGGATGATTTCAGTATGGTTTTCTTAAGTGGATTTATGCTAATGTTTTGTTAGAAATCCTGTAAAAAAAAAAAAAAAAAAACATCTCTACAGCAGAAACTTGGGTGAGGCACCTTGCTCCAGCAGAAGGTGGGAGGGTCTCATTTGCTGTCCTCACCCCAGGCTGTAGTCGAAACATAAATATTCACATTTCTGCCAGAGTAATTGCTAAGCATGCAGACGAGTCATTAAGAACCCCCCAACCTCTCCCCCCCCCCCCACTGCGATACACATCAGAGAACACTGGGTCTCAATGCATCATTTTGGATAAACTCTTTGCAAATTTACGGGCGCCTGCCATTGATGAGATGAATTATGCAACACGGCACGTTGCATCATGATTGCATTCTGTGGTCAAACTCAGCTGTCTTTCCTGGATGGCTGAAAATGAGTCATACTACGTTAGTGTGACTCCGGTCATCAGTTCTATAACCAGCCCCAAGGTGCATTAGTTTGAGTTTGTCTTAGTCTGTCTAGATGTTTCTCCTGATAGCTTGTATTTTTGTGGGATTTTTTTATGGGATGCAAGGTGGTCTTGCAGTTTGCGTTGTTGCTTCATACCTCTGGGGTTCAAAAGGGTTTGGTTCTCATCCAGGACTCTTAAGTGTGAGGAGTTTGAACATTCTCCGTGTGTCTCCTCTGGGTATCCAAGTTTCCTCCCACAGCCCAAAAACATGTTTAGCACTGGAAGTTACATAAGCATTAAGATTTAGAACAGTGTTTCCCAATCCGGTCCTCTGGAACTCGCCGACAGTCCACATTTTTGCTCCATGGAGCAAAAACATGGATGGACCACCTGAGTCCCTGAGGACGAGGGCCAGCTGAATGTTGATTATGGGTTTAGGGCTTGTGCAAAGGTAGGTACTGCTTCCGGCCCTGAGGCACCATGCCAGCCATGCCTGCTTCCTCGGCCAGCTCTCACACTGCATATGTCTTCCGGAAAACAGAATGCTTTGGAAACAGCTTCTTCCTCAATTCCTCATATATAACTCCATGTATTACTATTGAAAAATATGTCATTTAAAAATAAATACGAGTGTAGTCTTTCCATGCATCCAACCTTAAACTGCTTATCCAGGTTAGGGTCACAGAGGCCCAGAGCTGCACCTCCCGCCTTTCTCCAAAGTTCCCTGACACCCGCCAATGATCCGCAGAGTCCCGGAAATTCTGTTGGTTTTAATACTGTCAAGCCATCCAAACATTATACTGCAGTATATGGTATTTTGATGGTATTTTAAAAAGCATCTCTATTCCGGTATTAACCTGGTAAAATCTTCCACCCAGGGGCAGGGGGGGTAATTTTGAACATGGTATATGGTATTACGGTAATCCTGGCCAGGCCTCGCCAGCACTTCTCGATCCCTGTTGTCCTTAGATGGAGTGTCTTCACCCTGCATGGACCCTACACCCCGTCTGCATGCCACTGCTATGGACAATTTAAATGCATGTCTTTGGACTGCAGGGAGAAAAGCCACAGCACAGGGGAATGGGACTCAAACCCCCGTCCCCGGAGCTAAGAGGCTACAGTGCTGCCCAAAGAGGCCACACAGCACAGGGGAATGGGACTCAAACCCCCGTCCCCGGAGCTAAGAGGCTACAGTGCTGCCCAAAGAGGCCACACA
>JAODKN010000016.1:11677738-11713894 GCA_026774425.1 Petrocephalus zakoni | reverse complement strand
TAGTAGTATAGTAGGAAGTAGTAAGTAAGGTATCAAGGCTCAAAGTGCTCATTAAACTTGAACTAGGTTTCAGTCCTACAGTATCACATTTGTGATCTGTGATTTATTTGTGATATGCCTGTAACTAACTGATTTTTATAGTGTTATGAGTTATTCTATTCCATGTTATTTAATAATTATTACTTTTTTGGTGTATACAGTACCTGTAGAAGCGCATTATATGATATATATTGACCCATTGTGCACAGGCTGCAATATACATATATTTAATTATAGTGTTTAGATTGTCATGGGGCAAATAGAGTCTCAGTAGGATGAAACCTGGATAGTGCTTCTGCAAAGCTGGCAGGTATCTGTAAAGTCTGCTGCCTGTCCCTGTCTCTGAGTCATTGGCGAGAATTTTGTTCTGTATGGGGCACTCTCTATAACAAAAAAGGCTTTCCCCATATTGTTTGTCAGTTTTCTATAACTACCTTATCAAAAATCTGATTTTTTAAGCTCCCAATATACATGGAAAGCTTGGCCCAATATATTGGGCTTTTTGAATGCAATGACATGTGTTTCCGTGATTATCACCCCTAGAGAGGACTTTCAGTTTGGCCACTAGTCTTCCAAAACAAACAATTCCAACCTTTGCTTTCCTTGCTGTAATGCAGGAGTTTAAAATGTTTATCACGTGAGCACAAATGTCACAAATGCATATGTCACTTGAGCAAAAGAATATCTTTGTGTTCAATTTAG
Source organism: Petrocephalus zakoni (assembly GCA_026774425.1). NCBI lineage: Eukaryota > Metazoa > Chordata > Actinopteri > Osteoglossiformes > Mormyridae > Petrocephalus > Petrocephalus zakoni. The sequence goes on along the minus strand of JAODKN010000016.1, from coordinate 11,713,153 downwards.
CTGAACAATGACAGAATGTTAATTAAGTCTTACTTCCAGGGGAGAGATCTAGAGAAATACGCTGTTTTTGTGAGACTAAAAGCTAATATGACTTCATTAAAAATAAATATTTACTTATCCAAACCTGACATTTTGGTTTCTGTTTTATTTTTAACAAGAAACAAAGCAAGAAAACATGTAAATAGCATTAATGTCAACAACTACTGTACTGTACTGAAACATACTAGTACTTATGTATAAAGAACAACACTTGTCCTTTACTTTGTATAGAGAGCCTGTGGATTTACAAGTCATTTGCCTGCCCAGCTGCGTGCGGTGGAAAAGTACCACCCCAGATCTTTTGATTTTGGGTAAAGCATTCCATCTGCAGCGTGCCAGAATGGAACAGGGTTGTGATCTGCCTGTGAAAGTGGCTGCTATTCCCTCAGCCCTTGGCAGGAAATTGTACTTATTGGCTCTGGGGTGTGTGGGGGGGTGAGTACCAGGATGTTCACCTTGACGTGGCCAGTCATCTGTGATCCTACCAAATTGCCTAAAAGACATATGACACTCAAACCACAGCACATGACAATTTGACCAAAATAGCAATATGGAGTCTATGTGTGGGGGGGGGGGGGCGTAGTGCTGGTCCCATGTCAGTAGGGTGTAGCACCCCCCTGGAGCCGTACAGCCATTGTATCCTCTCCTGTGACAAGTCAGCCCACAGCTGCGGTGACTGGCCCTCGAGATCCAGCAGAGTGACACTAGGTCTGAGATGACATCTGAGCTGATTTTACACATGGTCAACTAGGGAAAGATTGGGGGACCTGGCTGGCCATGGGAGGACCTCAACATGATGCAGGCAGTCCTTAGACACACATGTGTGGAGGGGCGTTGTCTTGTTCAAAGCCATCTTAGGAGGTGTAAGACACACAGATGAAGGATATAACTGACATAGCACTGTGGCGTCAGGGTCCCCCGAATCACTTCCAGAGATGACCTGAAGTCATACCCTGTGGCTCCCCACACCAGGATATCAGGAGTAACGCCAGTGTGTCTCTCCACAACATTGGCAGGACTGGTCCTCTTGCACAAAACGATCAGCCAGCCTCATGCAAACCCACAATGTGTCCCCTATCAAACTCCCTCTAATGGCGGTAATGCTGTCTAATATGTCCACGAGGTATAGGTATGTGAATGATTCGATCCTCTGCGTCTGGTGACTAGACGTGCCAGCGCCTTGCGAATTGAATCATTCACATACCTATTGTGGGTCTGCACGTGTACCAAATTACACAGTGACATAGTGTGTGTGTATATATAATATTATATACTGTATATATATTATATATATAAAATTATATTTATAGCCAGTAGAGGTACAAATCAGCAGTGATTTCCATAATATTACTGAGGTTGAAAGGGACACAATTCTAATCAATAAGTGATTTAAATGAGTTTTCATCAACTGTAACGCTACGTAGCGCATAACCAAGACGTACCGATACGTAGCGCGTAACCAAGACGTAACGCTACGTAGCGCGTAACCAAGAAGTCATTAAACTCGCACATTGCAGGTGCCAGGGCTCCATTTCCCTCGTAATTACGCACCTTTGTTGTCGCGTCGCCGTGCGTGAGCCGTCAGTGTGTAAGCAGCGCGGCGCTTCGGGGGAAACCTCTCATTGACAGTGTCTGTGTCATAATGCTGTACTGCACGATATGAAAAGCCCAGTAACCAGTGTTGAGGAAAGGCTTCTTTATGTAGTACTGGCAGCAAAAAGGCTGCACCATAAAATGCCATCTGAAAGGCAAGATTGTCTGACTTAAAATTGCTTTGGCGATGCTAAACACACACCGATACCTGCCACGACACACAATAACCCCCATTATGGACAATCACAAACAATGGCAACCCAGAGATTAGAAACACATTTGGAGTACCCCCTTGTGAAAGTGACTGAAATCCACAGAAACAGTATGCTCTGCTTGGTCTCTCGTTGGCACGCAGACCAGGACACCGGGCTGGGGTACAGCCTGAATGGGACACCGATCCATTGCACATACACTACAGGCAATCTAGAGACAACAATTAGTCTAACTGCATGTTTTCGGAGTGGGGGAGGACACCTACTTGTCATGAGAATATGCGAACTCCACATACACAGTGCAGAGGTGGGATTTGAACCTTCCAACCCTGAAGGCATAGGGCAAACTGTGCCTCCCACTAAGCCACCCATATTTGCATCTGCGTTTTGTAAAATCTCAGAAAAGCTGCAGACAAGCTGAAATGTGCACAGGTGCCACTGCTTTGTGGCGTCGAAAATAGCTGGTACTCCCTCGATAATTAATATATGTTGCATAATTATGTATACGATGGACTCACTGTCAAGAGAATTGGCTAGCAGTGGAAACAGTGGGTTGCCATAGAAATGAGAAGGTCAGGAGAGTGAAGTTACCCATAGCAACCAAGAGGTCCAACCGAATGCGCGAACTGTCCTGTTCTCATAAGTGGAAAAAGGTGCTTAAAGTTCAGTATAAGACCATAAATCCAGAACCAAGAAAAACCAGAAGGAGTTGTTTTTAAGTTACGGTACATGGTGCTTGTTATAGGTAGAACTGCCTGGCTCTGTTCACATGAACTGCAGTGACTCCAAACCAAGTACAAGCCTTGAATTTGTTACTTTATCGAGCATTAATGCATAATTAAGGAATTATTCATATCTTCCCTTCTCCAGGGCTTGTGTAACAGTCCCTCATAAGAGGTTCACAAGGAAGCAGGAACCGGACACAAATGCAGTATTGATGAGATCGGGATTTGACCAACGTATCATTCTCAGTCTTCATTTCTTCTTAATTTGTTAGCAGCTATTTTTTTGTCTTCTTCAATCCCCCGTGCTTCCGTAATGAGTGCTAATTGATTCGGTACCTTCTGGCTTTATACGCGTCATAGGCGTTATACACTTCCAGTCTCGGCGAGGTGTGAAAGGCAAGTCTAACGTTACTTAAGATCGCAGGATTTGCAAATGGGTCCCAACTGCACACAGGTGGGCTGGGCCGCCCCCCGCTGACCTTTGCACGATTGCTTCCCATAGACTTGTCAGGTGCCTGCAGATGGTTGGATGCCATCTGTGGCTGATCTCACTCCTTCAATCACTAGCTGTCGAGCCGCGTGCTCCGATTTAATGCCATAGCATATGGTCTGACTCACCGGTCCTGACCCGGCAAATGGAAGAGTGAAATGTTGGAAAAATAATGACAAAAACATGTTTTTCGATGAATAAGAAACCCTTCATTCCCGGTGGTCTGATCCTGTTTTTAAAGAGTCACATAAATCGGTCGTATGAAGGAACTGGTACTTCATTTAGTTCAATGAAATTCACATTCATTATCATTTGTAGAAAAATGACAGTTTATGAAGCTGTTCTTTAGTGCAGTGCATGTTTGAGCCGATGCTCTCAGTTTGAGGTGGTCAAAATGAGGTTTCGTGCAGCTAAAGTGAAAACAGGGATTTGGAGGGCTTTGCTCTGAGTTCTTAGGACATCCTTCATGGTCAGAGTCGCTCTTCTCTTTTCAAAATGCAGTACCTGCAAAGCCGAGATGGCCATGTTAGAAGACCTTTCATTGTAGGCCAGATAATATCCCAACCAGTAATGGCATGTAGATTTTATGGTGAGGAATAAACTCACACACATATTTAGCACTAGAAGTAAAGCTTATGCCTTTATTAAAGAACCTGAGTCACACCCATGAAGCTGTGAGGTATTCTGGGTCATTCTTCGTGCTGCCCAGATATAGTGTGACCCTGTTTATCTGCTTGCTAGCACCTAGCTAGCTGGACCAGGGCACAACTATCACCTCCCTGTAGAGTAGAGTAGAACAAGCACATATTTTATCTAACATGTCTTTCATAAAAAATTCTATGGGATGTGTTTCCCTGTGACTGTCTTTGGGAGCACCTCCAAGGTGTTACAGATAGCTTTTAGACCTGTATACATAACACCCGTGAGAGGACAGGACAACAGTGGGGCTTTGTAAACTGTGGTCCAAAAGCCGCTAGGCCCCATCTGCAATGGAGGAATGTTAGGCTGACGCAAATCTACGGCCTGAAGTTTTCTGTGCTCCAAGAATCCGCATCCTGAGCCATTTAAACACCATGTGGCGTATCAAACAAGATCATCTAGAGCTTTTAAATTGGTTTTAGCGGTTTGAGGCAGGGAGTAGGCTAAACAACAATTCAGCTGATCTCCCAGTGCCACCATTGATTTGAAATGCATGACTTCTGTCCATTGTGCTTTTAATTCAAAAAAAAAAATCCAAGTGTCTTTTAGTAACATGCTGCAATGAATGAATTTTCCCGAGGCAAGTATTTCAGGTGAACATTAAAATGCATCCCTTATCAGCAATAAAGCCTAATAAAACCGTTTCCATTTGAATGTGATTATACTCCATGAGATTTGTAGCCTATTGTCAATTTGGATTTGTGTATAAAAAGTACAAGGAGTAACTTGTTGTAAAGATAAGACGGGTTACAAGGTGTTAACTTCTAAATGGGGAAGCGAAAATTTAAGTAATTTTTTTCTGGATGTTGGACAACAGCATCGTCCAGATAGAGAGTGTGTGTGTGTGTGTGTGTGTGTGTGTGGGGGGGGGGGGTTAAATTGCCTTCATTGTGACGTTCTGCTAGCCCTACAGATGAAGTAAAGTGGGGGAACATTGAGAACATTTTCTAATGAGGATCTGCAGTCAGGTAGATAAGCCGAAATGGTCTATTTCCACAATGGGACATCCTGAACTGCAGTCTCTATCTTCAGGGCCTCCAAGCTCTGTTTTCCAAAAGTGCATCCCAATGGATACGAGTGGCTATCTCCTTGGCTGCAGGAGAACCTGGTAGCTGGCCTGTGGTACAGGTTCTGTGTCCTGACCCATGGCTGTATACTCTACACCCACTGGTGTTCCCTGATAACCCAGCTATCGGCCCCCTGTCCCACCGCGAATCTGCTCCCATTCGTGACTTTCATGTGACGTCTCCCCGTGTTTGTCTTATATTTGCCTACAAATACCAGTAGGGAGGTTGACTGGCTTCTGCAGTGAAATTGTCTACCTGTGACCCCAGGCAATTAAAAAAAGAAAAACAAATTAAATTATGTAATGCATATATACCTCCTGCTAACTGGACTTGATCAAGAGTAACAGAAAGGGGCTGGTTTTTGAGGTGCCTGCCGTCACTGTATCGCTTACCAACTCGTTCTAGAGTCATAGTTTTAATGTGAAATTTTGTTTCCTGATTATGTATTCCACTAAGAAAAATCCATTTGAACTTCTGCATAACTGCTACACAGTTTGAGATTTTACTGCATTGTAGAAGCACAGATTCCCCAGTGGAATTAGCCTTTTTTATTTATTTTAAGAATGGTAGGCAATGGTGGTATATGAAATGCCATACAAAAACATGTAGGAACTAGCCCATGGCTAGGGTACGCGAAGGGCCTTTTAACAGATTTTCTTTTCTTATATATTTCTACTTAAAATACAATCGTTTATTTTTAATATCTCTGGAGTTTTGTATTGCTCTTTCTGATTCTGGACATTGGTTGCACTGGTGATTTTGGTCCAAAATAGTTTATTCAAAGCTCTCTTTTAAAGCATCTTCACCTTCACACTCCACATTTTTATTTGGCGTTTCATCTTCACTTCCCTAATCCACCATGCAAAGCAAATATTCTCCCAGCATTCTCTGCAAAAAAAATGTGCCACATGTGGGTGAAATCCTCTCCTTGTACGCTGAAGTTCCTTCAAGGTCTTTGTGTTCTTGACAATGAAGCAAAACAGAGATGGGCTTTTTTTTCCCCAAATTGAAACATACCAGACCACTATTCTTTCTCTTGACAAAAACATAATAAAAGGATGGATTTAAAAAAAAGACAAGACGAAAACAAGCCAGTCAATGTCTACACTAGACATCTCTTGTATGGGTGCAACGTAATTAACTTCTGTCTCTTGACCTGATACATCAAGGTGCTTAACTGAAGCAAATGTTGAGACCCAGAAAGGGGCTTAATATGTCACAGCAAATGCTCTTTTGTGTCGCCTTCGCTTTGTCGGATCCAGGTCAGTGAATGACAGCGTTCTCGCTGACAATGGAAGCCTGTTGAGGCGAACACCAAGCCATCCAGTGGGAAAGATCCCAGGTGCATCAAAGGCAACCTTTTAACACATCCCATAATTCCCCGGGGCTCTTGACAGAAGTTAAGGTTTTTGTGCCCGTTCATTTCTTAGAATGTAATGCATACCAGTACGTTCATGAGCGGTCTAGGACCATGACAGTGTCGAAGGTGTCTGGGGGCTGTGTGTGACTCTCTGGGTTAGGAGTCTGTACCTGTGATCGGAAAGTCACCGGTTCCAGTCCCCTGCCTGGCAGGCTGATGTCACCATTGCAGACAATCCCACCTTAGGCATATTGATTCGAGGGCTGTGAAATTTGTCAACGGAGGGGGGGCTGTTTGCGGTGAATAGTGGAACAGCATTAGATCTGCTGAATAGTGGAATGGCATTTGAGCGTTTTTGCTTCTAGGAGGACAGATTTCTGAGACATTGCGACATTGCACATCATTGGTGGGTGTCAGGGAGCTGTTGTCTATTTGAGGGAGCCACCCGGAACTTCCAGGGAGCTGCTCTTTCTGCCATTGGGCCCTTAGTGCCAGTCTCTGCAGGAACACTGCCTGACCCTGCTGTATGATTCACCGTCGTTTCGTACTGCTTAATAAATAAGGTACACTAGCCAAGATCTCCACTGGAGCACCTGCCACTCGGAGCCTTCTTTCAGTGCCGAACCTCTGCATTTCCCTGCTGGGGCTGAGTGCCGTTTCCCCTCATTTGCTCTCATGCTGGTTGTTCTTGATAGCTGACAGTGGAAATGAATCCTGGCCACCCAAGGAAACCATTGTTCACAGTAGGATTACAAAGTAACACCTGCATGCTTATCAATATCTTGTGTTATTTTTCTCCTATTATTTTTCCCCTGCAAAAACTCGGTTTGATATTATCTGTGGGATGGTCGAGAAAAAGTCCATCTATTTAAAGGTTTTTTTTTATCGCGTTTTTTATTTTTATTACTTTTTTTTTCCCCTAGAAGAAGTAGGTAATTGTGTTCAGGCTTATGGGAAAACATATCTTTAAGTTAATGCTGGGGATTTTATATGAAATCATTGCAGGGAAAAGAGAAGGCATTTTAAAAAAATATGGAGTGAAAGACTGACAACACTGAGAGATCAGCACACTTTTAGGATTGTTTTTCAATAGATGAAGAGAAGGAATTATATTATTCCTTCTCCGCATGTTGGCATTAAATTTGTGGTGGCAGCTGGAGATCAGCTGACTGAATTGCAGGTCCAGTCACAGTCTGCAGCTCCTGCTTTGACTCATGAGCTATTAATTGTCTCTTGGAGCTCCCGGTCTCCACTGCTGCCACACTCGCTGTAGATCTGTCACTTTGATGCACAAGGTAATCAAGTTCCGTAATAGAGTCTTCGTGCATGTTAATGGCTTGCTAAATTTGAACAAGCTGATATAAACTGAGGTTTACCAAGATACACACCATGTGGCAGAAGTCAGGGTTATACTGGGAGTTCAATTATGCTGCACTCATTTCCAGTGAGATCTTTGCTAAGGTGAAGCTGTCCATGAAAACTGTTGATATACTCGCATTGCACAATGCAAGTCAGTAGGTCCTGTCAGTTATCCAACTCAGAATCTGCTCCGTTGCCCAGTTTAGTGCATCCTGTGAGTTATCCAGCTCAGTGCATCCTGTTGGTTATCCAGCTCAGGGAAACCTGTCAGTTATCCAGCTCAGTGCCTCCTGTCAGTTATCCAGCTCAGGGCACCCTGTCAGTTATCCAGCTCAGTGCATGCTGTCAGTTATCCAGCTCTGGGCAACCTGTCAGTTATCCAGCCCAGGGCATCCTGTCGGTTATCCAGCTCAGGGCACCCTGTCAGTTATCCAGCTTAATGCATTCTATCGGATATCCAACTCAGCACATACTGTCAGTTATCAAATTCAGCGCATCCTATCAGTTATCCAGCTCAGTGCCTCCTGTCAGTTTTCCAGCTCAGTGCATCCTGTCAGTTATCCAGCATAGTGCAACTGACTGTCAGTTATTCAGTTCAGTGCATCCTGTTAGTTATCCAGCTCTATATATCCTATCATTTCTCCAGTTGAGTGCATCCTGTCAGTTACTCAGCTCTGTACATCCTCTCAGCTATTCAGATATAAAAACCAGCCTGCTGTTACTTGCTTGCTTATGCCATTTTGATGTCTGCTCCAAGGGTGATTTACAGTAGCATTGTGGTACACCATATGCAGTATACCATATGGTTTATAATGGAATAATAAAAGAATAATATCTTTTCCTGTAACATTACATATTTATGTTGTGTTATAATCTGAAGCTTATAAAACCTCAGTGTATAAGTCTTGGCTTATTCTATTTTATTTGTGCTCAGACATTGTTTGGCACTGATTTTTCTGATGAAGTCCAAGTCGTCTATTTTGGACTGGAATTGGCTCTTTGCTGATGTCGTTACACAATATTTGTCATGGAATTAAATATGCCGTCAGGGCCAGGTCTCATCCTACCCCATCCTACTTTAGGCCTCAGATCTGGATGAGTTCATTCAAGCTTTTAGATAATGCAGCATCAGAATGAAGATAAAACCGCATTTTATATTTCAAGTCAAAGCTGTACGTTTAGCTGAATTCTGGACCTAGATAGTCGAGCTCTGGAAGCAGTCAGCAGGTTTCAGTGGTGTCCTCGGTGTTTGCGGGTTCTTTCTGCATGCTTCAGGGGCTATCAGGCCCCCGTGTCACTCCCCGCTGGGCCTGCATGTTGCACTCTTCTCTACCTGCCCACTGTGTTACATTGTCCTCTATCTAGGCTCCGTGTCACCCATTGTCTCCCTCTTCTCTGTTGGTCCCAATTGTACTCGTTCCCCTATCTGGCTTAACACTTAAGCCTCCAGAATGCATCTCCTGCTATCTCAGCTTGTTGATACAATATCTGTCACATTTTTAAAAAGAATCCTAAAAGCCTAGTCTTTGGTTAATTCACAGCTTTTGAAGTCAGAGTAGTGGTGGATTAATGCTTGGCTGCGTTTTTGGATACTCGTCAGACAGATGAAAGAACAACGTACGCATCGAGAAGAATTTTCAGGCCAGTGTTATGTAATCGGCGATGACGATATTAATCGGCGATGACGATATTAATCGGCCGGCACATCTACCTGGGGTAGGGGTTTAAATTTATGGCCCGCGGAGATTGAGGAACTTCACTGACCACGAAGGAAAACTCGACCTGCCGTCTCTGACCTGAATGTTTGCGGTCGCTCAGCGATCCATGACCGCTTGATAAACGATGACCGGTGGTCAGGCTCGCCGCGGCGATGTTCGCGGGCGTCACGCTGCCTTTCCGGAAACTGCGGGGAGAGGAGAGTGTGACCTGCATGCCAAATGTGTAGGGCAGGGGGCCTGTCACACCGGCTGCATTTATTTAAAGGAAGCCGAAAGAACAAGTCTGCTCTCCGCCAAAGATATCAGGCCCCGCTGTGGGGAGCATTCTGTTATCATTGAAGTTAGTCATTACCGCAGCACTTTCACTTTCACTTTAATATTAAGTAATAGGGGGATAATTCACAGGATGTCCCTGCTCAGAGTGTAGGCCCACGTCACAATAGCCAGCGATAATGTGGCGATCACCGCTACTTATAGCGGAACCAAATGATGGGGATCGGTGAAGCAAGAAAAGAAAGTTGTCATTTTTTGGTTACATGTTCGGTACTGGATTTGGCAGTTCCACCCACAACTTATGAAGGGCAACTTTTATTATATTAATAGAAAATTGATTCTACTGTGGCCTGCTCTGAGCAGTGCTGACATTTACTTGGCTACTTCTTTGAGCCAGTTAAATAGAAAAGGAGCCCTAAAAAGAAATAAATAAATGGAAAATTGGATAGGAAAAAGTATTCCAACCTCTGCACTGTGAATTGGTTTAATTGCATGGGTTTGGCTTTTTTCTGGAGGGTTTTTGTTGTTTTGCCTCAGGCATTTTAAATTATAACTTGTTTTTCGTTGCCTCCCGTTATGCCTTTGTATTCAGTATTTGAATAATACAATTTTATTTATTTATTTTTTTAAAAGGTAAAACTTTTAAGAAAAAAGCAGTGCCGTAGAAGCGGTAGGGGAAGATCTGGCCTTTGATTGCTGTACGTGCTCAACCTGTCTACTCATCATGTTTATTTATTTCCTGTCAGAATTGGCCTTGTCCACACATACATGGGTATTTTAAAAAAAAGTGCTTTTCGTCCTCCCATCCACACAAACACTGTTTTTTAAAAAATCTCCATCCACATGAAAGCGCTAAAAACACGCTAAGAACGGCATGTAAAAGAAATTAGAACAGCGCACACTTTGGCGTTACAAGCCAGAAACTCCATTTTCCCTGTCCACACATTTACACTTATAACTGAACTCCTGAAAATCTTCACCCTGGACAGAGTTTTGCAAAAGCTCCGACTTCAGTGGCTGAGAAACGCAGTGAAAACATTGAGAAAGATTAATCCAAATACTCGTGTACGTGTCGACAAGGCCTTTGATTCATGAAATTCCAGTTCTGATTGTGTTTGCAGTACCATTGCGACCGACACCGCCCTCATCGCCATTACTACTGCAGTTTGATTATGTGTGCTCTTACTGCTACACACACTAACACTACTATCATTACCATTGAAATGGCCAAGGCCAGTACCGCATTGTTATTACCATTGCGGGCACTAACACTTCTGTTGTTATGATTGCAGTAGCTAATATTACTATCATTCCTCTCAGCTCTGTGCGAGAAGGTCTCGGGCTGAGAGCAGATCTATGTAACACAAACATAATCAGTGTTCGCTGGAAGTACTCAAGGATGGGCTAAATCCAGGAGGTTGAATAGAAATATAAAAATTCAGTGCTGGCATTTTGATTCAGGGCATTTAGTGTCATCATCCCGGGCTTCTAAATTACTAGCGGGCTACAAGAAAACGTTTTGTTAGAAAACTAAGAACAGGTGAAGTAATACATGGAAATAGAGCCTATCATCTGACTTTAGGCTGCCAAACTGGGCACAGTACTATTGATGCATTTATGGCTTTTATTTGCTTTATAATTGCTTTAGAAAACCATGTGACGGATAATTTTCTCACACGCCACAATGTACCTTATTTCATACGTTATTCACTGGTTGGTTTGGCTGGCCACTCACCCTTAGTGACCGATAGATTTTTTTCTTCTATAAACTGGATACGTCAATTTGTGGTTGACCTTGCTTGCTGAGGAAAAGGATGTACAAAATAATGAAACGGGAGGCTTGCGAAATAAAGTTTTGATTAAAAATAAAGTATAACCGGTAATGAATATAGATTATATCCATCCCTTCTATTTCTAATCACACGAAATCAGAAGAAAGAGAGAGCACCAGCCTGGCAGAAACGTCTTCATTATAAATTCCATAAAACAAATGCCATCAATCTCTGGCAAAGGGGAGATGATGCACTTTTATCTTGCTTGTGTTCTGCTCTGCAGGGCACCATTTGATTAGCCCAAAATATGCCTCTGATTCTCTGCATTTGATTTATTAGGGATTCATAAGACATGCAGCACAGCGATAGAGTTTCCTGTCCAAGGGGAGCCATGAATAGAAAGGGGTGGATATCTTCCCTGGGAAAAACCATACGTTCTCCACATCCTTTATACATCCTATTTTCCTGGGAGTCTTTTCTAGAAGCAGTCAAAGAAACATTTTCATCCCCCCACACCCGGCAAACTGGATTTTCTCTCTTTGATTCCTCTAGAAAATCTACTGTACAGCAGTTTGTGGCAGCCTGCTTGTAAAAATGCACTATAAAATTTGATTTATCAAATGACTGATCCATAAATAGAGCTGGAGGATTTCCTGTCCATAAGGAAACATGGGAGAAAGGACTGAATGAACTTGGCTCAGACATTCTCCAGGCTTCTGGGTTGTGTTCTGCTGAAATGTTCATGCACTATACTGATGTCACATTATTTGGAAATCTGTGATGGAGGTTGTGCAGTACAGTATAATCTGCTATTCATTGTCTCTCGGTATTCTGACCCCTATATTCATACAGTGACTAGTGAAAATGCTCAATAGTGCATAATACGGAGCATACTCCAAATTCAGCAGATTAAATAAAATTGTGTGCAATTCAGGGAATAAAATTAGTTCTTGTCAATAGATGAGACCTACTGTTAGATTCCGGGAATTAGAAACTGGGTCGTATTCAGTTTGCCTTTAATTTATTAATGCAAAGCAAATTCCACATGTCCAGGAATAAGCTTTAGACGAGCGCAGGTTTTGCTCGGCTTTGATGTTTTCACGGCGGAGCAAACCGACCGCGCGTCTGACACTTTGGAGCTCTGGGTAGGATATTTTCACTGGAGTCGGTCTGTTATGAGCCACGTGTTGGTATCTGGTTTGCTGCTGAAAGACAGTGTTAGGGCCTGAACAATCCAAAGCAGGGGCCGTGGGCTACTGAAAGTGCGAGAACGTCCCTGTGGGCACTGTTGTGTATTGCGAGGTGAGAACATACATTAACACTGTGCCACTATAGCAGCTCCTTGTCTTTTCATGCTTCCCAAGCTCAGCTGTCGCATTTTACCCGGACGCCGCGCCTCCATAGACCTGCCTAATGTCGTATTTTCCAGTTATGGTACAAATAACAGCAGCTCCTTCAAGAAAACCGTTTCAGTGTGCATAATGACTGCAGCCTCACTCAATCCAAGAATTATTATTCCAAATTCCTGTACAGTACAGTAATTTGCAAGCTTCTCTGGTAAAACTGTCTGTGATGAAAGTTTAATGTGGTTTTAGCTCCTACAAATATATAGACATTTCTTGATGTGCTCGATGTTCTAGACCTAAGACCTACAAAAAAATATGCATTTTTAAAGTACATTTTTCTGTGCGTGTTAATGAAGCTAGCCATGGTAATAACATTTATGCTTATATAATGTTCACAAAATGTATGACCCATTCCAGTATGTTTAACTTGAATGCACAACAGCAGCAAGCACTGATGACCTTATTATCAAGGAATGTTGACTTTTAAGGAGAAAATTGGCTGGTAACGGAAAGACAGGCCCCAGGCTGGTTTTCTTACAAGGGTTCTTGTTCAATAACTGTCCTCAGTCTCAGAGGGCATAGCAAGATTCTGCTGCCTTTTATATGCAAAGATACAAGGATTGTTTTTAAGTTCTCTTGAAAAAGGGTGCCCTCGAGTAAATAAAAAAAAAAGCTTCTTCTATTCGCCAACCACACATCCAGGGTCATAGTGAGCCTGGAGTCTGTCTCAGGCAGCATCGGCCACAAGGCTGGGTACCAGGATGCTAGTCCATTGTAGGCCATACATTCACAGACAATGAGCAGTTTTGAAATGGCATTTGGTATCACTGCCAATTCTTTGGGGAAACCCAAATGACACAGGGAGGACATGTGGACTCCGGATGATCGCACAGAGCAGGAATGGGAATCAATGCCCCCAGCCCTGGGCCACCTGCAGAGCTTTCAGTATTGGCTGAAGCTATCCTGCAAACGAACACTGTCAACTGTGTTTTCCCATCTTGCGTCAGATAACTAAATTCTGTGCTGACTCTGGTAATCCAGGGTTACTCGCCAGCCATAATCTACAAGATTATTTTCAGACAACCATTCAAATTCCAAGAAATATGTTTATACCAGGTGTAATTTTAACGTGCCTTCAAAGGGTTAATTGTTGTTCTGCATATTAAAGGAGTCAGTCAAGGTTCTGCTTAATTGCTTAATTGACGTAAGGAAGATTTATTTGTATTGCTATTCAATAATATGGATTTTTAAGCACTGTTTATTTAAGGTGCTGTTTACTAAAATAATAATAAAAAACAAAAGTCGATGCTTGAGGATGTGTGGCTGTTACATCCTCCTGCCTGTAGGGGGTGGGGATAAATATGTATGGAGAACTAAAGTCCCCCCCCCCCCCCACAAGTATTGTGTTCACGAAAAACATATGTAACAAATGCACTGTCTGGTGCTGTGTAAATGTGAGGGGAGGGCAGATGTGGTCGTCTTTATTCTGTGCGACCTGCCAAAATACGTTCCGTGGGAATTCTTAATGATTTCATAGCCAAGAAGTGTATAACTGGCAATAGCCCCCCCGCCTCAGTTTGGTTTATTATCGCTAGGCTACTTTTCCTGCGGCTGAGCAAAAGCCTTTTTTTTCCATCAACAGATGGACTTTCCCTTTAATTACACCCCCCCTTGTTTTAATGGTCACTGGCAGGCCGTGCAGAGAGTGTGTGATGCAAGCTGAACAGGAGCGCCGTAGAGGAGTGGGTTTAGCCTTTACTCCCAATAGATGGTATGACATGAGTCTGCGGCCATCATGGAGACACTGGCAAGAACCTTCCTCTGAACAAATCAAAGTAATCCTCAGCTGAAGAGCAGCTACTTTATTGGCTCAACCAACATCTCGTATTACTGCAAGTCATGGTCTGTTAGGCTCCAGCAGAGCCAAGCCCAGCCATACCTTCTGTACACATTATGATTTATCTGCCAGCGGCAAGGCCAGACGCTCGCAGAGCCGGTTGGTGAACACCGTCCAACTGCTCCGAGCGGTACGGTCAACGAGCAGGGGAGCGGCCGGCTGCTGTCGGCACGTTCTTCCTCCTGGATTACGGCGCTTATCGTTTCTCCAGGGGATGTAAAATAGCAAGCAGGAGACGGAGAACTGCCTCAGTACAGTGTGCCTCAGTATGGTAAAATGTTTCCAGTCCTAATCAGGAAAATTCGGCTGACTTGGAATATGTAAATAACAGGCCGAAGGTAGGAAAAGACTGGGATCGCTGGTCTAAGAAAAACAAGGGAGGATTGTGAGTTGATGTTTCTTCCTGGTTATTAGGGACAAAATGGAGTCATTTATATCGATCACTGGGGACAGGTTACCGATTAATCAGCCAGGTCACCTGACTCTCCTTACCAAAACTGCCACACCCCTTTGCAGTATGAGAGATGTTAGCAGACCGAATTAAATTCATTTGCACTTGGTGTGCATTGAATGCAAGCTGGTGCCTGTAACGATGCCAGCATTAATGCACCCATGGGGTAACTCATAAAACAAGTCTAAGAGCTTAATGGTTATGAGCATTGCATGCATGTATTCAAAAGTCAGTATAACCCCAGATATTTCAAGACCCTTTGGCAAGGTAAGCATCAAAGACATATGCTCATCGCTTAGAGTAGAAAAGGCAGGGTGGATTTCTTCGAGCCCCAGTTTGAGGGGTTGCTCTCTCTGGCATATTTCCATATCGATCCGGCAAATGTGGCTTGTTTTCCTGATGAATGCTCCCCTTCTGAGCCCTTGCAGGATTACCTCGCAGTCGTCGGAGCGGTCGAGGTCTGTGCCTTGCCGTTGGCACGGGCAGTGGAGTTGAGCCCGGTCTGTTTTCTCTCCTCACGACAAACTCAAGTACTAAGATTAAACGAATTCCAGGGTACCTGTGGGTGGTAAACCTTCCAGGATTAAACTTAGCCCTACTTATCTATCGGTGATGATCGTGCAGTAATTGTTCTACCCCCAGCTCTCTTTGATTTTCACTCTTGATAATGTCGCGACGGCTATAAGCTCAGCTCCTGTGTCTGAAGCTTCCTTCTTTGTTAGCTCAGTGGTGTTGTCATGCCTAAATCACCTTTGGCCTGTAGATGGACCGGTGTCTTCCAAGGCAGACTTGTCTCGAGCCCTATGCCTGTCAAGATTATCTCAAAAGCCACCCCGAGCACTAAAAATATAAATGGGGAAAAAGTAGCGAAGAACCTCAAAATAATAGACGGTAACATTGACATCGAAGCGAACGATTCATTTCAAAATAATACAAATGATATGAATAATGTAATAGCTGATAATTTCTTATGGAAACTCACAAAATGAGAAATTACGTATGTGTGTATGTGATAATATGGGCGCCTGCATTAGTCACTGTGGGCAGAAGTGAGCTGTTGTCCTTGAAAGGTGGGCTTCTACTTTCCTGCTCTCTGGTGTTGGTGGTTTTAAGCAGCCTCTGCTGAAATTAGAGATAGTAATAAAAGCTGTTCTTTGGGCCATGCAAGCTGCAGCCTCAGTTGATTGCCATATATTAGTAATTTTTACACATGATTTTTGTCAATTAGTGCTGTTAAACCCCCAGTGTAATGCGACAGGTGTTGCAGGTGTTGAATTTCAGTGTTCTGCTCCTCCGCACTGCACCGTACTGTCTGTCACTGGATCTGACACTGCGATGTCTCCTCGGGAAGAGCAGGGCAGGCCGGAATAAGAGAGCCGCTCTCTGTCATCTGTCTCCGTTTACCCGGAGCAGCCATTCGGCGTGTGGCCGCCTTCTCGCATTAAGGGATAATTTCCAGCGCGTTGCCTTTCTGACAAACGTCGTTTCTGCAGACAGATCTGCGCGTATCGCATTGAGATTAACGACAGGACGGGTGTTTGGGCACTCGGAATTTTGAGGCACCGGAGTGCATGTGTCTGTCACATTCATTTAAATGCACAGTTGAGCATGTAATGCGATCGTGGAGCTCCGGCCATCCCCCCTCCACAACCTCCCCCGCCCAAGCTAGACTCTACAGATTGAGATCAATATGCCTGTCTTGCTGATCCCCCCCCCCCATCCGTTTGGTGGAATTGCGACCTGCCCGGTTTGGCGCTCATCCTTACCAGTTTGCACATAATTGAAAACGGCTGTCGGCCTCCGAAATGCATGGACGCAGAACAGCAAGTCTGCCTTAGTGTTACCGATACGAAACGCAACAATCCTGTTTATCTCTCACGTTGATTAAACTATGAGACATCAAGTACTTATTCAAGACTGCATGCTTCACAATGTGGGGGGAAAAAATCCTTTTTAATGAAATACTGTCAGCATAGACACAATGGGGGACAGGATCCATGTCTGAATTAAATGGAAAACTACCAAATAGCCATGTATCTTAAAAAAAAAAATTACTGGCCGCTAAATACTTGCTTAAATAAATAAATACTGCCTTGCGACTGGGTCCCCAAACATCTATAACCAAAGGACCTGTTCTTCGCTATTCAAACTTTTAGGAGGGCAGACTGCGGATGAAAAAATAATTATTCTTTATACACTAGTTCCACGTTTTACTGTTAATTGCAATAAGGTATCAGTAGTTTACACATTTAATACTAAATAAAATATAACACTATATAAAGCATAATAGAAATGAAAGATAAATCAAATTAGATACCGCCCAAGCCTAGTGCTGGCTGGGGGGGGGGTGTTTGGGTGCCAACTGGCCCTCTGTGTGCAACATTTGGTGATAGATTTGGGGCCAGAGGTACAACTTGCAAAATAGGTGGGGCGGGATTGCAGCGGGATTTGCTTACCGCCACTGGATACCAGGATCACAGACTTCTGGGACATTGCGTGTCATTGGCGAATGTCAGCTGCTGTAACTGTGCAGGAGGCTCGTGTAACTTTGGGAAAGGTGGGACCCCATGTAGCGCTCTTACGTGATTATGTAGCGGTTGTAGTTTGTTTTATTTTCAATGTTTCGACCGATACTAGCCACATTTGCTTTGCTGCATTTTTTAATATGTGCCTATGCATGTTATTAGGAAAAATGCATAGCTGGACTGTGTACACTGTCGATGCTGGGCCTAGTCTGAGGAATCTTGCTCTAGGCTTCATGCCTTACGAACAGAATCCACTTCAGTAATTGTATTTAATAACCTATAAATTTAAATATCATAATTTCATTTAATTTAATTTTGATTTGCAGGACCTTAAAGAGAGCTACTGAAGTCTGTACAAGTTATAGAAAGGATATTTTAGATTCTTTTCCAAAATTGCAGCCATTCACAGAATGCATGTTAATTTGACAACCTTGTACGTTTTTCATGAGTGTATCTTAGATTGACAGCATCGCTTGGTTCTGTTATCTCTGTGGGAGATTGCGCAGATATTTTGAATATGTATGCAGTGTGTCTGTTCCCTGTTCGGGAACTATACTGAAAAGTAAACAATGGCTGAATTCCACTTGAAGCTATATGTATTATAAAATGGGCTCTCTCTGCATATTTCATCTCTCCTCGACACTGGAAATGCATCATTGTCCCTTGCCTGTAGAAGGAGACAGGCAGTGTAAGAATAACTGGCCCTTAGATGTGGTGTTGGCGTTAGTGGAGCTGTTCTCTGTCACTGCAGTCTCACAACGCTCTCTTATCCTCCTCCACCAGACTTCCGTTCCCATGCATTGTCACACCTGGTTAGGGTGGTACCTAGTTTACCACTGCTGTCACTTGTCACTGTATGTCATCTGGGCCGAAAGATCTGTCTGTCGTGGTCACAAAAATGGTTGCATCTAAAAGTCGTTGGGATATTGTCAGGAAGGTGTATTTTATTGGTTGAAACTTTTTCTTTGAATGTCTTATTTGATAATTAGCTCTCTTCTGTGTTTTGATTGGTCGATTAGCCAGGGCTGGTGGAGCAGGATGGCACAGTGATTATAGTACTGTTGCCTCACACCTCTGGGCCTAGGGCTGCCGTGGTTCCATGTGTGTGGAGTTTGCATGTTCTCCCCATGTTATCCTTGGGTATCCCCCGGGTACTCCGGTCCAAAAACATGCTGAGGTGAATTGGCCAAATTCCCTGTAGGTGTGCATATATGAATGAATGGTGTGTGAGTGTGCCCTGTGATGGATTGGTGCCCCATCCTGGATTGTTCCCTGCCTTGTGCTGATGGGCTCCATACTCCCTGCAACCCTAAATAGGACAAGTGGGTACAGGAAGTGGATGGATGGCTCAGCCAGTGCTGCTAAAAATGGTAGAGATGTTAGCGATGCTTGTCAGTGGGAGGCTTTCTAGCCGTCAGATAATGAATGAGATGTGCACTCAAGAGAGATTGACCAACGGTAAGGTGTGAACAAGACTACTTTGGGACTGCCCATTGAGAGAGACTGTCGAACGTGATTCAACTGTATTGCCACACGGCAATTTCATTATTGTGGGAAGAAATACATTGGGATGGGTCTCTTGGTATAATTAATCGAAAGATTCCTTTTTTTGTTAGCTCCATAGGAAAGTGCATACTGCTAGAATCAGTGGCATGTGGCTATTAAGTCAGCTATGCATACATATGGATGACAGTAAACTTGTCAGGCTACAGAAAACTACGGGGAAGCTGGCAAATTGCTTCACTTATAGGTATAAAATTGGTGCAGTTGTATGGAAACCCGATTACGTTTTGGATACATGGGAAGCACTGAACTAGATAATTTTCCTCCTTCATTTTTCCCCCCTTAAGTGCTGATATGGACAGCACTGTCAGACAGCTAAATGTTCAGAGGATCGCTGGCCTCAATTAAGGCGTATTCGCTTGCCAAGTAAATCTGCTCGGTTACAGTTTGGTTGATTGCACAGAGGTTCCCTGGCCGGTCACATCATTGTTCCAGTTGAGGGATGTCAAGTCATGTCCTTTTAGCCGCACTGCATATAATAAGAGGTGTTGAAAAAGGATGAAGTTTGTGTCCTAGATTGACTGGGTTTATACTTTCTAAATGAGCAGCACCTAACCGCCACCATTTCATTGTTGTTCTTAGGTTGTTTCGTAGTGAGATCATTATAGATGGACAGAGATTCCTAGACTTTCTTTATAAATCACCGTGGCAAGAAAAATGTGGAGATCCAAATCACTTCTCAAGGCCCCGTCACATCTGTTTCAGTCCTACAAAGGAAGGCTGTGACTTCAACTGTGAAATAAAATACCGTGGTCTCACCCATCTTGCGTTCATGCTTGAAGAAGCACTCTGCAATATGACTCTATTTGAGAGACACGGTTATGCTGATGTGGATCCAGTTGATATGTATTTAGTCATGAAACTTCCAATAGCTGCTCTAAAATGAGGCATGGAGAGCAGAAAATGCTGTGGGGGGTGTTCTGGGTATTATCAGTGTGTGTTGTGTGTGTGTGAGAGAAAGAGAGATCCTCTAATGGCATAGAGAAGCCACTTCAATAATGTAAACGTTTAATTAGATCTGAAAATAAACCTGAAAATTCTGGGTCTGTTACAGTATTAGATGAGATTAGCTACCAAGATGACCTTTATCATGGATGAGTTTGCTGATACGAGTTATGTTTGACGTCCCGGAGTGGCATATTAAGGAGTGAATTCGATATGTCAGGTTAATGTCAGAATCAATACTACTTCAGCCTACAGCTGGTTTCTTGTTGTGTTTCACACATCCTGTACTCCAAACCAGAGTAGCTGCCATGCGTGTGTCTTTGTGTAGGATAACAGTCTTAGTGTTTAGTACTGCAGATAGTTAAACTACTTCTTAGACTAGTAGGCCATTTGCAGCTTGTGCGCTTAGTGTACCCCAGTACCGAATGAATGAATGACTGTTATATTTGTATAGCCCTTTTCCAGAAACCCAAAGCACTTTATAGAACCAATAGGGAGCCACTTGAACTCCGACCACTGTGTGTAGCCCCTACCTGGATGATGCAATGGCGACCATTCCGCGCCAGTACGCTCATCACACAGTAACTAATGTCGTGAAGATGAAGGAGAGAATTCACCAGTTAGAGGCCAGGAGGCCAGATTTGAAAGGGCCACAGTGGGCAATTTTAGCCAGGGCACCCAGGAATCTTTTATGGCCTCAGCGAATCAGGACCTGGGTTTTATGTCTCATCCAAAGGATGGCACCATTTTTACAGAAGTGCACTGGGATTCGCACAGACCACAGGATGGACTCCCCTGCTGGCTACGCCAAAACCTCTTTTGTTAAAAATGCTAGTTTAAGAGGTCCAGCCAAACATAACACAACTCTTCCTCTTTATGTTTGCTGTAAGCAGCCCTCGAGACCTCGTAACACCCGTGTAGCTCAGTCTTTTAGGATGCTGTCTGTGACTGGAAGGTCCCCGGTGACCAAGGCCCTTACCCCTAATTGCTCCCGCGACTGGCTGACCCTACACTCTCGATTGTGTGTTGCTTTGGATAAAAGCGGTTGTCATATAAAGAAATGTAACACCCATTAAACACAACGTTGTTGTCTTTTTTGTTTGATCGTGAGTGCCACAGTCTCAACGTGTTTCCTACATATTATCTCGCAGGGCTCTGTATTAGCTAACAAAAATTACTCTTTGATCAAGAGTCATTTTTTTTAAATCTTGTCAAAAATCAGGATTATTTTGCCATCCAGCAGGAATCCATGAAGCTTTTTAGAGGCCTGTAATGCCAGTCTTGATAAGTAGGAGTTTATATGGAAACTGCTATTTAAATTTAATTCGGTTATGAAAACCAGCATCTGTTTATCCCTTACTAGCAAGTCATACTGGTTAATATACAGGGGTACAGCGCGCTGTTTGTATAGAGGAAGCTCCAGAGAGGCACATTAAAATAGCCTTTCTGGTAGAGCTGCTCTTCCTCTGGCCATGCTGACAGTGTCATCCACAGCTTCTGCAGCAATCGCTAGAACAAGCTCACCGTCCTCGTTAGATGTAATGTAAAGCGATTCTCATACAGAACACACAGGCTGCACGTATAAAGCCGGCACATTCCAGCTGACTTTTATCCTTCAGGTAAATGATGCAAATAATCAAAGATTTCATACGTGATATATGATTCTGGATTCTTTTCTGGTGAGTTTTTACCCAAATAAATGAACGAACCCTATAAATAAAATTAGTCTCACCCCCGGCTTAGTGTCTGTGTATCCCTCTCATTCTGTAAATGGAATTTGCCGTAGGACAGTCTCTGGTGCAGTGGCCCTGCGTTATATTCAGAATTTCAGCAGTGAAGCTGCACCTGAATGAATGTGTGTTGCGTTCTCTCTGACACGCCGTCCCTCTCTGTCCGCAGATGACACAGGAACAGTATATCTTGGCAGCCCAGCCAAACAGCCTCTCCAGGCCCGAGTGCCCTCCCGTCTACCCCGTGGGGATCTACGGCTGGAGGAAGCGGTGTTTGTACTTCTTCGTCCTGCTGCTGCTGGTCATAATGATTGTAAACCTAGCGCTCACCATATGGATCTTGAAGGTCATGAACTTCACAGTGGTAGGTACTTCATATTTATGTGACTAGGTCTAACAGAACGTAAATTCAGAATGTAGGTCATCTGATCAAAGTGAGTCCATTTTTTTTGTTGTCTTTAATATTTTAAATTTAAATAATTATTTAATTCATATTTTATTATTTCCGCTATTTAATTATTTAGTCGTTTAATTTATTTAGCTATTTATTTGCACGTTTCCAATTTCTGCATCTCAGTATGCGCATCCTAGCTGATTGCATAACTTCCAATTATAACAAGGGTTCTCTTTAACAGTTCAATAATCAGAAAGTGTAGATTATGGCCAATGTGCAATATTATATGCTGTTGTGTTCCATTTTTAATATATGCTGGCCAGTATTGATACCCAATGAAGTGACAATGCAGGTGTGTGGCTAAAGCCACAACAGACTAACTCTATCATTATTCCGCCTGATTTGCCGCTTGAGGTAATCATAGGCTTTACCTGTTTTGTCATGGTTGTTCAGCCCAGGGAGGGGCCTCGCTGCATGAGTCACTGGGGCTGAGGGATTCTGGGTCGATGCCCACTGATCTGAAGCATCTGTTGCAGGGAGCTCAGTGTCCGCATTCACATGCTTCAGCGGAGCATCTCTCTGATAGCAGGGCGTGTGAGGCTGTAGCGGGATGACCCCCGGTGACCTGCGGCGCAATGCCGAGTCGGGGGCGTGTCTGTGAGTCCAGTGTGCGCGCGTGTGCATGTCCTCAGGGTGTCTGTCTGCTCTATGTCGGGCTTTGCTCATGAAACTGGTTAAAAGTCACTTCTAATAAAAACTCACCAGTCAGTAGTTAAAATTAAGGTAGAAATCTGTTAAGATGACAACATGTATGAGCATATATTTAAAATCACAGCTACAGCTGTAATGTTTAGAAGATTATTTTTATTGTCTGTTGAATGTTACCTTATAAGGACTTATAAGCTGGTCTTCATGTTGCTCATGTTTTATGGGCCACCCTTGGCTGGCCACACCCTGTACAAAAACAACAGTATGCAAATAAATAAAATATGAACAACAGATGTCATTTTGCAGTAGTTCAGATTTAGCTATGGAAGATGTGAATGGCTTGGGGGAAGAAACTTCGTTAATTTGGTAATCAGTGTTATAATGCTGTGAAACCTCCTGGCAGACTTCAGCGGTGAGAACAGTTCATGGCTGGGGTGTTCTGAGTATCATAAAATACTTCATAATATATGTATTGTTCTAAACCAGAACAAGGTGTTTTTGTAATGAAGGATTTATTTCTGCTGAACTGACCGCAATTTTGTTAGTGTACTTTAGTTATAAATTCGAAGATTCTATGCATTAATTGCCATGGTCATCATTGTTTATTATTCTAGTCAGAGATCTTTATAACAATTGCATTATACACTTCTGTCAACTGACCCACCTGCAGGATTGTATGCAGTTGTTTGAAAAGGTTACTCTTGTTATGCTGAGTACTTAAAGTACCTAAAGTACATACATATGACATAATTGCAGTTTATGGATTTATTAGCCCTTATTACATAATAGACCTTATTAAATATATATATAATGAAGGACGGTATAAAGTGAAGATCCACGGGGCGGCTCACAATAACCAGGGTTTGTTAACAAAACAGAACACAGAGGGGGGGAACCAGAAAGTAAAGGGAGGTCAAAACAAAACCGGTAAAACAAGAGCTAACTAAGAGTAACCACAAAGTAGCACAACTACGGAACAGAGCGAAACTGGGAGCAAGCCCGGGAAACAGCACAGCTACAAAAACATAGTAATAACTACAATGACTGACTAAGGAATAGAACAAAGGCAGGTGCTTAAAATCACTGATAACGAGGACTAACACAGGGCAGGTGCAGGTTATAAACAATTAGGGGCAACGAGGGTCAAGTAACGGATACAGCGTGTTCAAACAGCAAGGAAAACTGAACAGGGAGCAGGGAGCAAACACAAGGGACTGTAACTGTAATACATACACATGATAAACCAAGGGAACATATAATAACAAAACAAAAAAAGGGAATAAGGGCAACAAGACAGAGGTGGGAACAGGATGGCCAGCAACACCTGCTGGCTAAATGGGCACAAGACACATAGGAACATGATGATTACATATATATATATATATATATATATGTGTGTGTGTGTGATTATATATGTGCACTTGGTTGAAGATGATTGTTATATGCGAGAAAATGTTTCATTAAGTAGAGTGGCCAGGCACCTAAAAAGAGAGTGATGCCCCTCCATTCATCCTCCTGACTGCATATGCTGCTTACAGTATCAGGCTCTGTTTTAGACCCTGCTTAATAATTGATTTGCTGCAATCATCTTAGTTGCCTGTTTTTCTAACACAAACAAAACCCATTAATGCTGTTTTTCCCTTAAGAATAGAATCTAATTAAATGTTCCTATCAACACACAAATTAGTCTTGTTTTGGGTGCTATATATTTAAAGAAATGTATTCTACACCGATGCCCCATTTTGTGTGTTTATCATTCCCTGCCTTGTGCCCATTGTTGCCACAATAATCTCCAGACACCTGCGACCCTGAAAAGGACAAGCGGGTTTAAAAAATGGATGGATAGATGGATGGTTGAATGGATGGATGGATGTTGGATGGATGGATGGATGGATGGATGCATGCTTGGATGGATGCATGCTTGGATGGATTCATGGACAGACAAACTGATGGATGGATGGATGGATGGATGGATGCATGCATGGATCAAGGTTGTGTGAGACAAATTAGTATCTAGTACTGCAATTAAACATTTCTTATATCACATTAAAGATACAATTTTCAGTGAAATACCTTTCATTAGCCACTGGGTTTGTAATTAGCATAATTATTGACTATCGATAATCAACTGATGGTTGGGCATTGGTGGTTTTTTAAGGGAAATCTTCTTAAATGCAGCTGGACAGTTTTTGACAGTCAGATGTTCAAGAAAAAGAGCCGCTCTCTAATATTTGTGCGAAATTTTTACCGATAGTTCATTTAACTGTTTAATTTCTAATTTGAATAAACTTGCTTTCCTGAACAACTCCCTAGCATCTGCAGAAATAGTAAGGTCGATGATGTCTGAATGACAGAAAAGTGCGATGTGATGAATCATAATTGATGCCATGTGGTTCTTTCGGCTTTACCTGAAGCTGAGATTGCGTGCTTTCCTGTTAGTAAAACAGTACACATAATCCAAGGGACCAACATTGATACACTAATGCGGGTTTGGTAGCACATGGCGCTTTTGATAAGTACCCCCCATTTTTATTCATTTTCTGCTGATATTAACGTAATAGTTTCTCGTACAAAAGTCCGGTAAAAATCTTTAGAGGAAGCTAAATTATAGCTAAAAGCAACCTTTTATCAGAGGAATAAGATCTAAATGACACCATCTCTGGCAGACAGATGTTTTCTGCTGACAGATTTCTGCAGGGAAGTGTGTAATTTAGGATTTGGTTGAATGTTAAGAGTATAGCTGCTCGCAGAGGCAGTCTTGTGTTATCCTAATCAGAGCTCCATGGACCAGCAAAGCAGTAATAATCCTTTGACAGTACTTCCACTTGCTCTCAATCAGTGACTGCGGGGCCTTCAGCAGCCTAGCTGGCTGTTCCTTAGCTTAAGGCACCAGTTGAGGATTAAACATCACTCATTTTCTTAGCACATGCAAAAAGAAATTCAGGAGTTTATTCGGTAACCCCCGGCCCGTGGTCAATTCTCCTGCTAGAAGGACTGCAATAATGGAAGCCGCTTTTGGAGTTTCCCTGCAATTTTGTAAAACTTTGAGATCCTGAAGAAGGCCAAGTTTCCTGAGTATGGATAGGACTCCCACTGTTTAAGATAATGGTAAGAACAGACCTGAGGGATCAGTATGAATGTCAGAACACACTGCGCCGCTTAGTAATTTAAAAATGAGAACATTTCAATGAGTTCGGTACTTAACATGCAAGACAAGTGAATGGGAAAGATGGGAATTAAAGAAAAAAAATGTATAGCGCAGTGCAGCACACATATTATTACATTTTATTAAAGTTTTCATTGAAAAATATGCCTATAATGAAAATGAATTTATGCTTGTTCAACTGACATCCAGTTTTTTAAACAGTAGTATATATGTTTTGGCATGCATGGTGAAGTTAAATAAGAGTATATAAACCAACTGGAAGGATTGATCCAAGAGGGAGTGTAACAATCATTGGCAGCATCACTGAAGTAAATTGAAGGTAATACCTGAATGCAGTGAGAGAGCTACCTCTGTGAGGTAAACCACCTATACTGGAGTGAGAGAATTTCTTCTGTGAGGTATACCATCTATACTGAAGCGAGAGAGCTTCCTCTGTGAGGTATACCACCTGTACTGAAGTGATAGAGTTTCTTTTGTGAGGTAAAACACCTGTACTGCAGTGAGACAGCTTCTTCTGTGAGGTATACCATCTATACTGAAGTGAGAGAGCTTCCCTGTGAGCTTCTTCTGTGAGGTATGTCATCCACAGTGAGAGTTTTGATTGCTAGATCACATACACTAGGCATTCAAATATTAGCATGTATGTAGACATATAATTTGGATGGAGAAATTCTGTATTTTCTCCCACCTGAACTAGGCTAAATCCTCTGAACTGGCTAAGAGCAGGCAGGACATACTTAAAGATAGCGCTGGCTGTCGGCCAGCTCGGTCCCGCAGGGTTTGAGCATGAGCGGATCTGCTTCGAGAGCTGTGAACAGGAACCCTGTCTCAGGGAAGCTACACGTGTACTGGGAGATGACAAACACTGAAAATGTATACGAAGAACATACATTTAGTTAGCTGAGAAAACCAGCTCGGAGGTTTCAATAAATAAAGAAAGAAATATATAGATCCAAATAAATTAAACTTTGTATAATAAAAAAATTCAGATCTCATAAAACATACACTAAGCTTGTCCACAGATAACAACTGTATACTATAAACTGTCCCGGTGAGAAGTGTTTTTATTTTTCCACTCTTGATGATTGATTTAAACATATACTGTTTTCCGTAATATATTTTGTATTGCTTTTCTCTGCAACTCTTGGTGAAAATTGAATTTACAAGGTGAGCGACCGGAGCGTAGCGTGTGTTTGTTGGTTAAGGTCCATGTTACGCAGATCCCTCCCTCTTCAGCGAGTCCTTTAAAAAACTAATTATTTGGTAAAAGTAAACTACAAAGAGCCCAGGGAAAGCTTGGCAAGTGAATGGCTGTTTGAGGCAGGAGGAAAGCCCAGGGTGACGGGAGATTGACACTGTTAATCACTGGAGTTGGAGGGGGTTTAGATGCTCCATGACTGGGGGTGGGGGGTTTGATCAAAGACCTCATGGTCCGTGAGAGAGACAGTCTAGTGAGAAAACCACCGCAGGCAGACAAAAACAAGCTCCTTCTCTCCCCAGAGCGACAGCAGCTGTTACACGGCCTTCTCCTTCGTTTGTAATTAATTTATAGCCAATCAGTGTACATTGCATACTGTGGATGGTGAGCATCTGTGTTAATTGTATATCTTCAGGACCATTAGCTGAGAACTTGTACTTGTGCTTAGCCTCATTAGTTCTAATAACCATCATGTGGTTGGAAAGATGAATGCTGGTCAGCTCACATGGTTAACGTTCATCCGATATGTTCTCTACTGTCTTAAGTCATCCCGTCTTATTGATTTTAATGGAAAAAGTATCAAAAAAGCATAACCGTATGCTTACTATATACAGGTTATTCTGGTTATCAAAGAAAAAAAATAAAATTTAAGTAATAATTTATAATGATTTCTAAAAGGACCCTTCCATAAATTTATTAATATACCAAACAATGTCAGATTTTGGCTTCAGTCACTGGGGATAAGTGGTGAGAGGATAGATGGATGGATGGATGGATGGATGGATGGATAGATGGAATGTTGGATAGTGTTGTAGTGATTTTACCAGATCTACTGTTACTCCAACTTTATACATGCACCAATCATGTTGTATTATATTTTTTTCCTTAAGAGAAAATTTGAAATTAACATTTTCCATTTAATATTTTTTAACAGCGAGATAAATACTCGACAACCTTGTCGACAGGTTTATGGACAATCGGGAATGTTAAGAACTTTCCTTTGTTTTTATACCAGTGTTGAGCCATTTTCGGAACTTGTTTAATAAATCTGGTGTGCTGAACTGTAAAATTAAATTGTCTGACTTTCGCAGATAGGAAAATAATTTTCTTTTGAAATAAAAAATGCTAAAAAGCATTTAACTGAATGCTATGAGTCTTCTTGCAGTTTTTCCAAGAATGGGTTTAAAAAAACTCAGCATCAATAATTCAATGTTGCTGTCTTCTATAGCAGGAGGCCAGCAAAGTAGTTATTTCTGTGGCATTGCTCCTTTCAGCTGAGTGTTTGTTATTCTGCAAAATTGTTTTCACTTTGCCAAAGGTATGTACAGAGAGTCCTCGTTTTACGACACAGGTCCGTTCCTGC
This sequence comes from Petrocephalus zakoni, assembly GCA_026774425.1. Taxonomy (NCBI): domain Eukaryota; kingdom Metazoa; phylum Chordata; class Actinopteri; order Osteoglossiformes; family Mormyridae; genus Petrocephalus; species Petrocephalus zakoni. Next base: position 11,684,560 of record JAODKN010000016.1, on the reverse strand, counting down.
GACAGTAATGTAACCCGAATTTTGGTGTAAGTCGAAACACACCCAAGCCACTTACCTATCCTAACACAGTTGTAAAATCATAATTTAGAACATAAAAACTTTGGAGTGGCATTTGTGCCACCTTGAAATGCAAACATGACTTTGGCATAGACAGAAAAACAATTGACGTGACGTATTGTTTTACAGTGTGCAGCATGCAGATACCGTGCCATGTATAACAGGCATGGCGCGAAGAGAACAGAACATAATGAAACGCAAAACCATCATTCCATTGCTTTGCATCTTATTTAACTACCATCCAGAAAACAAGTAGAAGGGTTTCCATAATACACAGTTAAACGAAGAAATCGTGCCACATCACACCGAAATGCACTGACCACCTGTCATGAGAGGGAAGACCACGGTCGACTGCAAGCGGGGTTTATATTTCTTTTAATGAGCGTACATCTTTACACAGGACAACACCCCGTCTCTCATGAATCCTATCCCCAGTTTAACGTAACGTGACGTAATGTAAATCCCCCCCTGGGCGAGGGTGGGTATGCATATTCAAAGGGAATATTGCATTGCGGGATTTCTTATCACAACTATTCATCACACCACCTTTGCTCTGCTGCATTCGGCTCATTTTCGAGAAGTACATGCTGAAATCGTTCCACCACGAATGAGTGTATAGTCCGTAAGTACGGAGCTATCGCCGCTCAGCGAAAAGCTGAAACACTTTTTATGGGAGTTAGCGTTGTAAACTCGAAACGTCGTATGTTGAGAACCTCATAACCCGAGGACTCCCTGTATTGACTTTCAGAACTGGAATTCTGAATTAAATCTGTGGATGCGTAATGAATATGAATGAATGAATGTGTGAGTGGATCAAGAGGGCGGTTGTTCTACAGAGCTCCAAAACAAGCGTCCTAACTCCTCGCCATCACTTAGCTCCCTGTGACGTTGTTTAGTGATGATATGGTACCATTTTGTATTTTCTGCTATGATATGTCCAAAAGGTCCCCCCCCCGTTAAGACTCACCCACTACCTTCCTAAATACGATAAGAATGTCATTAAGGCTTGAATAGATGGGAGATTATGGTTTCCAGAGCTTGGACGTTAGCCTCAGATGTTTGTTTCCCGAGAAGTGTGTTGCATTCTGACACTGTTGTTGTTGAACCCTTGGAACTTCTCGATGATTTAAAAGTTTTCTTATTTATTTTTTTAATATTAGAGAAATGCCAGTGCAGTTTGAAAACATGCCTTTGAGCTAACGCTGGATAAGAGTCAACAACTGGGGCCTGTTTCTCCTGCTTAGCCGGATACCTTTTCGGACTTAAGGTACCCCAGTCTTCATTCACTTACATTTAGCCCAGACTACCTTAAATCTGATAAATTATCTGGCTAAGCAAGAAATCCTGCTTTGTGAAACAAACAAATGGATGCTGATCTGACTGCTACTGATGATAATAAATGCCTAGCTCCAGATTAACTGTTTCATCTACGTGTAGTTGGTCTACTATATTGAGGTGACCTTTAAGCACTTGATTCAGTGGTTTTTTGTATTGGTAGGGGCCCCACTGTCTCAATGTCATGCTAAACGGTTTGAGTCGTAGCTAGATTCAGTGGGCGTCCTTCCCTGATTAATTACATCACATGTGTTTGGACTTCTGTTCATTAACCTTGCAATATACAACCAACATCCAAGGCACTCTGCTATTTACCCGAAATGTTATTTGCGATAAAAACATCTCCACCTCTTCCGAAGGCCTCAAAGAATAATGTTTTTTTTTCACTTTTTTTTCTGCTGTTGAATCAGCTACCAAATGTACTCAACCATTCTGTATGTCCTCCTCCCTTCACAAATGCGCAAGGCAGCCTTCCGTGGCATCGAGTGGGGGATGGAGGGCAGCGCACGCCAAGCCCGCTTTTGTAGTGACACTGTTCCAGAAGCTCCGCTCAGTGGCTGCCGCCGTATCTCGGCCATCCTTCAGAGCTGTGGGGCAGCGGTTCAGAAACGTGCTGCCTAGATGAGTGGCTAGCGGTGTCCTGATACACCACTCCAAGGCTGCCTCCAGCGCTCTCCAAAGTTCTGAACCACAAGCACCCCATCCAAACACATGGATAAGCTCATTGCACAATAACTACTGTTAATCAGTAGTTAAGTAACCAACCATTAAGTAACCCTTCTCACCATGCTCTACCAGCTCGGATGATAGATGCCATCAGTACGTAGATAATGCAGTTCTATGACAATAAGAAATATCCGTTCGAAACTAAATACCGCAAACCATCAGAGTGTGGACCAGATCTGTATTATTTTTATTAAATAACTCTTAAAACCGCTCACAATTGTTACATTATGGAACTTCTTTGCTATGAATTCTGGTGGATTCTATCTTATAAACAATCTGGAATGAGCTTCCGTAGGTGCCTGGCATGTGCGGCCGGGTGCAGCATCTCTCAGCGCATCCCCACCTCCTTTCCACAGCTTCAGCATTACTTTGCTAACCTACTTCAGGGCTTCCTCTGCTTTTTTTAGGGCTTGGCGAGCAGCAGCTTTTTCTATCTCGGCATGCAAATAATGCTCGTTTTATTTACCATTTTTAGTATCTGGCCTTTTTTCTTCTCCCAAAGCCAAGTCACTCATGAAGTAAACATTATTATTTGACAAGCACTAATGAAATAAAGAAAGTTCTGCATGCAGCCTGTTCTCTCCTTTCAAGTAGCTTACATTCACTCTTGTAAAGGCGCCGTCTAGTAGTATGGGAGTTAAGTGTATGGACTCCTTTGAAGTAATAAGGAACTTAATATCAACAGAAACGACCAAAGGTTCAGTATCAGTGCCAGCGGATTCAATATCAGGCATTTTCTGCACATTATTTCCCAGATGAATTTACTGTATGAGGCTTCTGTGCTGGAGCCTACAGCTGCCAGAAATGAGACACATTCATGTTTAAGCTGTTATATATATCATATAAGCTCAGCCGCATAGTTTTGTGACTATTTCCACACTGGGTCTGTAATTATTACCATTTTGTCATGGTAGGGCAGGGTACAGCTTGTGTTTGTTGGATTTTTTTTTTCTTTTTAAGCCTCTGTGTACACAAAACATTTAAAGTATAATTTGCAGTGGTATTATTCATGTTTATATTCATAGTTTAGGAAATTCCTGAATTGCAAAATGCTTGAGGTAAATGGTAAGAAGACACATTATTACCTTGTAATAAATACCTGTATGCATAACTTAAAATATTAGAATGACTTTGCATGCATGCCCCTTACAACATGGGCTCAGAAAGTTCAGAGGAACAGTATTTGAGATGGCAAACTTGTTTGTTTTATGGTAAAAATGGCGCATAAAAGCTGATCCACCATATCTGTAAAATGTATAAGTGAATGTGTCACGCAGTGGAAGTGTTGACGGGTAATTCTGTGTCCTCGGCAGGACGGGATGGGCACTCTGAGGGTGAATAAGCAGGGCATACGACTCGAAGGCATTTCAGAATTCCTCCTCCCTCTCTACGTCAAGGAGATCCAGTCCAGGAAGGTAAGTGAGATGTTTCCTCCTCTTCTGCTGTCCTGCTACTGCAGAAAACACAATGAACACACGCGGCTCCATTGTGTAGCTTTAGAAGCCTGAATGAATCCGGGCTGTCATCAGTGTGAAAATATGAAGCCTGAATTTTACAGCCATTCTGTCCGGTTTTCGTAGCGACGCATGCAGCTGGAGCAAGAGTAAATATTTGAATGCCCAATGAATTTTACGGAGGGTGCAAATATGTGCATTATTGAGATACGAATCACAAGCAAGCTATGATAATTGTGATTTACAGAGTCACCCAGTACAGGGTCTTGAGGGGGCGAGTCTGGAGCCTAGGACCCAAAGCTGGGGTACACTCTGTCTAAGACGCCAGTCCATCATAGGTTTTCAGTCTATTTTTCACTAGATTGACTTTATACCATGTAAGTATATAAGATGGATCTTAAGCAATATCTTCCAATTCAATATAATGCATAGACAGGGATAAAAACCCATTTCTGTGATGCACCTTACTTGCTATCTTTAGTACTGAGTCTCTCAAAGGGATTTCACACAGTCCTCGGGGCAAACAGGTTGTTGACCCTCTTCATTAGGATATCAGCTGAGAATTCAGGGTGGACTGGAAGGGCAGCGCACATCTGATAAGATACCGCAGTCTTGTGGGGATGTTTATGGGTCATTCCCCGTGAGTTAAGCAAGGCTCCAGTAATCCAAATTGACTCTGAAGGTGTTTGTTCGAGCCCCAGAGTATGTGCTGACCTATTATACTTAAGTAACCACTGGCAAGATGCTTAGGCTGGATTTTTTTCATTAGAATATCCGACTGTATGCTTTGCTTTGAAATGTTAATTAAAAAAAAATCAGAAATATAATATAGTATAACATTTCATTATTAATAGAAAGTGCATTTCTTATTTTCATTTGTTTCAAATAGATAATGATTTTGTTTGAAGGATTCTGTTTGTATAATTTATGCCATGGGTTGTATCTTCAGGGTGGATTGAAATATTGATCTTAAATGTTGTCTTGAGAAATTGCAGAGTGGCTGATGCCACTTTAACTGAATCGTTCAGATCCCGCCCGAAAGCAGATGCATGTCTGTGCTCCTGAGGACTCCACCGATGGCTGAGTCCATCTGGAAGTGTTAACCGCAGCAGCAAATGAGAAAACGTCACTGATGAGTTCAGCTGAAATCGTAATTACTTCTGAATATAGCACCTTGTAAAACCCGGACGCAGGGCAGTGTCTGCTATCAGATTTTTGCTGACAATCCACTGCTGTGCAAATAACGGTGCGCGACGATAAGATGCATCGAAAATACCAAGCAGAAAATTACAGGTGGCAAGAACCAAGCTATAAAATGTAACAAATAAAGCTATTTTTGCAGTGTGACTTATTTCCTACTCTTCAATGGATGAATGGCTAAATTTTGGGCAGTGCGCGCAAGTAGTTCTGGTAAGATCTCTCCAGGCTGCCAGAGTTATTGAGCAATCCCTTTGAAGGAGGTCTCGTGCTTCCTGCCCAGCTCGGCCTGCGATGCCAATGGCACCTCTTGCACCCACGAAATCAGAGGATCCGATATGCAATTCGTCCAGCACCTCATCCTAAGTTTGGTATCAGCCTGCAGTCTTTCTGATACCTGCTTCCAGGCTGGTTATTGGGATTTGTAGTTTTGGGAGTGCGCGCTTAGCCTTGCAGCTCCTATTCCTTGCCAAATATTGGATGCCTCCCACGAATACTAATTTTGTACTGTGTGGACCAACACATTTTCCACTCTAAAAAGCAGCTACCACTATTTGTCCTAGTCATACTTTGATGCTAGGACAAATCTTTATCTTCCTTCCAACTGCCCTCATGGGCGTAGATGAGGGTATAGGCTCATTAGCACTGACTTTGATAGCTAGCATCTGATCTATGGTATTTATGACTCATTTTGCCTCTTCAGCTGATGCTTTTTAAAATGTATTTGTGGTAAACTGCTTTATTAAAATTACTATGTTATGTGTTGAGTTACAATGTGTTAGGACTTCTAACATAAAACATATTAACAGTTAAATGTCAAAGGTGTTTATACATATAATAGCAAAGGGTGTCAGTGGTAGGATAAAGTTAGTGGCTACAATCTTAGATTAGGGCATTGTTAAGCAACAGAAGGTCAGAGGCTGCACTTTTGGTTTCAAAATGGAGGATTCTGACATGCAACATTCAAAACCACCAGGCAAACTTCCTATGGACCCAGCAGGCCACCTTGTCAGGCTTAACAATATGCTCATCTACGGTGGCCTGCCTAGACACACTTAACCAAGACCACCACAATGTACAACACAGCTGCATGTACCACAAACATAAACAACAAATAGAGTTCATTGCTAACCGGAACACACCTTAACAAAAATAACTGTAAATGCACATAATGAAACAGAACAGCCACTGAAACTTACGAGAATCCAAAACAAAACCAATGACCTTGCGGATTTGTCATAGGAAGCAGGGCCAATGCAATATAAAAAAACGTCTCACGTTTGATGCATCGCTGTGATAAGGTCTGAAAGTCTGCTTTGCACGTTTTTAAAACTCCTTAGATACAGCAATCCTTGGCCAAAATCAGCAAGTACGTCTCACTGTGTCCTGCAGGAAGCCACGGTTGGACATCCAAACCAACCCACATCCAATCTAGCCTACCTTATGTCACCTCGCCTGTCAATCATGCCCTTAATTAAAGGACCACATTGCGGTGCTTGATTTACGCATATGGTGGCTTACTGTTGCATGCAGGGTGCACATTCATTCTAACAACATCAGATGCATGCAGAAGTACTCTCTAAATACTAATTCAGAGGACCTTTAGCCATTACATAAATCTTGTTAATCTGCCATAGTCCAACTGACCAGCAGAACACTGATTGTGAGCTAAGAAAACACTGAATGCTGGCAAGTCTAACCTGTAATGTTACAGTAGTTAATATGGAGAGCAAAACAACCATGAACTTTTTTTTTAATTTTACATGTCTATATTAGTGGAGATTAAACAGCCATCAGAAGTAAAATCAACCGAGTGCTGTATTACAAATTGTACAACTGGCAAAAAGCATATACTTTTTCATATTTGGGGTAGCAGGTTTAAACTTGTTTCCCTTAATTTCACCAACAAAGCGAGTTCGGTACGTTGTGGTTCAAACAGAGTCTCAAAATGTATGCTTTTTATATACATGAGTACAGTACACTCACCTAAAGGATTATTAGGAACACCATACTAATACGGTGTTTGACCCCCTTTCGCCTTCAGAACTGCCTT
>JAODKN010000016.1:11625369-11645457 GCA_026774425.1 Petrocephalus zakoni | reverse complement strand
TGCTCATACAGCCAACATATGTCTCTGTACAGCCCTGTTACTGCTCATACAGCCAGCATATGTCTCTGTACAGCCCTGTTACTGCTCATACAGCCAACATATGTCTATGTACAGCCCTGTTACTGCTCATACAGCCAACATATGTCTCTGTACAGCCCTGTTACTGCTCATACAGCCAGCATATGTCTCTGTACAGCCCTGTTACTGCTCATACAGCCAACATATGTCTCTGTACAGCCCTGTTACTGCTCATACAGCCAGCATAGGTCTATGTACAGCCCTGTTACTGCACAGCCCAGATACTCCTCATGAAGCTAGCATAGGTCACTACACAGCCCAATTACTGCTCATACAGCCCGCACAGGTTACTGCACAGCCCAGTTACTGCTCATACAGCCAGCACAGGTTACTGCACAGCCCATTTACTGCTCATACAGCCACTGCAGCTCTATGTATGCCCCTCCCTCTCCTCATACAGCCAACACATGTCCATGGATACTCTCATCTTACAGCCAACACAGCCCCCTGTGTCCCCCCACGTAAAGATTACTGGTGGGGAGTGTAAAGCGCACAAAAAAGCAGCAGCATATCTGACAGGCTCTGAGTGATGTTCTCTGACAGACAGCGCTGTCACACTCGGTTGGGGCAGCACTGGGGAGCAATGGCAGACTCTCAATAGGCAGAGTCTTATACTCACCCCCACAGTCAGCAGGGAACTTCCCAAGTTAAGGCAATAAAAATATTAATAACAATTTTAAAAATAGCCCTGCATTGGGTTGATGCTCTGTCTTGGGGTATTCCCTGCCTTGCGAGTGGGTACAGAAAATGAATGAACAAATGAATGAATTATAACAATAATGCCTTTCTGCTTGTTCACTGCATAAACAAACTGCACGTCTGAAGCTACTGCCATTCAGCCATGTGACTGACAAAAATACTTCTTGCTTCCATGTAGCTTACATAAAATCCTTAACAGCTTGAAATTCCAGGGCATGAAGACATTTTACTGTGAAATACATCAGTTCAGTGATTGAATTAACTGCACGTACTGAAGATAAGACCTCCTTTTTAACTTGGAACTACAGTAATTGTTAATTATGAATGCTGAGGAACTGTGACAAGATGGTCACCGTGGCGACCATTGTGACCTTTGTAGCCACGGAGAACTTGTGGCCACAGCTGAATACTGTGATGCTGCGATTATATTGACGGTTAGGCTACGGGGACTGCATCCCCACAGTAGTCCATAAATTACTTGGACATTTAGCATTTATCACCTTATTGGTTCCAGTCTGACCAATAGGGAACAGCTATCGGCATATGAATATCCACATGGCTGTTACCCTGTAGGTGGGGTGCAGGTTGTGGTGCTAAATCAGTAAGTACAAACTGATCCATTTTGCTTTAAAGAGATGCATTACAAGATGAGTCAGCTGGAGTTTGCTGGTGCCCATTAAGTCTAACTTGAGAGTGAGAGGTGAGTCAACAGTCACACGTTATAATGTACCCACCTGTGTAGGCACCTGTCATATAATGAATCATTTTGTAGGTGCTGGTTATATATTTATTTAATATATTGTATTTGAAACCCCTTGTGAGAGTTCAGAGGAGCGTTAAACAGGATGGGATTGAGAAAGCGACTTATTTTTATTATTTTTAATGGCGTCATGCAGTGACTCGTAGGTGAGCTACTGACAGGCTCTCTAACATTTTTTATTTCGCCTCCAGATGAGTACATTTCTTGTTTGTGTTTATTTCTGTGACAGATTCACAAAAGGCTCCTCCCTCCCGTTTCAGGACCTCGCCTGCTTTGTTGTCCTTGTTTCCGTCCCCGAAGTGAAATGGGATGGAGGGATTCCTCATTAATGAGATTAATGCCTGACTTGCGAGCCACCAGGAAATGGCGTTCACAAATTTCAGCTTATCTTCTGTGTCCACACTAATTCAGGAGTCCCTTTTTCCTTCTGAGTGATATTTCTAATAAAGCTCTAAATGGATGAGCCACATGTTACCCCCAAGCGATGAGTAATATAAACACTAAAGAGACACCCAGAAGTAGTTTGTAAGCTTTACTTAGGGGGCAGCTACGGCTGTAAAAAAGATTCAACACCCTAAGTAACTTCTGTCCTGTTACCAGTATCGTTACCAGTATCCTATATCCACAGTATCTGTGGCAACTTCTTGAAGACTTCAGTCGTATTTTTGGGTCGGAACCATAAATCCAAATAAAGACGACACAGATGAAATCCTCTCGCGTAAAGGCACGCACTGATACCTGCTAATTAATTTTTTTGTTTTTATTTTATTAGTTTCGCCCTTCTCTCGATGCCTAGAATATAAATAGATGGCCCTTTTGTTTGCGAATGTGGGGTAACGACGGAGACTAACTCTGCACTCCTGTTGGTTTTTTCGGTGCAGATATTCCTGAATGCAGAGACCATCCGGCTGGGCGGCCTGCCCCTGGGCACGACGGCGGCATCGCGGGGGGCTCCGGTTCCCAAGCAGACTGTGTACGAGCTGTGTGCCTGTCCCAGCGGCAGGCTCTACCTGTCCCCCGCGGCTCTGGAGTCCACCTGCCAGACCACCAGCAACGTCTGCTTGTGGAGCTGAGACTGGCCCACCGCCCCCCACACCAGAGAAGCCTTGGGCGCCACACGGCCCCGCCCACCCTGGCGCCAGCTTCGGCCGACAGGCACTGAGAAGCAGCCTCCTCTTCCGGAGGGCGCGGGATCCCCCCCCTCCCCCTCCGCGCCGTTTCTCCATCCTCTTTTTAATATGAGCCAGACGGGGCGGATGATAAGCACGAGATGAGCCTGGGATCAAGTAGGTTTTCTTAGTGACCCACACGAAAGCACAGGTGCCTTTGCTACTGTCAGTAAAGCACAGTATTCCCGAAATCCCCCACCCCCCCCCGTCATCAGAGTGCCGTCCGCAGCTCGAGGGATCTGTCCTCCACCCGAACAAAATCAAAAGACTTCCTATTCAGTATGCAGTTCTCTACTGTTTTAGTAAAAGCACAATTCATAACATGTATGAAAATTCCAAATAAATAATAATAATAAAATAATACAGGTTTTTAAATACTGTATCTGAGAATGCTCAGTAGTACTTTATTTAGGTACGACAGTCATGTATATTTTTATTGGTTTGGTCTGAAGTTTCATAATATTAAAAGAAAAATAATAATAATGAATCTTTTTCTATGCGTCATACCATGTAATATAAATGCTGTGAAGAGACTGCTGAGTCAGTCTGAGAGTGTCTGTGCAGTGTCATTGTTTTATCCTACATCTCTCAAAGTCCTCACCATCGTTTTCGTCTGTGCGATTTCGAAATTTAAACTCCTACTGCTTTATGTGATTTTACGTCTTTTACATTGTGTATGGAAAAAACCAAAGAATGAGGTCCATTTCTTTTTTGTACTAGAGTTACTTCTTATCTAATTGGTCAGAGAGGATGTTTGTGTCCATCCTAGCAGCATTATGATTCCACAAAACTCTTTCTATCCTACCCCGGTATCAGTTTGAGGCACGTGTCTGAAAGCGAATAGGGCCTGTTAGGCCCGGAATTAAATGCTGTGATGGTGTGACCGAACCTGGACTAAGGCCGGCGATAATTTTTAGTTTAAAAATATGCCAACATGTTCAGCAAGTGATTTACCCAGAAATTGTTTGCTAAAACGTGCATGTTTTTTTGCCAGTTTATTTTTATTATGCTTTAATTTAATTTATACTGACATGATAATATTTTAGTTGAAGAAGCACTTTTTCGTTTTATAATATTAATTCAGTAAAGCTAATCTGGTTGCTAACTGGAGAATAATTGTTTTTTTTCCCACCTGAACAAAATATATTAGAACAAAACATCACATTGCACCTTCAAACCGACATCCTATAGAAGCATTAAAGATAAACAGGAAATGGAAGTAAGTAAGGATCACCAAAATTAATTATTAATTATTATTAATTATTACACTATTTAAGCTAAGACACAATGGCATAAGTCTCCAGACCATCATTATTTTAGTCAGCTCAGATGAAAGTTATTCAGACCTACAAATGTTAATAAGATGCTAATCTCTTTAGTGTTTCAACATAACAGCATGATTCCAAATACAAATAAACACATTGCATCTATGCAATTTGTTGAACATACCTACTTCAAAATAATTCAACTAATGTGTAAGAAAGGAACATGCCCCTTTACTTATAGTCTTTAAATATTTCTGGTTGCAACAGTGTATCTCATTTTTTTGAAACACAAAAAAATCTATAACGATACATCATTTTCTTAGTTTTTTTGTTGCATCAATTCACACTACCAGTCAAACGTTTTTGCACACAGGAATCTTACTTTACATTTACTCTTTTTATGTTACTTGTGTGAAGGAAACTTGTTCTTTTCACTTATATTTTAGTTTATGTTCACTCAACTTTCTAATGCTTTAAAAGAATAAACATTCTGCAGTTTATGAAATGGGAAAGTGGTAAAAACCTGTGGTGTGCAAATACCTTTGACTGGTAGTGTATATTCTAATGCAAATTACACGAAATTTGAAATCAAATTATGGTATATGGGGTATGGACAAAATAACGGAAACGCCTATGAATATATTAATGCCGTGATAAGAAGAAGGGCCCGAGTTTGCTTTCACGACAGTTTCAATACTTATTGGAATGCTGGCATATAAGTCCTGAATTGTGTGTAGTGGGATACTGGACCTTTCTTCAAGAAAAAGCCTGCAGTTCTTTGTTGGGTAAAGGACTTGGAAATCTGCTTTGCTCTCTGTGCTCCAGAACTTCCCATGAAGCTTCAGTTATGTTTGAAACTTGGTGATTAGGGATGCAATGGAAAGCGTCTGACTTCATCATGGTGTCCATGAAACCACTTTTGAACTTTATGTAGCGTGCATGGTGGCTTTGGACCCGTGAGCAGATCTTCAACTCAAATCCTGTGGTTAATTCCAGGGACAGACTGACCCTGTTTGTGAATTGTGCATCGTTTTGAATAAAAGTATCTCCTAAATGAATAAATGTATAGGAAATTGTCATCTTGGAACAATGGAACATCGTGAGAGAATAGCAAAGGGTGCACATAATTTGATGCAATGGCCTTATATTCCTCAGAAGACTCTACCATTATGGACTCCCCACCAGGTTAACATCTGGCAGTAGACGTTGATGGTATCTCTGACTTTCTCTGAACATAAACATGTCTAGATGTAGAAACAGGGATGAAATATGACTAATCAGACCCTATTGCCTTTTTTACATTGCTCAATGTTCTGGTTTTATTGTGGTTTTATGCTCCAACACCAAGCTCTGCATCCTTGTACACTGGTCTTGAATGATGGCGTGCCTGCTATAAACTGCGGCTTTGTGGCGCTCAAAAAGTGCCATTTAATTTGGGACTGGGTCACAGAGGTGCTGCTTCAGTTCTGTGGTCATTTTTGAGGCTGTGCTTTTGTGGTGTTTAGCGACTATCTGTCCCGGCTGGTGAGCTAGCCTTCTTCTTTACTGATGCAGTCTGGGCTTGGCATATACGGTCACGAATTCTCCCCGTAGCACAAGTTTAAGTCAGTTTTTTAGGTTGTGTTTCCATTATGTTGTCCGCTCCCTATAAAGCATATTAAAATATACCTGATGAAAGTGTGGACTTAAATGTAGGCATACCCAACCCCATATGTACCCAGTATACTCCAATTTCTTCTTCCTAAGGTACAGTCAAAAGACAGTCATTCCTTAGTACTGCAATCCTATCCTATTTCTCTCTGGCTACATTTTCATTATCTCAATTCACCAAGATGCACTTTTAAAACTTCCTGGTGGTATTAAGGCTGTTTTTGAGCCTTTGGAACACTGGTTCTGTGGTTATTTATATGACACACTGCAATACCTGAAACTATTTTATGTCGAATTACACTCACTTAGCTTGCTTGAAAATATTAAATTAATTTGCTGGTAATGTGTGCAAGCTAGCCTTTAAGACCATAAATAATTTTAAGCATGAAACCAGGTTGCATACGAAACTATATTTAATTGTGAGGGAATAGCGTTATGGCAAGCATTAAATTGGGTTTTAAGTAGGGTAAATGAAGTGGCATATAGAAGGGCAATAAAAATCTAATTACTGGTAAATCTACCCATTTTAAAATGTCTAACTCTTCTTTGTTGTTTTGCCTGCCATTCCCAAAATAATTAATATATACAGTGATAGTCAAAAGTTTGGACACACCTACCCATATAAAGATTTGCTTGTACTATTCTATTTTAGAATAATTGTAGAGACCCATCAAAACTATACCATATATGGAATTATACACTAATCAGAAAAAGTATAAATGGGACTCAGAAGGTTTCAGATTCAAATCCCGTGCTCTGCAGCGTGATCCCGCTATTGGCCATTTCACCATGACCCTTAAACCCAATTGCTTCAGGGACTGACTGACCCCACTGTCTCCTCTATGCCAGTGTGGTGTTGCGATCCAACTGTCTCCTCTATGCCAGTATGGGGTTGAGATCCTACTGTCTCCTCTGTGCTGAGCACTTGCTGGCTGCTTTTCCTTCACTCTCTGGTCAGGTGTGTTTAGATCAGGTGGCCATGTCATGTAAAATAACACTCTCCTTTGCATGTCTAATCTTTTGACTGGTACTGTGTGTGTGTGTGTGTATATATATATATATATATATATACACTTATATATATACACACACATATATATATATACATATCAACAAAAAAAATGATCAACAACGTAGACTATTCATTGTTTAGTTTGACAATCAAAATGAATTAATTTTCTACCTTTCTGTTTTTTTTTATTATAATTTTGTGTCAAAGCTGTATTGGAATAATCAGAAGTTGATTTTCTGTTTCACTTTTTCTGATAAGTACTTAAATATTTTTATTAAAAAAATGGAAGTTTATACAAAATTGCGGCATGTTTATGTCCGGGGTGAGGTCCTTATTTCACAGGAGATGCTTAATTGTTTATATAGATTAAGCTTAATTGTTTATATAGATAGATAGATCTAATTTAAGAAACATATATTCAAAATTTTCAGTTGCTTGTCAGTTATTTTTGTTGATTCTTGTTCAGTGATGAAGAATATTTAAAAATCATCCTCAATAAGGCATTCATCTGTGAAATTTGTGCAGAATATTGTTTTTGTATGACTGGCAACCAATACGGCATGAGACGTAATTTATATGACCTTGTTTTCTTTTAGTCTGTGCCATTTTCAGCAACATTACATGCAGAATTTGGTTCCTTGCTGATATTTCCAGACCTGCTTTATATATAATTAGCATCTTTTCTAATCAAAAGATTTTCATCAAATACACAAAATCATACCTAAAAGATTTCCGTAGTGTACATTTAAATTTTAACCAAAATAATAACAATAATGAATTTAACACGCATTGGTGTAGTGCAATATAAAGCATTAATTTCCTACTACCATCTGTACGCCACTGCAAAGTGTGGAATGGCAAGCGGAAATGGGAGCACTTTCTGACATGTTCTACGCAATGTATTTGCAGAGATTACCAAATTATACATGACAGTGCTTTTTGTGCTTTGCTTTGTTGACCATGGGTTTTTCTACTGAAACTATTTAAAACAGTATGTTTTGGAATAGTTTGGGCAATCTGGTGTATATTGCATATTCCACCACGCACCTTGATGTAGCCAGACTCAGTCATTGAAGGGTGAGCTGGCTCTCTGTTTACCACACATATTGGTGTAGATTGATGCAGTCATTTAGTAATGAAGTGGTCCTCTGATGAACTGCATGTCTTCATGTAAACTAATTCAGCCAATGAACAATGTCCTGGTGTGGGTTGGCGCAGTAACTGATGTGCGAATCAGCCCCCTGATTACCACATATCTTGATTTGGACCAAAGCAGTCGTTAAATGATGCAGTGGTTCTCAGATTGCCTCATATCTTGGCATAAACTAATTCAATAAATGACGTAATTGTCTTCAGATGACGTAATTGTCTTCAGATTACTACACGTTATCTCAAAATACCCAGCCTTTATTTGATATCACTTTAATTAACAGTAAGTCACCAACAATTGTGCACTTCACAGAATGTACCATTTCTGATTTTTCTTCCAGTATAATTTCTATCACTGTTCCTAGCTGAGCTCTTAAATAATTTCAGATTAAGCTGTTTCAAATCACACTCAACCGTATGTTTTAGTTTGCTGCATTTTTTTCATTTCGAATTAAAATTTAATTTAAATCGCTGAGAAGTGTCTGCAATGAAAAAGATGTTCTCTCTATTTTGCAAATTTAATTTGTGTAAATAAACTGATTACATAATAGTTTCCCTTGAATAATTAGGCGACTGATGGATTGTTTGATACAAATCTGTTGTTCTGTTAGATTCACAAATCATCAAATAAAGGCAGCTCCTTTTTTGCATATAATGACTAACAATTTTCTAACCTTTTTCACCATTACAAGTATCTGTGGCTAATGTGAAACTTTGATTTGGCTTGTCTGGGTAAAAGTATTTGCAGGCTTATCTTTTAGGTGTATCACCATGTTTAGTCATGCAATTCATACAGCCAACAGTGCAGTAACGGATAGCTAATAATTTCGGCGCTCAACAAGAACAAAAAGTAGCAAAGCTAGCGTTCTGCCAGGAGCAATATTTGTGGGCAATAATGGTTCAAAAGCGTTGTGGTAGAATTCAGATCTGAGGGGCCCGAGGGACACAGGAGCGAAGAAATAAGTGAGAATGAGAACAGTAATAGAAAAGTGGAAGATTAATTGAAAGGCAGGACAATGTATCTCTCATGCAATAAAGATGCAGCCAATGCAGCTGCCAAACCCCAAAATTAGATAAGATCTGTTTTTCTGTTTGTGACTTTGCAGTTGGCATCGCAGTCAGTGGTTAGCCGAAATAGCCGGCTCTCACTTTGTATGCACCTGGCTTTTAAGAGTCATAAACAGCGTCGTGGGTTCAGCTTCGGCAGAGACACTGCCTGGGCAATGCGGTGTAGCAGCATGAATATAGTGAGGCGGAGTCAGGGTGTCGCCACGTTACTGCTTAGAGCGCTGATTAAACGCTTGTGCATCTGCAGCACTCAATATCCTGCCATCATTAAAACTATGGAATCATCAGAGATTAACTGGCAGCAGTAAATTAACAGCGCCATTTCCCTGTGATTATGTGACGCAAGCTGGTTACCTAGGGAATGAGTCACTTGTCTTCTATAAATCTTACTGTTTGGTCCTAAAAATCCTAAAAAGCCTGAGAGAAGCAGACAGCAGTGTCACAAATAATAAATATCGCCGGTATGGCTATGCAAGATCTCACCATGCAGAGAGATTTTAACTGTGACTATATTTGCAATCACCGTGCGCTCATACAATATAAAATTTATTTAAGTTCATTGGACTTTTTCATTAAACCCGAGGTTGTTATAACTGCAACTGTTGGCCGTATTGTTTTATTTATGCTTTTATTAGTCATACAAATATTTTTTCTTTTTTTCCGAAAGATGTATTTTTAAGTGCCACATAAACTCACAGTTACAGCTATTAAAATCTTGTTTGTAATGGTGACTGAGAGCCCCCCCCCCACAATAAACATTTCCAGTATACTGAAGCACATTTACATTGATGCCTTATCAGCTTTAATTAGGTGAGTGATGCATTAACATATGATGCTAAATGCCAATAAACCTCTCAAGGAAGGTAATTAAGAATTATTGGGTAGTAAGATACACATACTTCAGGAAAGCCTTTGGCAAAGAGTGATGAAGAGAGACAGAGACAGCTGGTTTATAAGTAATAATCTAGTCATCTGGTAACAATAATGCTCTATATTAAATCTAGCTTGAACTAATCAAGGAGTTAATTAACTGTGGACATATTGGTAATATCTCACAAACCATGGAACACTTAGTAATACCTAAATCTGAATTGAACTCTTAACTAAACTCCAAATAACTTGCGACTTGATGAATAGACATTATGAGGACCCATGTACTAAAAGCAAATGGCTCACTAAAATGGTGGGGTAAGTATCTCCTGTCAGACAGATGCTAATGGTTACAGTAAATTGTGCATAGAAAATGGACTTGAGTTGTGCATTGGCAGCTGCCTTTCTGTGCACCATTGTTGAATTGTGCTTCTACCATTGTACTTGAGGCTTTTATTAGGGATTCCTGATAGCAGAATCTCTCTTTCTCTTCTGACCACTCTCATTAACAAGGTGTCGTCTGCAACAGAACTGCCACTGACTGGGTGCTAGATGCCACTGTACATGAAAATGCCAGGAAGTGTGCCTGCTTCTGAGAAGCTATATCCACCACATCTTGCTTCAAAATCAGACACCTTAGCCATTCTAATACATAGTGGAACAATACCTCAATCTCTCAACCTCAGACTGCATGTTGTATATATTAAGTTGTGACCACATTTGATTTGCTGTTTGTAGGCTTGTAGGAGCCGGTCGTTTGTATTAATGAGCAGGCACAGATAAGAGGTGCTGAGTGTTTAGATTGCAGGCACGAATCATAGTCAAGAAGTGGTCTTTCATCACTGTACAATGAGGTACAATTAATAAAAAAAAAGGTTTAAGGTTGTCGTATCTGGAGGGAATTCTAGCTGGACCTAGACCCTGGCATGAGAGAGTGGGGTGTAATATTGATTCATCCATGCAAATAATCGTGGCAATCCATGGGAGGACAGCAATCAGTTCCATTGTTGGTGTTTTTGAAGGCCTTTCTGACTAGATTACATTCAGAGGCACAGTTTCCCACTTCTTCTGTAAATTGCCCAAAAGCATTGTGGGATAACCCAGAGTCACAATTTACTGCATTTCAGTGATTTACTACTTGCTGCAGTTCAGCTAAATAAACACCTGACAAGAAACACACTTAGCCTTGTAGTCCATCATCTGCAAACATCAAGAGAAGTGCAAGACATCTCTGGCTAAAAGTTTGCAGTGCAGTTCATTACTTCATTTGCGGCAGGAGTAGGCACCTCAAGCAGAAGCCTCATTTGTTTATGAATTAAATATTATCTTAATTAATTTGATAAAAAGCAAAGAAGCCAACAAGAATATCATTATTCAGGCACTGCGGATTCCCTCTGTCCTTCAACAGACTACATATGGACATTTTTGTTTGGCTTCCCTCAGTGTGATAGGCTGGCCACATCACCGTTTATTAGGCTGAGGCTGAATTTGGCCTTCTGTACCCTCTGTGTATGTGTGTGTGTGTGGTGGTGGTGTGTGTGGCTGTGTTTGTTCTAGCCTCACAGAGTAGTGAGGTTTTTATATTTGCAACATTTTTTCAGATGAAGGTGGTGCGTTAAGTGTGCAATGTATTTTTTTAAAAAACAACATAATACTGTTCAATGTCATGTCTGAGGGAAGGGGCGAGGGAAGAGTCGCAGGCAGGGTGACTGTGCAATCCCTTTCTGGGCTTTATTACGCACAGAATCGTGCAGGACGACAAGCAACGTTAATGACGCAACTGAGGACACATACTGGAACGCAGACTAAAATACAGGACTAAGGACAAGCAACGAGAAACAGCTGGTGAACTCGGGGATTCCACACGAGGTAAACGAAGGGGGGTGGCACACAGGAGAATCGGACGGGAGGGACATTCTACTGTAATGTATGCCCAGTTTCTGCTTTGCGTTCAGGTTTGAATTAAGGTAGTAAGAAATGGTTTATCCAGGAAGCCTCTTAGTATTACCAACACTGAACAGCAATGAAAAGGTTTTACTAAATATAATTTGCTTTTGCATAACTTCAATGCTTACAAAACTAAGTGAACATTAAAAAACAAGTACATTTCACTGTGCATTTTAAAAACCCCATTGCAGACCACAGTAATGTAAAATGCTGCATGCATGTATGGGAATTAGGAGTACCTGAGTGCAGAGATGAAATTAAAAGTTCTTTTAAAATAAATAAATAAATATATACATACATAAATAAAGGTTGAAGTTTGCCGAAGTTTAGAGGTCATGTTTTACTTCTGAGGGCCGTGAATAATTTAACAGCCCCACTGAAAGACAAACCGCACTGCAGCCCAAACGGGTGAGTACTCTGGTGTCAGCTGGGTTCTGACGGCCTTTTTGAAGACGGTGTGCTCTTGTGCACTACAAACACCCCTTCCAGCCCGAGTTTCATCTATCCATCTTCTAACCACTTACCCTGGAGGAGCGCGTGGGGGGCTATAGAGCCTGTCCCGGGCAGGACAGCCATCAAGGTTGGGGTATACCCTGGACGGGACGCTCATCCGTCACGGGGCACTGGCACGAACAAGGGATAATTTAAAGCTGCCACTCGTATGTCGTATGTCTATGGGCTGTAGAAGGGATGTGAATCTCCTACCTAGAGGAACTGCGGAGGCGACATTGCTGCCCAGTCAGCCGATCTAAATATAATAATAAATAAGTGTTCATTAATAATAAGCATAATGTCAATCCCCCAACAGGAAGGTCCTTTGCACATGCAGCAGCTAGCCTGATCCTCACCTGAAGTACATACATGTTTACGTTTTATGCATGTTATTCCTGTGTTTAAACACCAAGCGGAGTATCAAACTGCAGCATTTCTGAGCACATGTTGCCTGAAGGGAGACTGAAAGTTTGATTAAACACTGGTATCAAGGGTGTATACATTTATCGACGAATGCTCCGTCTGCTTGATTAAATAATGCCTTTGATGTGTTGTGTGTGTTGAATCTAATTTATCTGGAGATTAATAATTTTTTAAAGATGTTTTTGTAAGTGTCTGCTAACATTTCCGTAACATAATAAGCATGACGGAATTGACAGACCCGGCTCACTTCACTCACCAATCTACTTATCCTTCTGGTTCCCTTTGGGACGGATATACTGTAGCTTGTATACAAACGACTCGGTTGTGCGCATTTGAAACAACAGAGGTCAGAACAAAAGCTACATTACCCTGGTGTAACGATAATTAAATGTGAGCCGTGAAAATTCAGTTAGTGTGGATAAACTGAAGAACTGCAGATCCAGGATGTTAGAGTCACTCTTACATACCCGTGAACGTTATGGGGGCAACAAACGCGCAGACACTTCCACCAGGCACAGGCACATCGTATATTGCAGTGTTTCCGAATCCGGTCCATCGGGACCCGCAATCAGTCCATGTTTTTGCTCCCTCCCAGCCACCAGCTAGACAGTCCACTGTCTGTGACTCCTCGAGGACTGGACTGGGAAACAATGGTATATTATACCAGACAATCAGGAAACTCACTTTTTGAAGCGATAACGACATATTTCATCTTCAGTGAGCGAGAGTTAATGAGCGTTGTATTTATTAGTGTCTTTCTCGGTAACATGCCATGGGATAGGCTGAGGCACTCTGCACCAAAGTGGGACTGTAAAAGGGGCAGCTTAGAGCTGCAGTGACACTGCTTTTATTAAAGTGTACACGTCAGAATGCCCTTCGTCAAGAGGAGTCTTAAGATTCAAGCAGTTTATTGTCATATGTGCAGCACACAACGAAATTCTCATTTTGTGCGCTCCGAATGCTGCAAAAAAGAAAAATGGAAACCTAGATAATAGCGCCTACTACACACCTAGCTACAGTAAAAAAAAAAAATGTATACGTAGAAAGAGTAACCTCTAAAATGATCAAAAACAACAGTACAGTAAATACATGAACCAGTAACATAGTTGGCAGTTGTCATTTTCAGGTTTTTTGTACTGTCCATAATTGTATGTGCTAAAATGTCACTAGGCGACAGGAATATTTCAGCTACATTGTAATCTTGTGTGTATGCGGTTCGAAGTAGGCATGCGGTGCATGACTATACATATCGGTATTAGAACTAAATATTCTATGCCCTCCAATTATGAATGACCTCCGGGTTTGTTTCAAATTTTAGCGGAGTAGACAGCAGGCCTCAAGGCCAGATCTTGAAGTATCAGGGGGCTGCAGGAACTGGTCAGAAAGCTATAAGAGAAGGCTGAAGTTTCAAAGTCACCAGCAAGGATTTTACAATGATTTCAATATGAAAGCTATGTAGCGGAATGACTTCGCTTTGCTCAGCTGAATTCATCTTGCTGCCAGTACGAAAAAAGGAAGGAAGGGCCCTCTGGTTGACAGTCGTATGAGTTGTTGGTCACACTAAAATTCTCAAAAACAACAGAGGCTGGAGTTAAGGCTAAATCTTGCTGTTTAATATGTCAGATATTCTGTTTGATGCCTGCTCAAACCAAGAAGGAGAAGGTCTTTCTTTTTTTTAGTTTGGATAGAGAGACCAGAGCCTGACAGACACTCTACAGCAGTGGGATCAAGAGCAGTACCCGCTGTATTTTAAAAGATTTCATCCCCCTTTTATGTGGTGTGTGGAGAAGAAGAAAGGGGAACTGTTTTTCTTTCATGCCCTCAAGGAAACGCGGTCCTTTGCGGATGGGACAAATTATGCCGGGGTTTGTGTCTATGTGGATTGTCCATAAATGCTTGACAAAAACAGGTTTGAGTGGCCAGAAAAAGAAGGTACATTTAAGGAAAAGATCCAACTCGCATGCGTTACTGCGTAAGAAGGGAGACTCTATGAGATATCAAAGGCAGCGTTTGGCTGAAACCCACTGAGAAGCCTAAGGTAAGCCTTCCCAGACACCGTGTGCCCACAAACACCGAAGACCTGCCTCTCCCCACCCTCGTGTTTAGGCCTCATGTCACGGCAAGTCATGGAGCAAAATTGAGGACTAAAACTCCCTGGGAACAATTTAGATGCTAAATGTTCCAGTTTCTACGATGCACCATCGGCGTTTTCCACGAGCTCGCATTTTCAGCAGCCTGAATGGCATTCCGGTGTAACTAGAAGTAGCACTGCACATTTAAATACCACTAAATGTGAATACCGACACAAAATGCATTTGCTGTCCTGCTAATAAGCGGCTGATACTTGGAAGTGCATCATTATCAAAAGCCTGGCATGTCTTACATAAAAGACACTGGACTTGAAGAAAACTTGCATTTTAAAGGAACTATTAAAGGATAATATAGTGGGCTTATTCGCTCAGGGATCTTCCATTCCCCAGCATGCTCTGCTAAAGAACAGACGGCAGAGGCAGTGGACCAGGGACTTCAGCTCGCCGTGAATTAATCATTCACATCAGCTTCACCCCCAGCTTTAGAATGTGTGCAGCCCTTCCAACCCAAGGAGAGAAGCAGACACTTAATCCAATTAATCGTTACCACAGTGGTATAAAAACATGAGATTAAAAAAGACCCTCCAAACAACAAAGGAAAGCAAAACAAGCTATTGTCCATTTGCTCCTACAGCAGTCATTCTTAAATTAACAGGTTACAAGCTCCAGATCAACATTTGGTAACACTTTCTATGAAGCCCATATTCATAAAGCCAAATAACTATTCTTATAATTCATTGTAACATTCATAGAGTATTATAAAATGGCTGTAAATGTTTATTAAAAAATTATGAAACCCAGTATAAGCGTATTTCCCATGCATTATGAATGCTCTATGAAGGTCTCGTCTATAATGCACAATAGATACCTTCATGCAGTACAATGCATCCTTAATGCTTATACTGGCCATCATAATGCATTAGTAACGTATGTAGAGTGCTTTATTATTTGTTATGAATGTGTTTAAAATGTGATTAAATTACTAAAACCATGGCCTTAAGTAAAGCATTACCCAACATTTTTTATAAAGGATTTAGAGACAAAACGACTAACATTTACAAGCATTTAAAAAACTATCATAAATTTATAAGACAGCAGGTAATGGAGAAGAAAATGAAGGGAATGGGACGGATTACTGGCAGCTACAGAAAGCTTGATGCCGCGGCTTCTGCCACTTCTATTCTGACACACTTGCCTTATACATGTCAGAAATAGCTACCTGCCTGTTATTATAACAAAAAATAAAGCGTAATGCAGTGGGCTTCAGCGCAGGCCTCTGTTAGGGCAGCTAGTGATGTTCGGCGGGTCAGTCTGTGGCAGAGCCGAAGCGAGCTTGATTCTGCAGTTTGATGCTCACAAGCAGTCGATATTCGCCCCAGGGACAAAAACACAAGGATAAGGTAGGAGAAAATAACAGAAATGCGATAGGCATGCGGTGGGCGTAGGAAGTATTGGGCTTTTATTTCTATTTTGGACAAATATTTCATGAAATATAGAGAACGAAAAATATAGATATTTTAGTGCTTAATATTTCGTGTGTTTGCACACTTTGCATTAATTCATACTGTATAATGTATTTTGCAGTGTTTAGTAGCTAGCATTTTGCACATTTAGAGTTTCATTTACAGCCTTGTTACATGCTTTAAGATTTCCTGTGGCAGTGTTTATTGTTTCAGCTCCACCTGCTGTCCACCATATGGGGAACAACCCCTGTTCTGCCTTGTACTGGGCTTTAAATTAGCCGCTCCAGGGTTTCCACTTTTTTAAGACATTCTTTTAAGAATCACTTTGGCTTCATGTTTGCGATCAATGTCCTATTGAAAGATGAATTGCTATACAAGTCTCAGGTCTATAGCAGAGGTTCTGTCCCCTAACATAACAAGCCCACCAGCACCTGCTCATGCCATGATTCTGCAATACCTAAGCTATTTTTGATTCTTGGTTGGAGATTCTGGATAGTGTTATATGCCTTCAACTTGATCATTGATTTAGCAGTGAAATGCTCTGTGTTACTGATATCTTTTTACATCATCTCTTGACGTGTGTCTATCTACAGCCCTTTCATGAGTTGTTCTACCTTAATATTGATTTGTATTCAGCCCCTTGGCAGATAGGTGTATAATCTATACAGATGTGCTCAGTCTGAATAGTTAATCATTTTAATTGAACACAGGTGGGTTCCAATCAACATATTGTACAAATTATAAAGCCAGCTCTTTGAGGCAAACTTGATTTAGTTTTTCAGGTTTAAACAGAACAAAAATGTGGCAGATGGCTTTGTACACTTGCTTTGGGGCCATACTAGCAGCTATCACCAAGGTAGCATGTACTAAAATAATGCTACTTTAGTTTGGATTCAAACCCTGAGTGTGAGAGGACATCTCTTAAACTGGTTCAATTCAACTGAATTTCTTGCAGACACTGAACGCTAAGAAATCACATTAGCTAGCCACCCATCCTTTTTCCATACCACTTAACCAATAAAGGGTCTTAGTGAGTTAGGAGTCCACCCAGGAAATACAGGGCACAAGCAGGATGCCAGCCGTAATCACATTAGTTTAAAAAAGATCTACACGCTGAGAGTCACGGATAAGCCAAGTCTGACATAAACAGATTTGTGTGCCATCAGCATTGGAATGATGCTCAATGTTACGCCTATCTTTGAACTTTCTTAGCTGTACCGTGCTGATGATGATCGTGACTATAAATGCCTTTGGAATATTTAATCATTAGCAATATGATTAGCTATAACCACAGAAGCAGACTGAAGATATAAAAGTATTTTGTATGTTCAGTCGTTATAATGAGACAGAAAACCAAATATATCTCAAAAAACTTCGATAATGGCACAGCATCATTTAACTATCAATGTCAAATTATGTAGAAGCTCTTTAGTCATCTTCCAAAGATGTTTGAAAGAATATTTCAAGGTTTGGTACAGCTATAGTATATGCTTGTTAACATCTGGATTTATGACTAATAATCAGATTATGCCTTTCCAGAGGTTATAATATGGGTGGAATACTATATGGAAGTGTTTAAGTTGGATAAAGTTTAAATAAAGTTAGAATGAGGTCTTTTAGAACTTGCAGATTCAATTTTCATGAATTGCATGGTGTAGCTGAACTAGTCAGCGGTTGCATGCAACACAGATCAATGCTCTCATCATATGTAGAAGCTGTCAACTAAATCTGAAGTCAGCGCTTATCAGTTTTATTAATAAAGAAGTTGGAGATTGACTTTGCCCCTAATATTATATTATATTATATTAACTAGAATGTCAAAATCTATTTTTTTCCAGATTAAATTAATTATAAGGTACTCATTTGTTGTCTATCACAGGAAAATACATGAAAATTAAGGTACGAATGGCTTGAGAAAAGTCAGCTGATGAGCAATCGGTCTTTGGTTCTATTCCTCAGAAAGATTTGTTCCGGAAGAAGATGGCAGTACTGCGGAGATACCCAAGCACATGATTATATAAGCCCTTAGTCTTTATAGAATGAGTTTCTCCATGGGTCTGAAGAAATGTGCATAAATCATAGAGTTATCATCATGTCTCCACCTGGAGCTTTCTATCCACACTGGAGTGGTGTTGCTAAGCGACTTAAAGGAACAAACAGTGTATAATTCTTTGGCGGAAAGCCAATTCAAACCATGTACAATTACATTGCGGACGCATACTGTGAGATTCGCTGTCAGTTTCCAATGCAGCAAAAGCATTGTAATTACAGTATAATATGCAGAGATACCTCATCAATGAAAATATGCTGTTGATTCCATACTGTAAAATATGGCATTCAGCATGCAATGCATGCATCAATTGAAGACAGCCTTTTTATTCTAGACGTTTCAATGTAGACACCAACAAATTGCTGTCATTTATTAAAATATGAAATTTATATGCTTACTGGATTGCTTCTAATAATGTGAAGTGTCTGCCATATTAATTCTGTCAGCCTCCATTCTAATAACGTGAATCTCATAATCGGAATTGAATAATCTGGTTTCAGTAAATTTGGGTGATGCTTTGGACCTAGTTGACCTTCAGAAATTCCTTTAGGAACTGACCTCGAGTCTTTATATTTCCTGTGCATGCACCATCTTCACGGCAGCCTTGTTAGTTTAAAGGGATTGCACTGGTACTTGTGCAGAATATTAATGTTAGTCAGCACTTAATGTTGTAACAGAGCATAGTGTGGTATGTTGATAAATGCCCCCGCTGGAATCATTATTTCTCTTTACTGTGAGAAAAGCAAAATCCCAAGCAATGGACACAGTCGGGGCCACTTAAGAAGCAGACCAGTAACACGAGCAAATGGCTCACAGATCATTTGGGCAGCAAAACAAGGCTCATGTCATCTTTTGTTCTTCTCATTTGATTTTTATTTATTTTTTGAGTTTATACAATTTGAGGGAAATGTGAATGAACGTCATCAAAACCTTGAATACCTTTGAAATTATCGCTATTTAAGTCCACACAATCAAAATCATTCCCTTGTGTAAGCGTGGTGGTAAGATTTTTATTTATCCAAGCCTTCATTTTATATTCAGGTAGCCACTTCTCAGTATTGATTCATCAGCCCATAGAGGCCATGGATTAGCGTCATTATTGACCTGCATAACAAATTATAGATAAAGTATATAAAGTTATAGTACATTTGTTTATCTTGGGTGCTAGCTGTCCGATCTGTGTAAAGCTTACACAATGTGTGGACTTCAACCTGCTTGAAATGAATACTCACCTACAGCTACTAGTCAAAAATTTCTGATTGGAGTTCTGTTTGTTTGATTACAGTTTAATCCCCAAGGCAAACATTTTTTTATTCTGATCCCACCCACTATCCACGATTGGTTAACATAGATTGATGCCACGGGATTGGTCAGCAGGGCTAATTATGTAGTTACCAACATGTTTTGCACAGCACTGCACTTTAAATAATATAAATTTATTTTATAAATACGTGTATTTGTGTATTTCTGTTAATAGTAAATATTGTGAAATATTTGTCATGGAACGCATTAACGTTAGAGTGTAACTATGACTATCGTGTAAATTGTTAGCTTACCTGTCTGTGCCACTGCTAGTATTAAACCAACAGTGGCTGTTAATAATAAGAGCGACTTCCATTTAAAAAGAGCTATCATCTCCTTTAGTTAAACGACTCACACACTCACCACAGTATGTTTTTTTGTGCTTTGTATGGTGGTCTGCTTCTTCGAAAACATTCTGCTCCCATTACAAAGAAAGAACAAGGTGGTGGCATCGTTTTAAGTATCTGACCAATTGTTATCGCCATCCATCCATCCATCCATTGTCTCCCGCTTATCCGGAGTCAGGTCGCGGGGGCAGCAGTCTAAGCAGGGACATCCAGACTTCCCTCTCCCCGGCCACTTCATCCAGCTCTTCTGGGGG
>JAODKN010000016.1:11594670-11615741 GCA_026774425.1 Petrocephalus zakoni | reverse complement strand
ATTGTGTAAATTCCCACTTTCTTTAAAAGCATACTGAAGGTTTAATTCATTTGCTCTCCCTGAAAAATCATCTTCCTGAAACCATTCACTACAGGGTTCACTACAACAAGCATAGAACAACACTGTCGAACCCTGATCCTGCTGTTATTGCATCGTCCAAAAACGAATTGTGTAAATACCCGCTTACACATGCTTGTGTTTATGTGCGAAGTGAATAGGTCAAGGAAAACGCCAAGGATATATTGGCCCTCGCATTTAAACTTGATTCCAGCCTCCAGACAGAAACACTGATCTATGCAGTTTCAGCTAATGGATCCATTTCATTAAAACAATGAAATTAACATATCAGAAACGTACTGAGCAGGGTGGCTATCAGAAAGAAGGCGTGACACCCTCGGTCTTCACTATTAATTCAAATTAGGCTTTTGTTGTGGTCCAGGTATAGTGCCCAGCATAAATCCGCAATGACAGTGGGGTCACTAGGTCCTAAACGACTACAAGATCCAAATTAATTTAAGGCATTACATTAAACCCGAATAAAGACGAAGCAGGGAAATCAAAGTTTTTCGAGGATGCCCTTAGGAAAGAGCTAAAGGTAAAAATGCTGTGCTCTAATACAAGAGAGCAGGTAGATTAAGCCGAGGAGGAAAAAAGGAGATTAAAGAAATTGTCTTCTGACTGATAATAATCTCGAAAGACACGAAATGGAAGATGAAAAGACAGATGGGGTGTGACGACTGTAAAGAGGAAAGGAATGGTGAAGGGGAGCTGCGAGGGCGAGTCTTTCAGAACGCCACGCGTTATTAGGGAGTCAAGAGGCCGCTCTGGAGAAGCGAGGGGATGGAGGGAGGGACGCAGATCCAGCACGTATCGAGACAAAACGGAGTGTGGGGTTCCTGGGGCTGCGCGTCTGCATCCATCCCTCTGTCCGTACATCTCCCATAACTGCTTGTCGAGTTCAAGGTCGCGCTGAGCCTGAGGCCTACCCCAGGCTCACGGCTTTGGGGACATGTGCAGCTTCCATCTGATCCCCCAAAACTCTCTGTTTCATTTACAAAATCATATTGCAGTTTTCAAAGCTGAAACCATTAGTCATCGATCACTATGGAACATTTTTTCAAACCTGCAGCCCACCTCATTCTCACAAATCAACCATCGGTGATGTCATCTGTTTTGTAGGCCGTCAGCGGAGAAGGTCAAAGGTCAGACAGTGTGCCTCCTGGAATTTGTCCTCCCTAAATGCTCCATCTGAGCAGCATCATGCCGCTTCATATCGACAAGCTTCTCCAAATGTGTTCATGCGTCTAGCCGTAACACAGACCCGCAGCCATCTATCATTAGCGTTAATGTGTCTGACTGATTGTTGCAGCCTTAGATGTTTACTACTGGGTCACAGTCAAATTAACGTCAAAGGTCATTTCTATTATAACACTAAGCAGACCATTTATAGGTTTTTGATATGTTTCGTCTAAATTTCCGTGCTTGGTTTCCTTCTTGTGAAGAGCAGAATAAAATTTGCATCCAGAACATCTATTTAAACGTTACATAGGGTCACCCGACCGCCTCTCTTTCCCAAACTTGTCCTCTTTTTGGGACCTAAAAATGCCTGAGATGTCTGAAATTTCGCTTTGTTTCATGCTGACATTTGCTTTCTCCAGTCAGAATACTTTCTGACGCCTCTCTTTGCATCCTGTGCCCAGTGTTCTCTTTTTTGCGAAGCAAAATATGGTCACCCTAATGTTACAAATTCCCATAGTCATTGACATGCAGCACCCGAAGCTTTAACACACTCTGGAGATTGCATCCATTACTGTAGTCTCATCATATTTGTGCTGCCCCCTGCTGGTTATCCTTCAAGCAAAACACAAAAAATGTGTCATCTCTTGTACTTCCATGAAAAACTTTCCTAATGTCTTTTATTTTACCACAGTCAAAAAATCCACTGTAAAATATATCAGGGTTTAATTTAGCCATCTTTCTAGCGAGCACAGATGAAGGCTTTTAACTGTAGAAATTGCATGCTTCCTGTATTGATGTTTTGCACCATTAACTGCACTATAGAAACCGAGAAGAGATTACAGAAGTGTTGACTTATCATGTATGTGTCATTATTGATTGCAGGGTGAATTGGCAACGCTATAAACCTTTCACTTTTAAAAGGCAGTTTTACAGCCTGACCACAAGATTATTAGTTTTTATATAACTTTCTTTTCTCTTATTTTACTACCAATAGTAATTTAATATTTTCCGTGTGGGATTTCCTTTTTTTTGTTTCTGTAGAATTTTGCTTATATTAAAATAAGGAACAATTTTAAGAAACTGAAACTTCATCCCCAGCTATATAAATGCCATCCCGAGCCTCAGTGAACACCAAACACAATTCTGCCGAAAGCCCTAATGAAAACAAGAACAGATTTATTGCTTTTTTACTCAGGAAGCTTCAGGGTGTCATCCACAAATAAACAGCACTGCAATTTTCCTAAGTGGCTGTACTAGTGGATCGGGATAAATCCGGGCCTTTTGGGAAAACCGTTCCAAGCGGCTATTTTAAGACCTGTCTCAGCAAATTGAAAATAATATATGAACTGATCTTTTTGTTAGTCTGTGTGTGCTTTCGAATGAAGGCGAACAAAATGGTAATCTCTCACTGTGTATAGCGGATTTATCCTGACTGAAAGGGGCTATCATTCACAATATCTGCTTTTCAAGGATTGTAAAGCTTTCAGGGAGATGATGTCATTCCTACGCTCCACAGCAGATGAAGTCAGTAGCAATGACTCTTCATAGCTGAAGGATTGCACACTCTTCACCAAAGGCTATGCGCTCTTCCCTAATATGTGTGTGCTCCTGCTCTGCGTTTTCCCGACCTCTCCACAGAACATTCACAGATGGTGATTGAAAGAGAATTAAAAAAATAGTTATCTAAGAATGGAAACTTGGAATGAAAGAACATTTAATTTTCTGGATTATTACGAGCCAGTCACATCGCTGCCTGAAAAAAAAATTCTAGCTATCAGTTTATTTGATGTTGATATTAAAACCACAAATGAAATCAAATCAAACAACATAAATGTATTCCTACAACAGAATTCATACAGGCTATCAAAAGAAACTCACAATAACTGTTTAATTCCATGCTGATAAATATGTCAGACCAATCCCATTAAACCGGTTTTCCTGTCATTAGAATTAAAGATTAGCATGTGAAATAGCTATTTAGAAGGTCGTCTCGAGCCTCTCTGTCAAATTCGCCCTGCCGGGTTCACACTACGTTTCCAGTTAAATTGATGCTTCTGGCTCTGGACTTCTGATATCACTCCAGAATGCCAATAGATCTCATCGGACACAACATGATCCCCAACATGGCTACAGCCTACTGCCTCTGGAGGCTTTCAACAGTACTGAGGCTAATCATTTTATTGAACACAGACACTGAAAATGTATCCGTAAAGGACCCTGGAGCGCAGATAAGACGCAGATAAATTAATTAGAATCAACTGCAAGGCCATATTACATTAATTTAATCTCTGTTTGTGTTTTTGTTGCCCATTCTAGGCCTTGTCTCAGGCCTTTTTCAATTCACAAACAGTCCCTGGAGCTAAAGAGTGGCAATTCATTTGGAATGAATTCAACATTGTGTTGTTTGAGATGTTGCTTTTTGTTGTTCTTCTTTCTGCAGGAGCATTATGTGTAATGCGGGTAGAGTGTATAGAAGAAATGTCACTGAGGTTCTTTAAAATTCCCGGTGGGCAGCATAATGCAGCAGAGGGTGCATATGTGTATCATGGCACTCGCATGTTTTGCTAATTCAGTCCAGCAATGTGAGCTTATTCGAAGTGGCATCTCTTACCTACAGTACAGTGTGGGTATACAGCATCCCGTAGAGGGTGTTCTCAGGCCTGGTGCCCTATGCTGTCTGGGATAGGATCAAAGCTTACCTCGCTGACCTAGTGCTGGGTAAGTGCTTGAAGATGAATGGATTGCTGGATGGAAAAAGACACCCAGTAATTCTTTGTTTGGAGAACCTTTGTACTGTTGGGGTAGTTTTAACTAAGCACTTAATAAGCGAGATGGGTATCTCTTTCCAACTTTTTTATATGCTGTTATTCTGCTTTTTTACTATTTACCGTTTTGCTAACACTGTACGTAATGCAGTCACTTCATTACACCCAGCTTCATAATGCATTATTATAACTATTAATAAAAATACATAGCACATTATAGTTATGCGTATTATGCATTATGAATGCTCTATGAAGGTCGGCACTATTAACACCTTCATAATGCAGCACAAAACATCCTTAATTCTTAAACTGACCCTCATAATATGTTATGAAGGTATTTATAGTGCATTACAGATGAGACCTTTATACAGCATTCATAATGCATGAGATACAAGGCTATAATGTGTTATGTCTTTCGTAAATGTTTATGGCCATGTTCATAATACTTTATGAATGTGTTACAATGAATTATTAGGACAGTTATTAGGCTTTATGAATGTAGGCTTTATAGAAAGTGTTGGCGATGTGCTCATTATTATTATTATTATTATTACTAATAGTAATAGTAGTAGTAGTAGTAGTAGTAGTAGTATTTGTTAGGATGAGTATTTTTCACAGTGAAGGATTCATCAAATTACATTATTATTCAACTTTGGTTTTTAAGAGCAAAGTCATGAAGTATTTAAGTTGAATTGCTTAAACCTAATCGAATTAGGCTTCAAATCTATTCTTGTTTGGAAATACTGACCTTTTCTTGCTGTTAATGGAAAATTTGATGTATGTGAAGGATAAGATGGCAGGGACCTTAAGTAATTTATTCAGCTTCTTCGTGTGACTGTTGAGATCTTCTCTAATAACATAATAGAAACTCGGCAAAGTGTAAGAGAAAGAGAAAGCTGGTGAACGATAAGCAGGCAAGAGGAATAGTGTGAAATTTTACTCTGGACTCTGTAGAACACTCAAGTGTACATTTCCGA
Organism: Petrocephalus zakoni; assembly: GCA_026774425.1. Classification (NCBI taxonomy): domain Eukaryota; kingdom Metazoa; phylum Chordata; class Actinopteri; order Osteoglossiformes; family Mormyridae; genus Petrocephalus; species Petrocephalus zakoni. Next base: position 11,610,760 of record JAODKN010000016.1, on the reverse strand, counting down.
AAACGTAATGTGCCATTACAAAGGTCGTTCTCTGATATAATGCCATCAACATTTTTGATACCTTTCATACCATATTTTGACCTTATAATAGAATTAAAAATGTTTTAAAAACTAATTTTATTACTGGTTAGTGGTTTTACTAAAATAACAGTATAATTCCTGATTATTCTACCTGAAAATTGTAGTGTTAAAATTCCAAATTTACCATTGATATTTGAGAGATGTCACATAATTCATTTTCACTGAATAATTATCACCTCATCAGGGTATACAGTACTAACACCGTGCTGTGGCATACCTATGATTGTGAATGTCATAGGAAACACACCTGAATGGGTGTGTTAGGCACTCAAACACTATGATTATATATCATAAATAAAGTAATCTGACAACAATGGGGAAGCTTGTCTGAGGCCCTGATCTAAGTGGATTTGCTGAGGGTTAGCCTTTTTCATATTGACTGCAGTAATTGCTAAATAGGGGGCGACTGAGCACATTTTGGGTTTTTATTTGCCTTTAATGAACTCGGCTTCAGCTCTTCTTCAATCTCAGCACAATTCGGTGTCATTTATCACTCCAGCAGCGTGTGCAAGCTGTGATTTCATGCCCAGCCATATGAACACCTCACAACTGCTTTATGTGGATCGGCCATGAGGGAGGACCTCTTAGAGGTCCCAATGTGTCCTCCACAGACCGGGCCGACCTCAGTCCTACTTCTGAATCAGAGCCGCCTGTCTCCGCAAACTCTTGTCTCTGGAATTCAGGGAAATAATAAAATAAAGGCTGACACAGTACCCTGGGGGGCAGGTAGCGTTTGAAAGAGGAGAGCTCTGTTTGTCATGATGAAATCACCGAGATAAATTGTCTGCTCCTACCTCTGATACAACACGTCTGTCTCTCAGATGGGGCCCTGCTCTTGTCCTCAGTGGTGACTTTGTGTCGATGAATTTATCAGATATCACAAGGTCCTTCCGAGCATTCTGAGACCATATCAACAGAAGAACACGTGGATAAGCATAGACAGTGGGCCAGCGCTGAGGGAGGTCCCTCTACATCTCTTTACCCCTCGTTTACTGCTTTTGTGACTGACTGTAAGTTTTTCATTCAATATATCACTGCTTTTGTGTTTTGTAAAACATTCTGGAACCTTTCTGTCATACTGGTATATACAGCAAAAACTGATGTTAGGTCAATGGGACAGATTTGAAATAGTTATTCTGGTATTTGGTAATTGAAGGAGAATCATTTTTCTGTTGTTTAACTTTATATCATTTAGTCTTTTCAACGCTATTTTTAACTAAGATTATTTTTAGTATTTAAGTTGGAAATCATACTCATTTATTTAGTATTTAAGTTGGAAATAAAACCAAAATTACTATAGACCACATGTGTAACCACTCTAGTGTCAAAACTTCCTGGTATTTGGTTTGGCTAAATAGTCAAATAACTAATTAATATAAATATAAAAAAAAAAAATATGTGTACATTGGAAGTTTCTAGTGGGTGCTTAGTTATGGGTTAATCTAGTTTTTAAGATTAATTTAAATAGTAATTTGTTTAATCAAATGGTGAATCCTACATAACTCTCTTGACAGATAAATAAATGGCATGTTTAATTGTAGAGTAGACATCATTAAATGGTCATGAAAATGTTTGATAAACACATCACACGCTCTCACTGCAGCCATGCCAGAAATAGCTGGGGTGAACTTTGAACCTAACTTGTGTGCTTCTGAGCATGAAAGGTAAATGCAAACACCGCTAAAGACCTGTTAGTGTGAACGCATGCCGCCTGTTAGTGTGAGGAGCGGAACAGGTATCTGGACAGGCTGTTTCTGCCAAAGGGATACGGCACTGCAGATCCTTAATGGACTAGCTGTGGGGAATGTTGGCACACTCCAGCTGCGACAGCTTGGATTGGGATTCAGAAGCTGAACAGGAGCTAATGTGTGTTCTTCTGGTCGAGCCTGAAAGTTTCCCAGAGCTTTGTTGCTGATGTCAGTCCACAAACCTGTCCAAGTATTCCTTGCTAAGCAAGAATTACAGACTGGTTCTCTTACAGAACATGTTTTTTTTTAATTCAAGTCTGAATTTGCTGATGAATTGGCCTGTTAAGTATAAGTCATAAATCAAAGTTTTAATTATATTCTCTTCGAGGATACCAAGAATGGTTTTCCACTTAGAATATGATGCACAGTTAATGTACGCCTCAACTGACATTGTCAATGCACAAGTGTATAATTAAGGCCAATTCTGCTTTTATGAAGAAGAGTTCATGAAAAGTAGCCGAATCTTTTTTCTTTTATTAAGTATAAATGACCCACCCTATATATCCTTAAAGCTACCAAATATATCATGCTTGTGTGGTGAGCAAATAGTGTGTGTACTTATTTTTATATAGATATACAACTACATAAATAATTAAAAAGTCCACTAAAATAAGCTCCTGAAACTCCAAGCAGACAGGAAAACCATACATATTGCAAGATGTTACATCAGCACAGCCCTTACTGTGACATTATTTGTGAGCTTCCATAGAGAGAGACCGGGGAAAATGTCTCAAAATCTGTTTGAAAGAAAGACATCGGCGTCCCATATAACCAAATCTAAATCTCACGGTCCTCCACCGTAAAGTGACTGGCATACATTAAGACCACTGGGCTGGCAAACTGTGCGTTTTGAAAGGAGCTGAGAACCCAGCATGGTGTCACATGCAGGAAGGATCCGGAGACAGAGGAATCCGTTTAGTCCCTAGAGGGGGGTGTTTATTCACAGTGCGGGTGAGGGTAGTCGGGGGAGGAGAGGCCTACGCAAGCAGGGTCTGCATCTGGTTTTAGCGAGAAGGCCAGAAGTCAGGCACAGCAGAGTTCCTCTCTCCCTGTGCCTTAGTTTGGGAATACTCTATATCAGTGTTTCTCAACTTGGTCCTCGGGGACCCCCAGACAGTCCACGTTTTTTGCAAAAATGTGGACTGTCTGGCAGGGAGTTGGGAGGGGGCAAAAATGGGGACCATCTGGGGGTCCCTAGGGAGCGAGTTGTGGAGCTCCACACAGCTCCACAGAGAGCCAGGTCGATTGTCTTCGGCTGGCTGCAGTAATTGACGCACAGCTGGGTGTTGTTGGGGCGCTGTCTGGCCTTGTTCCTGCCCATATCCCAGCACGCCGATCAACCTCTCGAGGCAGTCATGGTGGGTAGTGGTATGTCATGGGTGTTAGTACTTTACTGATAGGTGTGTGCCACTGCTCATGAAATGACTGGGCCCTCAATCTATGCAGGGTCCATGAAAAATCAGAAAAAAAGACATGTGTAATGTTGCACAAACAATTGACAGAAAAGATTGCAAACACGTCTCCAGGAGATCCATTGGGGAATGTTGTTGTGATGGACCAGTTACAGCACACCCACAGTTGGCCCCAGACAGGAATATTTTTACTTTAGGTTAATAGAAGGCTGATTGAATGCTAGGATTAATAATTAAAGTGACCTGAAATCTGTGGTGTTGCTTATCTTACCCACTGGTATGCAAGAATCTGCAGGAATTTCATTTTTTTTTACCTAAAAATGGCCTTCTATTATGCTGCATGATTTTCTTTGCAGTTATATTATTATTACATTATTAGTATTATAGTTGAATTATTATTACAATTATACTTCTGATGAAATTACAATTAGCCAACACCATTAGCCTATAGTTATAGAGTTTCATTCAGAAATATTTGCAATGACACCCCATACATCCCTCCATTCATGTTTCAACTGTGTATCCTGGACAGGCTCATAGAGGGAATTACTCCCTATTTAGTATTAATCATTATTATTAGCAATGACATTCATCTGTTCAATATTTGGTATTTTTTCTCATTATAAATTGTTAATGGTAGTTAAAGATCCTGTAAAGGTATGACACGACAAAGCCTTGGAATGTGATGTGACTTTATTTGGTTCTGAATAATGCTACTGCAGACTACAAATACAACTGAAAGTCAACCGTATGTAGCTGGGGGAAGGGGGTGTAACTCGTCCCTTATGTATTTCGCCTTTTGTGCTCCCCTGATTCACACAAGCCCCTGGCTGAAATGATAACGCGAGAAACAATGTAGAAGGAACTCAGTATTCAGGGTGACAAGGACGACAAGGAGTGAAATTAGGAGATAGGCGAGAGGCATAATTCATTTTGTTAATTGTTCAGATTATAACCAGTTTCACTCTGGTGTTGGAGACGGTGGAGGGCCTGTGCTTTTACACAGCGCAGTGCGGCTGCTCTTAAGCCTTCCTTGTTCTCTGTAAAGGGCACTTTGTGGTGATAAGGATCTGTTGTTTCTTGTTCTTCGATGAAAAAAAATGAAAATGGGGGGAAAAAAAGTTTTTTTTTGTTCTAGTTTTTCATTGTTTGTACTCTGACACGCAGAACAGCACATTTATCAGCAGTAACGTAATAACATATGAAAAAGTTAAGCTGCACACATTTCCATCCATAATGCATTGCTTGCTCTTTTATAATGCATTATTTACATTATGTACTTGGTACATATATGTCTTAAGCAGTCAAAGTAAATGATATTGTATGAAATGAAAATTGTCTTCATGTTAGTGTAAAACTATAATCTTATGTCTGTTAAAGTGTATTAGCTAACCATGTCGAAACCTCTCCTAAAGTCACCCCTGTATTTGCAGCAACCGTCCAATACCACCATGTATTTTTTTTACTTAACCACTAATACACCTCATATGGGCAATCAATACCTCATTGACTTTTTTTTAACTAATGAAATGAATTAAATGAACTGGTGGTGAAATGTAATGGATACATGGAAAGGCTGAGGTGCCCCTGAGGAGGTGAAATACATGGGTAGGTTGGATGGTTACTGGAAAATCCTGGGGTGACTTTAGGAGAGGTTCTGAAATGGCCAAGCTAACACATTTTGACAAACATAAAATCGTAGTTTATACCAACATAAAGATAATTTAAATAATTTTCTTTGGCAGCTTAAGACTTCTGCACAGTACTGTATATATAGCAAACCAATGCTAAAAATAGCAATAAGCTTATTCTTCTTGTGTATGGTACTTAAGGCTAGCTAAGGCATCACATAATTGAATCCAAACCAAATAATAATCAATGTGTTCTCACATGAGAGTGTAGCTATCGAGCCTGAAAAAACTGGACTCTGTCATGGTGCTTTCTGTAGGGATGAAGTGGTGAACCAGCGTTTCACGGGGCTATAAATTGTGAGCATGCAGCATACAGTCCTCCTGGAAAAATTTCACTTGCATCCAAGGTATTTCCATATGTGGCATAATACGGAGGGGACATCTGGTTTGAATTTGTGTTCTTTAGCCACTGGCGAAGTTGGGCTTTGCCCTGAAAGTCCTGAATAAGCATTATCATAACATCAAGATCCTTTGATTAACTGTCATGGTAATGGGGGTTAATCGCAGCCATATAGACAACCTACACATGGCAGATCTTTTCTAATTATCACAGTTATTTATGACCCTTATAATAACCAATCTAGTAGTTATTTATTATCTTCACAATATCTAACTGAGTGCTTGTTTAGTATTAAGTATTAATTTTCACAGAGGACCAGAGAGAAATCTTTATTATGAGTACAGAGACTACACCACATAATGTAGTTTTCTTAACTTAATTTAGGTTCTTGTGTTATAAATGTGAATTAATTTTTTTGGGTTGATTTGCCATTGCAAACCTAACGAAAAAGGCTAATGGCTAAATAAACTCCTGCTATGAACGAGAGATACAAGTGAAAACAAGCGATAGCTTCCTGATGATTCAAATACTCGCAATTCCACTGTTCATTTATGCATTCGAAATATGTGTTCCAAAGACGCCACGGAATGTTTGTCAATGTAATGTTGACCTCGTGTTTGTGAGAGAAATTTCTGAATGTTACTGTATATATCAGATTCATATAACATACATAAACATATAATCACGTTCTAAACTGTTGTGTTTAGTTGTATTTAAACATGCTACATAATAATAATTCTGAACAGTCAGAAATCCATGCAGAGTATGACACTAATGTGCAACGGCCGTTGCATGCCCCAGTCAGATTTCCTCCAAAATTACGTTGATCCATTTCAGCTGCCTGGCTTCCTGTTCCCACGATTGATTTTCGCCATTGCTCTGGACTGTTGACTGTGACCTCGTGACCTACCCTATGTCCCCCATGACTATTTCCATGATTATTTGCGTGAGCCATCAGCTGGACATGGGAGCTGTTAGATACATGTGACTGTTCAAAGGTCTAGGGTAAGCCGTATTTACAGTTCTTGACCTGACAAGAGCCAGCTCTTTCCCATACTCCATGTTCAGTGCTCGGTAGTCATGATAATATGTACACTATGGCAGCAAAGGGGTTCTGTTGGGTCCTACGTGGCTGTAATGGCAAATAAATCAAGTGTCACGTGTTACACTTTTATGATTTAGAACTGAACTACATCTGGTTTGACTCTTGAGTCTTCAGTGTCCAAGCAGTGACAGCTAAAGCTTGGTATGATACCCCAGAACATCCTGATCCCGGCATCATTTGAAAGGGCAGAAGATCAGTAGTTGAATTCATTTAACCGTTCAGTTTAGCCTATGACTGTACCATTGAGTTTGATAGTGTTGTACAGTGTGCTTTGGTAATTCAACACTCATGGACTGATTCGTTTCATTCCGTTGATTTCCTCCTGTCGACCATCGTGACAGCGATTTTCCCTTGTTGCAGTTAACCTGTGCTGTAATGCATGGTAATTTGTCCCATGAAAGCGTAACAGTCCAAAAAGGGCCACTTTGCCAAAAGTGAACTCAAAATAAAAGTTTTATTCAGGAACCAAGAGCATCCACCAAAGTTTCCCACGGGGGGCGAGACATCATATCATTTCTCTTCACAATTTAGTCTGGAATTTTCCAATAATAAACTGTATCAGTGAGGAATCTGGGACCACTTCCTCTGAGCGGTCCCACTGTGACTCACGGACAGTTGGCCTAGAGAATTGAACAGAAGTGGCTTCTGAACACCCTGTGAATGGCTTATTCTTCCCCAGCTCCGCCCGTGTACCTCGGGGGGCGCCATTGCACATCAGGGGGCTATTTCAGTTTACTTGGATCTTCAAGAGATTTGAGGCCTTTCACTCTCCTTCTACAGATTGCAGCCTTGTTGATCAGCAATGCATTTTTTTTCTCACCTGCTCGTCAATAACTGTCTACTCATGTTCACACTAGCAAGCATGTGTTCTTGTCGTAATGTTATAGTCACATTAGGACCACCCCCGCGTTGATATCTGATCGGGCCTGACTGCGAAAGGCAATCTCATTACGCCAAAAGTTCAAAAAGCCATTACAGAACACAACAGAAAAAACACAGGAAATGTTTCCTGTGTCTTTGCTAACACTGTCCAGCGCTCACAGTCAAAGGATTTAGTGACGACTTACACATGTGACTACCAGGCTGCAGGGGTCAAAGGTCACTGCTATCCCAGGGCAGAACTTGCAGTCCCTAATCCTCACTGCTTTGGAGACAATTCAAAGGGAATAACTATTAAGTGACTAATAAACCCATGAAACATTTTTTTTGTTTGTTTATGGGAAACATTTTACCATCTTGCCAGAGGGTCTCTTCAACACAAAAAATGCATGACACACGCTTACTGGGCGTATAATGAGAAACTTGTGCTGACCAGCTTGACACCCTGCATTGTATGTGTGAGGTCAGAGCCATGCTTTTAGTAATTTCAGTGTCAGAGACAGCCCCATGCACTCTTTTGCGATGGTGTGGGCTTCTCATGTGGGCTTCAGATATTCTTCCATGCTGAACAGAAACAGAGGTCATACCCCGTTTACACGCACACTGGCAAAAGTACTGATACTGATCTTAGGAATCAAAATGCAAAACAAAAGGACATTCCTTTATACAGTACAGTTCAAAGTCCCAGGCAGGAATTGTTGGAAGCTATTTACCTGGGTAATAAGTACATATTTGCTCAGAACAGAAACACTAACATTAGAATAATAATAGTAAGAATTTCTTCTGTCTTGTCGGACGTCTGGAGGAAGGTTCCAAAATATCTCCTTAGGGGCACCCAAGCCATTCCATTTGGATGTTAAATTTCACCACCAGGTCACTTAATTAATTGATTTAGTTAGTAAGAAGTGAATGAGGTATTGATTAGCCATAGGAGGTGTGCTAGTGGTCCAGTCAATAAATATGTGGATGTATTGGATGGTTGATACAAATTAGGAGAGGTTTTGAAATGGCTAAGCTAACACATTTTGACATACATAGCAGCATACTTTTACACCAACATCATTTCCTTTGACTGCCTTTGGCACATTACTGTAGGTGATATCTCAGCCAAATAGTGAAATTGAAGGTAGGCTATTTAATGTACTTATTGTAATAAAAAAGCAAATAAGCTAATAACATTCAAATATTTTATTAACATTTATATACATTATAAATAGTTTTATGCAATAGCTGGCATTTTAAAAACAAGTGCATTTATACAAATATTTACAAAGTTGTTCTATTAATTATCTTAGCTGTCGTATCCATTTCATATTAACAACATTACTATGGTAGACAGCTATTTAACTGAATCTTAACCTCAGCTAACTGAAGGAGGCTGAGTACTGTATGTATTTGCAGGCATGGCACATTCTTCCAAAAATGTCCATAAATGTGCCTCGATGTATTTTTTCTCACTCTGTTTATGCAAGGATGCTTGTACAGTTACAAGCGACCATTAAACAGCTCAGAAAGTCACTGCCAAAACATTGCAATCTCTTTTGGATAACGTCCCGAGATTTACTAAGCTGCATGTCTGCTTTTAATCAAAACTAAACAGCCAGACCGTTTCCCAAGCCCGAGAGATACTCGGTGCAATTTGCAGGAAGCCACTCTGCGAGGGAAGAAAGCTAGTGAGATAAACAGATGAAACAGAGGGGCGAGAGCACGGCGGAGCTAAGGGCTGGGAGCCAGAGGTGGGCTGAGAGGCGGGGGAGGTCCCACGGCCGGGATCCGGGCGTCTTGACAGACTGGACGCGGCACTGTTCCTCCGAGGGGTCTCAGTGTCAGCAAAATCCTAATGTGATCAAGATGGAGACTGACTGTCTTTGGGATTCTGCCTCTCTGCATTTGTGCGGTTCTGGAGGCTTGTCAGGAAAGGTAAGAACAAAGATTGCTATCAACTTTGGACATAGATATGAAGCCACCTCATAGGAAGGCTCTTATTTCACTGAGGATTCTGTGCACTGTGCAGTCTGGCTTTCTCTCTAGAGTCTGTGTCTGTTTCTATACTGCTGTCCAACCCATTTAATGCTGCTTAGTCATCATTTTTTTTCAATGATGAGCACTCTTAGGTCACAGTTTGTAGGTGTAAAAGGCTTCAGGTACATGACATGCCTCGCCTTAACCTTTCAGTTAAAGTAGCTATCATTACTTGGCTCAATATGTTGGATTCTGTATGGTCTAGCTGTATGGCCCGTTTATATGGTCTCTAAGTATCTCTGTGGCTTGTGTTTCGACTCTCAGATGCAGCTGTGCAGTTGATCTTAGTGCGTTAATTTCTAGTGCATTAGATATTCCCAAGACATGCCTTGCTCAGAAATGAGAGCAGCACGTCTCAGCTCTCCACTGCCCTCCCAGCCTGGAATCTGTTGTCACTGCAGGCTGTCCCCTCTAGTGGTCAATCCAGTGCCAGTCCAGCCGGGCAGCCCATCAGCATGGGCAGAGCAGAGTCCTGACAGGCGCTCCCTCAGCTCGATCCCCAGAGCCCTAAGCCGGGACACCCAGCCCAGATTATTAACGGCTGTAGCCGCTCGTCTTCATCCCCAGCCCGGCTCCAGAGTGCCTGCTTGAGCTGTCAGGGTGAACAGAGCCGTGAACTGCCCAGCTGAAAAAAACTGAGGACTTTCTCAATCTCATCCTTTGTTCTGTCTTCGGTTTTAATTTAAAATAGCCAAAAAGTGCTTGGAATGAGAAGAACCTAATTCCAAAGTTCAGGAACACACCAAAAGAAAAAAATTTAAAATTATATTACTGCGTAAACACTCATAACAATATAATATATTGTGTATGTTTATTATTAATCTCATATACCGGCTTTGACAGTAAATTTGCTCTTTCATGGCAGTTTAATCCTGGATGTATTAATTTTTGAATTGTGAATTTGTGAAGTGCATGTACGCTGTATCCATAATAAATATTCTTAATTAGATTTCTTTAAACATTATTACATTCCCAGGTAGTAACTCAGTTCTGTCACCAGTTTACTTGGGTACAACTGCATCAGTGTTAGGGTCTCACTCGTTCTAGTGGCCTGTCGGTTAGTGATTAATGGCAAGTGGGCAGCCACCTCACAGGCGGGTCTGATTATTTAAGGGCTTTGCTAAAATTATAGAGCCCGTAAAACCCCCCCCCCCAACAAATCACTAATTGATTTTTGAAGTGTATTAGTAAAGCGAACAAAATATCTTCACAATTTATCAAGGAAAAACATTTATTTCTTGTCTTTATGATGGAATGACTAATTGAACCGACTCACTGTATGAATTGTTTACTTTTAATTTTATGACATCAGTAGGGTCCATCTGTATTATCTAAATATCTTATCAATAATTCCTGATTATTCTGTTACAGTCAGCTGCAGAGACAAAAGGCCAGTGACCGGCGGTGAGTTTGAACTGGACCTCATGAAGCCTAAATGAAACTAGCTGATCAGTACTGGCTCTGAACTGGACCTCAAGACATTTGTATGAACTGCTGTTGAAGACCAGGTCAGATATGCCAGTTACCACAAGGAAGAGAAGTTGGGAGGAGCACCTGGCTGGCAGGCCTGGGCTGCAGTACAGCTTTGATGATCTGGATATCATTTGCTGCTATGGAGTTACACATTGCCACTTAAAGTCTGGCCATGCTATGTCCCACTCTGGCCACAGGGGGCGGTGCGTCTCACTGCCGGAGTGTCGAAATGCAGTATGGGATCTGGCCACAACACTGGGTATGGATGAAAACGCCAACTATCCGGAAGAGGGCTGCCACTCACACGTGGAAAGCAGTGGAGAGATACCGGCCTGTGTTTTACACAGTTTTTCCAGTGACCCCCCCAAGGGCACTCAGCAGGGGCGCCTAGATAAAGATAAAGACAAGCCTCCCACAGTGAACCAGCGTGAAGCTGCAGGCCAAGACCACGTTAGCAACTCCCAGAGTGATGAACAGAAAGGGAAAGAAAGACTGAAGCAATCTGATAAGGAGGGTCTTATCCTGCTCCACGACCCCATGCAGGCGTCTGGCTTGCAGGAGCAGGAAGGGACTTGGAGCCACGTTGACGTCTCTTCAGAATGTGACGTTGGTCTTCTGGACGATGTCACTCTTCCAGGTCCTGGTAATTCTCCAGCTGACGCTGGGGATCAGTGCCATACCTGTCAGGGTGATGCTGGTCTTCAGAATGTAGCTGTGTGTCAGGACAATGCGTGTCCTCCTCAGAGTAATGGAGTCGCAGAGTCAACTAATAAGCTCAAGGAAATTTCCGCAGATGGGCCAGCCGAATATCAGAATGGGGATTCTACTGAACATGTGTTTCTTACGCAGAACACAGAGCTGGAGTCTAGAGGGAATATGTTGAAAGAGTGTAGTATAAGTGAGGAAGTCACAGATGCAAACTCAGCAGATGATATGATCAGTGAAATGCTATGTTCTGCAAAGGAGTGTGGTCAAAGGCAAGAGGAATGTGACACTGCAGGTTCTGCAAGTGAGACTGGGGAGTCCTCTCTTTCTCATGAGCATGATGGAAAAATGGTGAGGAGTCATGGTGAGACATCAAGCATGGAGTTGGTGAAGAAGGCTCCATGTTTTAGTGAAGTGGACCTTCCATGCTTCCTGGGAGACAGCGTCGTTCACAATGCCGTCATGGATGTGGATACAGGCTGCCTAGAGAAATGTGGGAAAATGCATATTCCAGATGTGAACAATGAGTCAGGCGTAAAACTGCGTGAACGACAGGTAAGCTGTTCCCCAGTCATACTAAAATGTATGAAGCTGACAATGAACTAGCCCGCATTCTGAGAGTTTTATTTCCATGCTGGAAGTGGTCCTCGCGAAATTCATTCCATAAAACATACGACAATGTAGCATTACTATCAGGAGAGTCACTCAAAATGCAGATACATATTTGGCACCTTTTAGCAAAGAAGTAATAAATAATAATAAATAAATTGATGTGTTTAAATTAGCTTCTGTTAAGTGGGACCCTTAGTGGTAATGATCCATCACCTAATCTGCCATCAATGATCATGTCAGAATCATATTCAAAAAAGGGACTTATTAATGGAGCAAAGATCACTGAGCCATATTTACACAAGTCCATATGGATTCCACTAAAGCCGGGAATTTTACGGCAATTCCTTACGTTTATTCACTATTCTCTACCCTAGCAGTTATAAAGTTAGGAAACGATAGGGTGGGGTTTCAGAGGTTGGGACATTTAAAGTATTTAAAGCATTTAAAGCATTTAAGGCACTTAAGGCATACTTGTGGCATTTATGATAATGAATGTTCAGTTAGGAGATTAAGAGTTTATTTTGTATACAGGGAGACAATGTTAAAATGCACAAATGTGGTTTGTTGACGCAATTTATAAAATCAGATTTCCCTGGAAAAATTAAAGGCATCTGTTGTTTTCAAAATATATGGCATTAGCAACAAACCTCAATTGTCTAAGCAGAATCATTAAAACCGAGGAAATTATTATGCTAAAGTAATTCTCATTAGAGATTTTTTGTTAAGGAAATGGGTAACCGCAAATTACAGCCAATCAGCAGGAAAGCTACAAGTATCTGAACAGCAGTTCAGTTGTACTTAATAAGGGAGTTCTGCATATTTTTAATAGTAAGCAAGCAAGATGTCAGTTTTCTTTTGAAAAAAAGTATGAAAGAAATGATTGGTTTTACATCTGTATTAAGGAAAATTCAACAAAAATAACAAATTCCAATTTCTCTGTTGAAAGCATAGAGAAACAGGATTTTATGGTTAGTGGAAAGAGGATCCCACTTTAGATAAGATAATAAACTGAAAAATCCAGAATAAACCTGGAATTAACTCCCATAGGAAGCTACTGCTTTTGACCGCAGCTGTGTAATGGCTTATGAGTGACTGTAATCATGTGACATATATGTGAGATATTAATTCCCTTTAGTCATCTCATTTGCTCCTGATTGCCCTCGTCCTGAATGCACTTTAACTTATAGATCTTATTTTAAGAAATGTGAGTTAACACGTTTAAGAACAACAACAATTATTATTATTATTGTTGTTGACGTTGTTGTTTCTGGTATTATTATTATTATTTTACACAGTTGTTGTGAGGAGAAACCACCCAGGGTGACAATAACGGAGTTGTGGTGCTTTTTAAGCTTTGTTCTTGAGTACTGTACATATTGCACAGAACCTGGCATGCAAATGTCTGCCACATGTGCTTCTGCAAATTGCAAACAGGTGAGTGCACACCCTGGCACAACACAAGCCCCTTCCTCCGCATCAGCGATGCTACGTCTGAGTGCACGTCAGGAAGTCTGCAGGCTGCATTTACGGCTGCTCTCCGTGTCAGGAACTCAAGGGCTTAACGTGAGAGGATTAAACCTCAGTTGTTAAACCAAATTATATTAGCAGACAGCGGGCTGTTTAAATGACCAGATGCAATGTGTCATGACATAGTTGGCACCAGATAGCATGTATGTTGTATGCAAAATACCAATAAACTACATCTTACCTTATCTAAAACCTGCACCTGAAGGTTAAACTAATTTATAACAGCGGGTAGTCAATAATGGTGAAACTGCTATGATTTTTTTTTACATCTGTAAAATATAATGCTGGTTTGTATAAGCATGTTTGTTATGTGAGGAAGATTTGTGTGTGTTTACAGTTTACACTTGTAGTAGTTCCTATGGCAACACAATATTCCAGAAGCTAATGAAAATGTGCCTTGATATTGTGCTTGCGTCGACAAAGGCGGGAACAGACCAGCACACAGAGTAATAATCGACTACGACATGCGGATGTCTGCCTGCTTTTGGTCCTCATGGGCCGCTGTTGTTTTATAACAAAATAATATGGGGACACAGTGGAAGATTGAAGGAAAAAGAACTGAGTCAATCCTTTCCATTACACCAAGTGGCATAAATGCATGATTCACTGGCTGGTGGAAATCTTAAAGGGCCTCCATTGATGGGATGAATTACTGCTAACTAGAAAGTAAGTGTAAGCAAAGTCACAAGAGTCACTCATTGTGGGTTTCAGTGCTCCTCTCAATCAATAATCTCACAAGACTGTCATAAAATGCCTTTTTTGTTTCAGTGGCAAACCACAATGGCTCAGTGGCTTCTTGTTATATTTTGCAAAAATACTAAACATGGTGATGTGTGAATGTATTAACATGTATACTGTAGGCAACTGAGCGAGGCTGACAGCTTGCCTTTGGTTTCAGGAAAGGGTTTTATTTACCTCCTACTGTTTTCTGATCTTATTCCAGAGATTTCTTTCTCTGTTATTATTTAATTCATGCACACGGTGCTTACACTAGGTTACATGGTGGCTAAGGAGTATTGCCTGGGCTTTGTGTGTGTGGTTTGCATGTTCTCTCTCTGTCCAAAGAAATCCAGTTAAATTCACTAGCATTGCTAAAGTGCCCCGAGTGCACGTGCCCTGTAATGGACAGACATCCCACCCAGGGCCTATAGCAGCCTTGTGCCCAGTGTTTCATGCAGTGTTGGGGAAGTTATTCACAAAAATAATCCATCACCGACAAGTTCAGGTCTACAAAGTACAAATCCAGACCAGGGTTTTGTTTCAACCAACCAGCTGAGCATAACGAGTCACAGTCACAGAATACTCAACTAGTTTGTTGAAACAAAGCCTTAGTCTGGATTTCTGGACCTGAACTTGTCTGTAATTTGCATGGAATACCCCCCCCAGGCAAGCCTGCCCAAGATAAGCATTTGGAAGTTGGGTGGGCATGCATTCATTTCTGTTTTTGCTTTCAAAGGCAATCTGAATGTAGATTTATATGCTACAGTCGCATGCAAATATTTCACGAACTGAGTAGTAAACTTTTTTTTCCCCAGTGCTCAGAGAATTTTTGAAAGTGTAGAAATTCATTTCATGAGAGCTCTTCGATTTCTTAGTTGAGTTCAGGAGCCAGTGTAGCGAGGAGCCTCCAACAGGCCACCAAAACGGTGCCCAAACGGCACCGCGACGCCTGTTAAATGGCGATTGCCTCTGCAAACGCTTCCATTATGTTTTCAGGCAGCCCTTTACTTTGAAATGTTGATCAGAACCCTGTTAACTTGCCAGAAACCTTGACTAATACAATTTTGCAAAAGCAGTTTTGTGTGATTGTGGTGTGACTGTCCAGTGGCTGTCCTCAGCCTCAGTTATCAGCCAGTGCCTGTCAGCTAAGAGTGCGTCAGTCAGGGCTCCACAGAGAGCGGCTGTCTGCGTTAGTTTCTGCTGCTATCCTTTGATCACCTCATCAGAGTGTTATGATAGCAGAGAGAGTCCAAAGTATGTATGCAGAGTGTACTTTGGGGGAGGAGTCACAGATAAGGTACGAGACACTCTGGAGCATTCAGTAGATTTGCAAAGTATGTTGTGGAGGTGAGGGGGGAGCTATAGACCAAGCTGTAGGAGTGTCATAGAGCAAGCTGTAGGGGTGTCATAGAACATGCTGTAGGGGTGTCATAGAACATGGTGTAGGGGTGTCATTGAGCATGCTGTAGTGGTGTCATAGAACATGCTGTAGGTGTGTCATAGAACATGCTGTAGGGGTGTGATAGAACATTCTGTAGGGGTGTCATAGAGCAAACTGTATGGGTGTCATAGAACATGCTGTAGGGGTGTCATAGAACATGCTGTAGGGGCGTCATAGAACATGCTGTTGGGGTGTCATAGAACATGCTGTTGGGGTGTCATAGAACAAGCTGTAGGGGTGTCATAGAACATGCTGTAGTGGTGTCATAGAACATGCTGTAGGGGTGTCGTAGAGCATGCTGTAGGGGTGTCGTAGAGCATGCTGTAGGGGTGTC
>JAODKN010000016.1:11540000-11594570 GCA_026774425.1 Petrocephalus zakoni | reverse complement strand
CTGCTGTGCGAAATAGGCTTTCCTCTTTGGTAAGATAAGGGCAGAGATGCCATTGTGGCCACAGAAGGAACACCTGTCTTTATGCAGACATACCACCTGAGGTCAGTGTAGACCTTGGTAAATCAGAAGGCCAGTCCGCTCAGGAGCAGACCTCTGTGTTCCTGCTGGGAGCAGGGACAGGTGGCCTATGTGCATCATAAATGGGGTGGAATGGGAGATGTCCACTGTGTCCACTGAGAAGGCTGAGAAAATGGATGTTTCACACACAGAAATGGGGACGGGAAAGTGAGGTGAAATCGCTGGAAAAACAGGGCCAGTAGGTCTAAATCTTTCCCCGTCACATTTTTTTTTACTAACGGTTTCCACTCTTTTCAACTAATATCTTTTTTTTCATTAACAAACATTAAGATGTAGTATCAAAGGTAAAGCCTGGAAACTGGCAGTAACTTCTGCTTAAGGTGCTTTTAATAATATATTCAGCTTAGTAACTGGTTATACCATAAGTTATGCAAATCTAACCATCCATCCATACTCTGAAACCACGTGTCCTATTAAGGGTCGCATGGGGTCCAGAACCTATTCTGGAGGCTACGGGTACAAGGCAGGGAACAACCCAGAATGGGGCGCCAAACCACTGCGGGGCACACTCACACACCATTCCACAAATAAAATTAATACATAAAAAATTTATTTGAATGTCAACATACAGTTGCTCACATGTTCCGGTATTTAACAACAGCTAATAGTGATATCCAACAGCACAGTGGAAATACTGATGTAAGAAGTTATAGCTAGGGCAGCTTTGTGGTTTGCAGGCAAAATATTGGGCATTGTCAGTGAGTTTAAAATGGAATCACCATTACTTAAAACTGCACATGCAGCAATGCTCATGTGAGGTTAGCCTGGGTAATCCAGGTCTAAAGCGTAAAAATCCAGACCAGGATTTTGCTTCAACCAGCCAGTTAAGTATTAAGAGTCTAAGTCATAGAGCGCTCAACAAGTTAGTTGAAACAAAATCCTGGTCTGGATTTTTACGCTTTAGACCTGGATTACCCACCTCTGGAGATTAGAAACAGCATAGACATGTAGTGTTTATGATTACATGGCACCCCCTGTCCAGGGTGTCCCCTGTTTTGTGGCCTATACTTTCTGGGATAGGCTCCAAGTTCACCAGCACTGTATACTAAATAAGCATTTACACAAGATGGACAGATATGTACATAATGCGTTTGAATACCAGAGAACATGCATTCCATATTTTGCTCATGTAATATTTTTACATGCATTACTCGAAATTTGTAATTCAAATGGAAATATTACAGTACAGCAGGGGGGACTTGAGAGTATTTCTCCTGTTTTTTCTTTTTGCCTGGGGCAAATGCTAGAACATTCTTTTCTTCTGATTGGCTGCTTTGACTAGATTAAGGCCCTTGTTTCATATAGGAATGTGTGTCTTGTCAGATTTCGGTGAATAATAGCAGAAAGATATGCGTTATATGTAAGAAACCACATCACGTGTGTAAATATATCAAGGTTTTCATATTCAAGAAGGCCTCCTGAGGTGGTACTTATGGCATCCTGAAAAAATGTAGTCCTATGTTATGTCTTGTTTCATTCATGTTTTACATGTTAGTTTTGTGGTCAAAATAAGGCCGTTCCATAGGTGAAATGCTGGTATTCCTCATTCCTCACACTAATCTGATACACTCCCCACCCCACCCCTCCAGGGATCAAAAAGAGAGCGCGAGCGGTCCCGGTATGATTCCATGCTGCTGCTGATCATGAAACTGGACCAACTTGACCAGGATTTTGACCGTGCCTTGAACTCCACAGCCATCCCAACAAGAAGGGCTGTCCCTGTAGGTATACGTCTGATCATCAGTGTGGCCCTCTTAATCCTGATTTCAAATGCCACCTTCGTACTGAACATAATTAAGTTCATCGTGACGTTCTGCTTACTCTGCAGGAGATTGGTATGGAAACCCCAAGTGGAGAGCATTCTTTGTGCTCCCCCGTGCTGTCACGCACCTTCCAGAACTCTCTTTATTCTACTGTCCCGACACTAGCATCCATATCTGCTGGCAGAGCGAAACACAAGGCCGAGGTGGGTACCATTACTGCATCATTTCTTTTTCAACATAGAAGTTCCTTCATGGACCTTGGCCCCAAGAGTGGCACTTTGGTTTGTTATGTCTAATGTTTTTTTTTTAGTTATACATGACTAGTAACTCATTTTCAGTGTATGTACACGGTGACCAAATACAATATTAGTAATTTGAGCCCTGCAGGTGTAATGAAATCTTGACCAAGCACTAGAGCTGTTGTTTTATATCTACAGCCATGCATTTGTAGACCCCCTGGATAGGACAAGCCCTCGCATCCAGTCTCCTGTCCCATCCCGTCCTTTGTCCACCCTGAAGGCCTAATCTTAGTTCCCCGGGGCAGTGGAGCGGAATGTTCATCAGGCGCTTCTGCTCCAGTCGTAATTAGCACACTTTTCCTTAGAAACACAGCGTGCGTCAATGAGCAGGTCTGGGTTTTCATGGCCATTCATGTTACGCTCTGTTTACTCCTGAAAGTTAATGACTACTACCTCCCTGACCTTTTTTAAGCAGGCCAGTGACTGATCGTTTTAGTGTTGAAAGTAAACAGCCTGCTGTTGTGTGCCATCCTCTCTAGGTATACTGCTATGTATAATATATATACTACCCATGTTATGTGTTTGGCCTTTCACTGATATTTGCTTGTCTAATGTTGAGGGGAAATATGCAATAGTGCCAATATGTGCCATAGAGATGTGATATCCAGTGAAGTGTGTGTACAAGAGAGATGTGCACACAGTTAACGTGGCACTGAATCAGAATCCCCTGAAAGGCCAAGAGAATATGTTACTGTGTGCCTGTGCCTCTTGAGGTGCCTCTCTGGGTCTCTCACTCTCTCTATGTGCCCCTTCACCTGTGTCTCACGCTGTCTCCCTGTGTTACTGTGTCTCTCTAGGTCTCTCACTCTCTCTATGTGCCCCTTCACCTGTGTCTCACTCTGTCTCCCTGTGTTACTGTGTCTCTCTAGGTCTCTCACTCTCTCTATGTGCCCCTTCACCTGTGTCTCAATCTGTCTCCCTGTGTTACTGTGTCTCTCTGGGTCTCTCACTCTCTTTATGTACCTCTTCAGTTGCGTCTCACTCTGTCCCCCAGTTACTATATCTCACTGGGTCTCTCACTCTCTTTGTGTACCCCTTCAGTTGCGTCTCACTCTGTCCCCCTGTTACTATATCTCACTGGGTCTCTCACTCTCTTTGTGTACTCCTTCAGTTGCGTCTCCCTGTCCCCCTGTGTTACTGTGCTCCGCCAAGCATCTCTCGGTCCTTCTGTGTGTCTCTGTGTTCCTGCACTGCCCACCATTATCTGACAGTCTAGCTGAGTAACACCTTTACCACATGTGCAAAGTTTTTGAATGGACTGAGTATGGCTTGTAGGTGGTCTGCGCTTGTCTTACACATGGTTTGCATTGCAACATTTGCACGTAGTTTTGTTTATGGTCTCCATATGTTCCGCACATGACTCTCATGATGTCTGAACATGATCTGTGCTTGTTTTACACACAGCCTGTACATGAGAGCTTTTTTTTTTCCATTGACTGTTCTGAGCCTTATCTTTGTCATGCTGAGGGCTTCCCCTTCTGGAGTGAAAGTGCTCTAAGCAGTCTTTGCTGGACAGGTTGCCAACACAGACCTTATCCAGAGCCATTTTCCATATGGCTGAGAATACCAGGGATGGATAAACAGTATTAGCTCATCTCTCTGGCACTGACGTTCAGCTCAGGCCCAAGGCATCATTGTCTCAACACAGCACACCAATTTCACAAGCCCATGATTTTACAACAGACAGAGCATTGTTGTAAAAAAATGTCCTGTTTCATTAGAAAACCATCACATTTTGTGAATTATGTATAGCTGACATGTGCCAGTTGGACCGATGTGGCAACACAAGAAGGGGATGAAAAAAAGATTCACTTATTTGTTCCGATCTCTGATCCAACAGATAATCACAGTTAGTTTCACACGGACTGTCTACAAAGCCGGAAAACTGTAGGCCCGCTAGATTTGTGCAAGAATGATTGTGAAAGGATGTGGAGAAACATTTAAGCCCCGGTAGGTATTTGTAAAACAAGTTTTGGGGTTATTTCACAACCTCAATCCAGTTTTTTTTGTAAGAGCCTTATTAAGATTCTCTCCTGCAGACAAACATCGTATTCACACATTTCACCGCACAGCAGTGCAGATGCCGCGATTGCGACCGGGGTTGGCGCCCGTCCCCTGCTCGTTCCTGTTTGGCCGCAGTCGCTGTTTGAGGCAGAGAGACATCCTGGGGCCACACCTTCCCATTCCTTTGTGTTTGACAGGCTTCAGGCCCCTCTTTCCTCAGGATGTCACACAGATCCTTGTTTTGTGTTCCTCACCACATGCTTGCTGGGGGAGCTGCTATCTGAGCCGTATCTCATGTCACCACTGCATCTACCTCACTGTCAGCTTCCTGTCCATTTGAAATGTGTCACTCCAGTGACATGTCCATGTTGCTGATGAAAATCTTCATCTAAAGCTTTGGTAACACTTTACTTGAGGAGGCATAAATACACTCTTACTTAATGTATTAATTAACCAGAAACTAATTGTCAGTTACATACTGATCACATCTTGGTTCATGATTAATTAATCATAATGGTTCATGTATTTTATGCAGTTACTATATTTGTTCATCATTTGTACTTCAGTAGTGACTGAGTTACTAAGTTAGTTCTCAAGTTAAGTATAACCAAAGCTTTATAACAAATGCCATTTTTTTTAAGAAAAAAATGTGTGAAGTGAATATTACCTTACCTCACCTCGCCCCTGTATAACCAAAGTAATGGATAAATCAATAGTTCTTCTAAGCCAGAAATCTGTCCATCCAATTAAAAGGGAGAATGGGGTCAGAGTTTCATCATTTAGCAGCGGAAGCCTCAGTTTAATCCACTCCTTACTTTGGCTTGTACAGCCCAAAAGGCAAAGAAAATATTTACTTGCTTGCAAATGATATTATAAAAAAAGTTAGTATTGATATAAACATCTAGCCATTGAGTACAAGGTTGTAATGTCCTTCAAGGTGTCTAAAAAACTGAGCAGTGTGTTAATACCGATGATCTCAAAAGAATGAAACAGGCTAATTTGGTGGGCGGCAATCGTTTTATTTTTTTTACCCAGTTTCCTGCAGATGTCTTTTCACTTTCCCTCCAAATGCGTTTTCCCTATCAGCTAATGTGAAAAGGCCATGGAGAGTGAGCCGGCCTGTGCCTGAAAAGACCTTCTAAATGCTTTTCATAAACACCGCTCCTGCATTCCTTCCAGCAAACCTCCGACAAGTAAAAAAGAATGTGAAAAAAAAGAGCCTGCATCAATCAAATGTCTGTTTTTTAAACGTTCTTACTATGAAGAGATCTGAGTGGAAATGGCATTCATTGCAGTCAGCGATCTGCTGTTCTGGAACAAGGCCACTCAGCTGGCTTCTCCATCCACTTTGGACCCCGTAGGTCCGTGGCGAAAACCCAATTTGATGGCGTAATTTCCCAAACGGTACACCTTTGGCTGCGGCCTTGCTGCAGATGGAAGGCATTAAAGGTGGTGACCAACTCGCAAGCTATAACAATACTTTCCCACATATTTCCGAAACACGAGGACGGTGCCAGCTTTGGTCACAGGGGAACAAGCGCCATATTCACATGAGCGACACTCTTTCTCTCGCTCTCGTTAGGAGGGACAGAGGAATCCTAGCTTTCAGGCACGTACTACCCACGCAACTTAAAGCTGATGTTACTAGACTGATAGGGGGGCATGCGGCCTCATAATCTTATCCTTGTTATGTATACACAGCTTGAAAGAAGTCACATGTGGGAAGGCGGTGGGGATTTAGTCATCTCAGCCGGGGAGGGGGGCAGTTCAGGTGACAGTGTTTGTTTACTGTTAATATCTTTCTTCTAACTTACATTCACTCTTGTGCTCCCGGCTTCATTGTCTTCAGTACTATTCAGTACTTCAGTAGTAATAGTGATAGTGGCAGTATGAGCATTAGTATTATTTCTGT
Organism: Petrocephalus zakoni; assembly: GCA_026774425.1. Classification (NCBI taxonomy): domain Eukaryota; kingdom Metazoa; phylum Chordata; class Actinopteri; order Osteoglossiformes; family Mormyridae; genus Petrocephalus; species Petrocephalus zakoni. The sequence continues at coordinate 11,588,454 of JAODKN010000016.1, read as the reverse complement.
TGGATTAATTGTATCAGATTTGTAAGCTTTTCAAACTGAAATCTGACTTCAGACCATTCCTGCTCTCTGGACATGGGCCTATGTAGGCTTACAGGTTTGAGATAAACTAGCAGAAGAATGTGGTTTCCGCCATGACCAGACTGAGACAGAGCCAGCACTGTATCATCCGCCACAACGGGGACCGGTACATAGCCTGGGACCCATGTCACTACCACAGAGGCAGCTTTGAATCCCTCACTATCATAATTAAATGGAACCTCAACACCCTGCAGCTGAAAAATCGTCGGCTTTCCTCCATTGTCATGGCATTGTTATATTATAATAGATGGAATAGTCATTAAGGATATGTGAGTTCTGGGAGGGGGAGGGGCAGTCATGCTGTAAGAGGCGGGGCTTATCCAAGTTATACGGCCACAAAACTCCACATACATACGCACACAGTGGAGGTGGGATCCTAGCCCTGGACATGTGAAGCAACAGCACGACTCACTAAGCCAGAGTGCCACCCTATAACTTCAGCCAGGAAATGGAATGTGCATGACAGTAAATAGACAAAGACCCTGCATTACATATGAGTCTCTGTGAAGGGAAGCTTTGTTCATGGAGCCTCCTGCATAATACAAGGAAAATTGTATTGACACTGCAGGGAGCTAAAATATCAATATTGTTCAAGAAATTCTATATTAAGGAATATATTCAACGTATTTGCATATCAGGAAATCATACCTTTGTGTTTCCCTTCGTGAATTCTCCAACATCATCTAAAATTAGTTACATCTATATGTTATATTTATGCTATATATGCATGTGTGTATGTATATATATGAGCATGAATCCTGCTGTGGGTGAAGGAACTGGAGTGGTAACTGGTCAAGAAGAAAAAAAAGAAATCAAAAATGTAAATGTAAAAATGAAAAAAAGAAAGGAAATTATATTGAAAAGTACTAACGCGTGTTGAGTACCTACTACTTAAAGTATGTAAAAAATCCAATGGGCTATGTGCTTATCAGCAAGGCAGTATGTGTTAAAGGTGAAGCAGTGCATTTGTGTTGTTTGTGCCGGCGTGAGACAGCTACAGCTCCTCCGTGAATGCCGCTCTTCTTATGAAATAGCCGCTTCAGAGATTACGTCTGTTCTGGCTTGTCGGCGAGGACATGTGGTACCTGACTGTTATCTCAGGCTGCTCTCAGGACAAATATTACAATTACTATCCGGATGCTATTTGGACAGGTGACGTGTGTCATCAATAACAGTCTCTTCTCTGCCTTTTTTTGTAGATGATGCCCGCTATTTCAGAAAAAGATAAAGCTGGTAAGTTTGCGTCCATTTCTTCCTTGTGCACACTAATGCCTAATCAAAATATTTTCATTATTCCATAAGCTTTTTATTGCTGTTTGAAGTGCTGTAATGTGCTTGTAGACTTTGTCACCATGCTGGAACTGTAGAAGTGTCTGCTTTTTTTTGCTTGTTTACATATAAAATATTTCTTTGCTGCTATTCCAGTGGGTAAAATGTTGTTTGATCTGCTATCTGAGATGAATGGAGCCTCTGTACACCTTTGATATGCTAGATGGCAGCTTCTGTGTATCTTTATCCTGAAACCTGATGAAACAGACTTGCATAACATGCAAAGCTAATCTTTGTCCACCTTACGCAATACCTATCACCAATTTATCAATGTGAACAATGGAGGAATGTACTTATCCAGTCAGAATACAGCAGGCAAGGCAAAAAACAGTGCAAGTTAGGCTTGGTCTAAGGATATATCAGTATAACTACACCGTCCCTTCACAAGAATTGAATTGTCAGTATTCATAGGATCCCATTATAATTTCTATTATGTGTGGGTCAGAACAGTGATGGTGATAGATTTGTTACATAGTCTGCATAAATAACCCATTTCCTAGCCTTACCATTTTGACACAGTAGGTCTTGGCATGGTAATGTTTGCTGGAGATGTATACGCCAAGGGGCAGTCATGGATAGGGCTGATAAGCAGGCTGGATTGTGGTCCGGGTTCTTCCATAGAGGAGCCCAGAGCTCTCATTCACATCTCCACACAGAGGCTTTTCCCCAGAGCAGCTGATTGGTCATGTGAAATATTAACCCCTGAGACACTAGCCAGCACAGAGCAACAATTACACAAGGAACCATGGGAAATCAGGACCGCTCACGCTGCCTGACGCCGCTTTATGCGGAAAAATGCTATGACACTGTGTGTGTATGCCAGTGTTACATAGGCGTGTTTAACGCTTCCGATAACATTTATAAAACTATGAGAAATGCAAAAATTACTCTGCAAATTAGGGGTTTTCTTAAGCCACGTGAAAGATAAAAATAATGAAGAATTAATTTGTTGTTGTTTTATACAAAAATATTGCGTAGAATCTCTTTTGGTACAGACTGAGATTCAAGAAATGCACAAAGTATTTTGGGTTGGCAGCACATGACTTGTATTGTTCGGGAGGGCAAGGAATTGCAGTATTTGAGTTGTACTTTTAGTGATTTGCATTTCGTTTGACTTTAACGTTTATTCATGGAAGTGGCAGAGCATTTCAAAAGTCAAGGCTGAGTATATATCCAGTGTGAGGTTCATTTGTGGAACATCTGCCTAATCTAAAAATACCACAGTGGGAATCCATAAACATAGAAGAATGAGAGAATCTTTCCACTGGCTGACAGTGTGACCCTTTGCATGCTGGGAGTTCTCAAATAACATTAACTGCTGATGGATGAAAAAGAGTATTACATGCTAGTTCTGTCTGAAAGCCAGGCAAAAAAAACTCAAAAAGGAAAAGCCTCATTGTTCATTTGAAGCAAAACAAATCAGTCGTTTGGAGGCATATGCAAGTTGGTATCTTTGGTGCACTTAGTCAACTGACCTCTCATTTTTTCCCTCCATAGAAAGTTTGGATCTAAACTTTTTTTAAACAAACTTTGTCAGTATTTTTTTCCCTGGTAGGTTTTAAATTTGGGACTCTTTAAGTTATGCTAGTGATGATTGCTAGTGGATGAAATCTCTCACAGACCTAGATGTTTAGTCTGCGTTTGTTATTATTACGTTGACTCATTTAGTGCACTGTTAAAGTTAGCTTTCCCCACAGAAAGGAAGAGTTTCATTTCCTTTCCATGTGAATTTTTGGAAAACAATGGGAAATGGCATGTTAATATATTGCTCAGAATTGTTATTCTCGTATTTACCGAGAATAAAACGTGAAACTTTAATCAGAATGATGGGGAGAAAGCTCTGAGTGGCTCTCCTTCCGCAGAAAAGGCGGAGCATCATTTTGCGGCTCCAGCACTGAGCGGTTGGCCCCATTATCTTATGAAAGGCATAGAATGGCTTCATCGCTCCATCTAGTCTGTCTGCTTATCTATGTCCCACTAACTTATGTAGGACAGCTGGAGCAATGACTTGTTTCTTTGGAATCTGAAGGACAACATGGCTAAATTCCTTAGTGATGCTTTAAACAAATACCCACTCATCTGTAATCCTTTATTGCCTTATTTCATAAAACAATAAAAATAAAATAAAACACTTTTAATCGATGGGCTACTTTCATGGCATTCGTGGAATTCAGGATGTCTAATGGTATTCCGTGAATTCACTGCGTTGGGGGCATTCTTAGTGTTCAGGCTGAGCACGGTATTCACTGTGTTCTGGCGTTGCAGAACATTTAACGTATGAACTGTGTTCAAGGTTTTAATATATGGGTGTGTTTGCGGTGTTTGGGAGGTTCATGTTGCACCCGGGCGTCCGTAGTTTATTCCCGGGACAGGTCAGGTGTCAGAGGATACCCAGGGCTTAGACCAGAATCTGTTGCCCCTCATAACACGATAGTGATTGCAAGAGTGATTATTAAATCGAGGGCTTCGCTAAAACCATTTCAAGCTTAAGTTGTGTATGCCCCCCGCCCCCCGGTGCTGATCATGGTTCATGCCATATGCCTGCAGACATGTTTGTTAGCAAAGACTGTGCAGAGGAATCTCATTGTTCTCAATTTGCTTTCCACCATCTTGCTGACATTATAATAGTGAAGAATATAATCTAATAGTAAGTGCTGTTGCATAAGCTATAACATTTAAGCAAATTAGCTTTAATAAGTCTTCTAAATTGGGAATGTATGTGATACTAATTGCATCCAAAGAAATCAGGTAGAGGAGGTCCCTCTATCGCAGCTATCTGATGCTTCTAGCCCTCTCACGGTGTCTGCAGCCCTCTGGTACAGAAAAACATAGCCTCGCTGCCAAAATAGATCATTGTGTAGTCAGAATATGATACCACAGGCTGCAAATTTGATGCACAGCACTGACATCGACAGCATGTCCATCCAGTTAACTACACTCTGCTGTTTCACTTTCCCTTATCAAGGGGTGGAGATGATAAACAGCCATCATACTGACCAGCATTATAAAACCTCGGCTCTCGTCTTAAGTTAATCATAATAGCATAAGCATGTAGCTAGTAACATCGCTACAGACTGATGTCTCAGGATTTCTGTATGTCTGTAGTGTTTCTGTGCCCTTGTCCCTGTCGGAAACCACTTTTACGGTGTTGTTGAACCCAAATACATTATTTATATTGTTCCACAAGCTAAAAGCTCCTTTATAATGTGTTTATATCAAGTCAAATGCCACATCAATAGAGCCGAAGCATTGAGGCTGTGAATATTCATAACGGCTGCACACGCAATCTGCCCCTGTGCTGGTGAACCGCACCCCACCGAGGAAGGCTCCTCTCAGCCCACACCGCTCAGAGAACGGCTCTCGCACCAGCAGCATCGCTTCAATGCAGTGCCCCCCCCCCACACATACACACAGGCATACGCACACAGACAGTTGTGAGTCAGAAGAGAGGATTCTGCAGAGGGACGGGCTGCATGTGTCACGTGTAGACCAATAGCGTACCTACACAGACACACACACTCATACAGACACACGCGGACGCGTGCATCACCAGCCAGCAGCTCTGTGACATGGCTCAATCTGCCCGGCTGCTGTTGCTAAGGCGTTCCCTGAGCGAGCATCTCCACCGTTCCACCAAGACCCTGCAGCTTCTTCACAGAAGCACCAGGGAGGCACGCCATGCAGGTGAGCGCAGTCAAAGGTGAGGGCACGGCCATCCCTGCCCTGTTGGCATGGTAACAGGGCTGCAGAGCTGCTTTCTCAGGCGGGCTGTGGGTGGGCTTAGCCCCACGGATGTCTTGTAGTCTGGTGGTCTGTCTGATCTGCTGCAGCGCACGAAATGTTCTGTTTGGAGTGATGTGAGATGAAACGACTTAGGAGCACGGCAAAGTGCGGAACAAAGGATTACAGGCTGCGAGACAGAGAGCATTGCAGGAACTGCTGAGTCATGTTGCAGGAGGCGGCAGGGCTGCAGAACACATGCCATCTGTGCTGCAGTCGTAGTGCTACTGTCAGTATCGTAACAGCACTGGCACTGTATGTGATGCAAGGGTAATGCTATGGTCATACTATATTGTGACTGTTTACTATCTGTGGTATAATGTAGTGTTACAGTACCATCTGTGATATAGGAGTAATGTTACTGTAACGGTCATGTTACCCTCTGTGGTATTATGGCAATTTCCTATCTGTGATACAATTGTAGTATTACTTTCTGTGATGTAATAGTAGTGCTATAATCTGTGATGTATTACTAGGTTTACTATCAGTGATGTAATAGTAGTGCTACTGAATATGATGTAATGGTAGTGCGACTATCTGTGACGGAGTAATGTTGTTGTATAACAACAGGGTCATTCTCTGTGGTACAATGGCAGTGTATCTATCTGTGATGTTATGGTAGTGTTGTTATCTGCAAAATAACTGTAGTGATACAATATATAATTGTATTATAATTCCAGTGTTACTGTCTGTGATGTAATTGTAGTGCTGTGTATTCTAATGGTAGTGTTAGTATCCATGAAGTAAGTGTAATGTTACAGCCTGACAGGTTGATGACATGTTTCCTACAGGTTTTACTGTCTGTGATGTACTCTTAATGTTGGTGATGTAATGAAAGTTTAACTTTCTGCGATGTTTTAAGAGGCAACTGAATGAATAGGAATTTCTTTTTACATCTTATAAATTACATAAACCAGTACTGTATGTGGTGGAGTGTGCAAACACTGATAAAATACATTTGGCTTTAATCCAAACTGGTGATGGTAAAGTTATCTGCTGAACACAAGAGTACACACAGACTCACGCTGGTACTGGCCTTTCATATGGGCAAGTTGGTTTAAAAAATATTTATTAATTCCGTGACAAGGTTATCTCCTATACCATGACAGTGGGTCTCAAGAGTGACGCTGTCACAGGCCAAGAAAAGTACAAGGAGGGGTTTGCTGATAAGATTTGCCCAGTGTGGCACCACGCATGGATTTATGGCATTTATAAATATGTTCTTGCATCTTGTTTTCCTCAGGTAAGAATCAGTTTGATATATAATAGATTAAGTCACAGGAAATGGGAAAGCTACACCTCCAGGAAAACTTAGCATGAACAAACTTCTGTTAATTCTGAGGGGCCTCTGGCATCCCAGATGTGTGAGATGGACAGGGCCTCTAGCATCCCAGATGTGTGAGATGGACAGGGCCTCTAGCATCCCAGATGTTTGAGATGGACAGGGCCTCTATCCTCCCAGACGTTTGAGATGGACAGGGCCTCTAGCCTCCCAGATGTTTGAGATGGACAGGGCCTCTAGCATCCCAGATGAGTGGTTATGTGTAATATAGGCAAGTATACTGTAACATGGTCAATAGAGCTATGAGTATTGTAAAAGTACAGTACAACAAACAAACATAAGCATATCACTACAGCAATCCTTCAATTTATGATAATCCGCTTTACATTTTTTCACCATTAAAGGTTTCGAGTTTTCACTTATTGTGATACATAATACATAGTTTTTCTTTTTTTTACACATTTGGCTGTAATCATACTATTGAAAAGTTAAGGCTTGTAATGTTGTTTAGCATATTCTTTGGTTTGAAGGTGTTACATGGAAAAAAATAGTCTCATAAACTGAGGGAAGGCTGTATCATGCAAATGCATACATATGTATGTATGTATGTATGTGTGCATTACTTGGGGTGCCACAAGCCTCCAAAAAGGGATGGGTATCTCTTTACCCTGTCAGTGTCATCCATCCTTCCATCCAGTTATATCCAGTACAGGGTCATAGAGATCCTTAGCATGTCTAAGAAAGCACAGGTTACAAAGCAGAGGGCATTCTGCCGATCCAACATGAGACACGCACAATCTCATCCTGTCGACATTATTTGAGACGCCAGTTAGCCTAACTGCTTATTTCTGGACTATGATAGTGAACCGGAATAATGATAATCACCCGGAATAGCCAGAGGAAACCTGTCCAGCACAAAGCGGACATGCAAACTCTGAAAATAGCTTAAGAACTGTCTAAGAATGCGTAAGCAATCAATGATTTACTGAAACTGCAAGCACCATGTTATTCGTAGCAAATATCACAGTTTCTGATACATTGCGATATAACTTTATTATGAAAATACATGCATATGGATAGTTTGTGTTTAATGTGATTCTCTCAAAATTCATTACAGCTGGAAATATTTGTACTGCATTTCATGAACCAAATCGTTGGAATATGGGAAAAAATGATAATTGCCTGTGTTTTATATCTGTTCCTTATGGGCTGACATAAAATGCCTGTGGCCAGTTTGTGATTGTAGCTTTAATGAATGCTGGTGATAATGGGCACAGTTAACATTCCATTCAGACTGTGATGCGTTCCGCAGGCCCCGCAAAGCCAGCTAGCGTGCATTTCATGAAACGCAGAGTGTTTTATTCTGTGAGTGATACATTTCAGCTTCTGTGTCTGGATCAAAGAGGATGTTATTGGACCCGTGGGCCGCATTTGTTATTCTTCAAATCCCCTTTTCTCCCATGTTACTGGGTTCCAGTCTGTCTTATTCAAGGCCACAGTGAGCTAAATCTCAGTCACACAAGCAAGCTGTTTCCCTTGTATGCTGCATATTATGAAAATGCAAGTTATATCTCAATTGTTTGAAAGTGCCCTGCTTTTGATCAGAGACCATGTGAGTAATACTCAGTTTCAGTTCATGCTATCGTCTGGCCTTGAAAATCCCAGTTTGTCTCTTACAATTCCCAGTTTTAGTAATCAAACTATATTTTCTTATATAATGCTTCATTCTTTTTTTATAACTTTATTAGGTTGATCTGCCGTAAAGCATTTACAGCTTTTCGACGATTAACAAAATATCAAATGCATAGTGATAGGGTTACTCTGTAAATATGCTGCATGTTAAAGTATGTCTTTTGATGGTCGCTGAATACCATCCATAAGGGAGGCTTACTTAAGTCACTTAAATGGATATTTGCTAAATATCTATGGGGGAAATGTTCCAATAGTGACATTGAGCCTTTCACATTGAGTTTTTCCTAATGGGGAGGTGCGTAGCTCAGCAGGATATGGATCTGTACTCATGTCTGCAAGGTTGTGGGTGCAGCCCTATTACTGCTAGAGTAATAATATTACCACTGGGCCCTTGTGCAATACCCTTTGGACAGAAATGCCTGCTAAATAAATGTAATACATAGATATACTGTACCAGTCAAAAGTTTGAACACACCAAGCCACCTACAAAGGGGAATGATGGTCGTCACATCATATGACGTGACCACCTGACCAGAAACACAGTAGAAATTGTTTTGGAGGAGTCAGAGAGTAAAGGAGAAGTAGCCAATGAGAGTGCAGCATATGTGGGACCTCCTCCAGGACAGCTGGAAAAGCATCTCAGGAGCAGGCCACCTCACGAAACGGGCATAGGGGAGAAAGGGCTCAGTAGTGGGGAGCCAACCGAGGGACCAACAATCTTCTGAGTGCCCTCAGAGCTGCCCCCCCTCACCCACCCCCAAGAGGGTTAATTTGTTTGTTTTGGTCAGTGCATAGTTCTATATGTGTTATTTTATAGTTTTTATTCTAGTTATAGTTTTTGTCTTTGTAGTTATTCGTCTTTCCATGGGTACATGTGTCCAAATTTTTTAACTGGAACTGTACATTTTATACACCCCATTGTCTTGCAGAGGTCACACCCTCAGGACTCTAGATATTCAATTAGCAATGGATGCATACCGGATTTAATGTAATAGCTATTACTGCCTTAATATCAGCTGCAAGCCTGAATTTCAGTTTGCCAAGCAGATGTGTGGAATTGCACCCAAAACAAACCAGGGCACTCCATTTGTCAAAGAAAGGGCGAGCAGGTTTACTAATACTTAATAAGGTGTTGCATACATATCAAAGGCTGTCAAGAATTTCCCATCTGCTCAGTATTCAAATGCCCTTCTCAGTTTTCAATGTGTGAAAATATAACAGCGATCATAAATATTCATTTTTTTGCCTAAAAGTAAAGCAGTCTAATACTTTGATCTCAGATTTTATGGAAAAGAATTTCTGATCTGTTTTCATCTAGAATTCAGTTTGATATTCCGGTTTATTCAGTTGTATCTTCAGTAGGAGTTCAGGTAGAGCTGTGTCATCATAAAGGACCTTCATGTAGGTCACATGCTTTTCAACAACAATATACAGCATAGAAGGAAAACGAAGTAAAACAAAGTAAAGTAAAGTGAAATATGCATGCAACGTATGCTCTGTGATGGTCCCCTTGTTTTGGTTTGTAGCTCTGGAGAGAAATATTTAATACATGTAAGTTATATGTAGTGAAGACAGATGACCACCAAATATGACAGAGGGCACCAAAGTTTATCTCAACATGTTTGGTAGTGCAGTGTTTTTCTGGTTCGTATACTGAGGACTACAGCATTGAAAGATACAGGTTACCTTGATTCTTTATCGCATATAAGTTGATTTTAACTAGTGGTACTCAGCATGAATCTAATTTAACACACTTCCCTTGGAATGATTTCTGAGTAATGCCGTCTATGCAAGACGCATTCCTTGGTGTTTGTTTCAAACCCTGGTCTTCTTATGGCAATCGTGTTTGCAGAAACAAATGCCTCCATGTCAATTTCTGACAGCTGGAATGTGTCCTCATAAGGTGTCTTCCTGTGTACTGTAAACAGTTGCCTGGTTCTTGGGGCCCAGCATCAAGGTACTGTGAGGGTCCCAAACCCCCACCTCCCACCAAACCCCAAATCATGTATTCTGTGCTCTGACAGTGAAGACATGAGCCATAATTGCAAAGGAATGCACTTCTTTGTTTGCCATTGCATCTGAAGCATCTTAATAGTAAGAAGCTGTTTTCCCTAACAGTGACTAACAGAACAAAGACCATGTGCCTAACGGCGGGAATGTATGCAGAACAACAGGAGACAAGGGACGAAAAACAGGACCAGCAGCTTGTGGTAAAGAGGATGACATGTACTGAGCATGAGAACCAGGACAATGTGGTAGAAAAGAGAACTTTATAGCGAAGATCAGAATTATGTAGGCCAGCGACTTGCTGCTGCAAGGATTCTAATGGTAGTGAAAAGAAATCACGTGTCTTGACTAGGGGAGACCAGGGACAATAGCTGAATTGAATCTGGTATCTATTTATACAATAATCTGTGTAGTTTTAGTATGACATGTTTATGAAGCATCAGAGTTATTGCTAGGAGCCTTAAGCTAGCAGAAGTGGAGGAACATTTAGCAATTGAAGACCTGACCCTATTGAATAACTGCCCCCTGTGTCCCATAAATACCTACAGTATCTAAATGCCCAGTCTTTCAATACCTTAAGTAACTCAGGGCCATGCTCTATTTGCTAACATTTTCCACTATTGGGGCATACAGCTTAGCTGTGGATTGATATGTTTGTCTGAACAGTCCAACCATGAGCCGTTCAGATGCCCTGACTAACCCAATTCTTTCCTTAAAATCGAATCCAGAATACATCAGTGTGATTTTGTCAAGAGATAAAACAGCACAAATATCGTTGCCCCACTGGGTCTTTCACCTGGAACTGAATCAGTCCTGAAGCAAGGGGCAATTAAGTGAGGTGTGAGGGGGGTTGCTTTTGACAGGCTTCCTAAATTAAAACCCCATTTCCTACAGCAAAGTGACATTGCTTTATTCTCTGAAGTGCCATACATGTTACTCAATAATTTCACAATACCCATGCAAAAAACTACTCTTGAATTATGGGGATTTGCAATGTTCTGAACATGCGCGTGATTTGGAAATGGCATTCGGTTATTAACCTTTGCTTTTCATTCATTTCTTTGTAATGATTAATGAATGTGTGACGCAGAATCTTCCAAACTTAATTCCTCTTAGACCCATCAAACTTCTTGCCGCAGCTTATTGAGAACTTATTGGTGTAGATCCAATCGCAGAGCTTATTTCCAAGGTCAATCAGTTACTCACAGAGTTGAAAGGGCGATCTGGAGTCACGCAATACAAGTAGCGTCATAAGTAGGGAAAGCAGGACCTGTAGCTACAGTAGCTTTCAGAGAGTAGATGAGACGTCTCACCTTGGCTAATGAAGAATCACAGCACAAGCAAAAACAGTCCAGTGGCTGGACCAGTCCATTCAGCGTTTGGAGGAGAGTAGGGGGGTATCTCAATTTCGCATCTCACAAAAAATATGGCACAAGATTATATTGTTATATAATACGGCTTAAAGTGAGGAGTGGGAAGCATAAATGATTGGATCTCTATCACATATTCTCAAATATCATACAGCCTCACTGAATTCCCTCCGATTGGCCCTGTAACAACTCCACTTGCATCCCTAGAAAACAGTTTCTGTCTCTTCTCACTGCTTTTTATAATCAGTAATGAATTATCCACAGCTGGTGTTTCGCTTGGATGTAAATACATATCATGATTTTGCAGTTGTATTCTGCGAGTGCATTTTTCGTCGTCATTTTACACACCGCATCATGCAAATAGATCACATCCCTCGCTAACCTTTTTGTCAATTGACACAGCAGTTTTCACCGTTGCTTATTTCAACCGATAGTAATTATTAATTATTTAGACTTTTTGACCTTCTAGTGTCAGAAGGGCCTATTTCTCACACAAGGGGGGGGTATTGTTTTCTCGGTATCTTGCCCACCCAAGCTGCTCAAAGGAAAGTTTGTATGAGTCAGAGGCTCATCGTGAATGTAACCTCTGTATGACAGGAGATAAGCGAAGCTTTTTAATTGGACGCGCTATGTGGTTGAAAGGCTCCGGGCAGCCTTGTGTTAATCCTCAGGAAGAATATGAAAGGCAGCCGGCTGTCCAGCTGCTTACCAGCCCCAGTTGCTCTCAGTAGCTCGCTTAAGAAGGTCGGCATTTGAAAAAAGTGTCATTCGCCATCACTGTCTTGGGAGTGAGCTCTTTCGCGACACTGCGGAAGTCATGTTTTAAAAATCGAACAAGAAATATGCTATAATTATATAATATCTGCAAAGATGTGGCAGTATTATTAGTGGCAGAGACAATTCCTCTCACATTTATTTATGTGTTTGTTTTTTATTCTCTCTTAGAAAATAATGATTATGGCAATAACTCACTTCCATGGGTTGCTTTCATTCCAAAAGCAAATAATGTAACTTTCCCAAATTACAAATCCCCATGTTTGCTTTACTGCTGTTCTGCCCCGACGCATTCCTCATCTATGCTCTGTAAATTTTATATAGTCCACCGAAATTTGTAAATAAAGCAGCAATGTCTTATTTTGCCTTTAAACAAGAGATGCCAGTCAATCTTAACTTTTCAAACAGCGACCATGTCTGGAAGGATGCATGTCCAAAATATTTAATGTCAATGGAAATTCATGGTTAGAATTCTGCAAAACAAGGATGCTCTTATCCTTTGTAACAAGCATCTCTTTGGGAAAAACAAAAGGCTATTGTATAATGAATATAAAGATGGTCTAAAAAAGACATTACAAACTCCTTTTAATGCATTCCTTTCAGTTACTGAGAAGAAGGTGATCATATTAACTTCATTATGTCCATCTCCATATTCATTATATCACTGTTTATTTTATGTATTACTTTTTTTATCACCTACCGTGCATCTTTCAGCCAAGAGATTCTTTGTGACCCCAGATGCCCAGTTAAAACACTGATGGATCCCATTCTCCCAGCCAGTGCCCCATTAAGAACTGCAGTGAGTCTGTTTCTCTCACCTAGCACTGTGTTTAAAGACCACAATGTGTCTGCTGTTATCACCTAAGGCTCTGTTTTAATGTGTTTCCCAACTGGGAATGCCTCTACAAGCCTTGCACATCTCTTTGGCTTGGGGTCCCTGGTGGGATTGCGCCAATGGTCGTTAGGCTGATGGTCAACCCCCTATGGGACATCAAAGGTTCCTGGAGGCTTTATGCTTCTTAATACCTGTTTTTCAGCTCCTAAACTTGCAGACCAGGCTCCAGTCTGACTGAACCTCGAAGGTGATCTTCGCTATAAATACTGATCTTTGTTTTGGGAACGTCTTGTGTTTATTATAACCTTTCCAAGGACAGCAAGATGTGGTCACGGGCATCAGGCTTAGAGAGAAGACCTTTTCTGTCCCTGAGTCCTTGACCAGTTGTGTCATCCTCTGCCAAATTACATTGTATGTATGTATTGACATGAGGCTATAAATGCAATTGTTGTACAGGAAGCTGAGCCAGCTTGACATGATCCACTTCCTGTGATGCCGCTGCACTGTTTCACATGCTTCTGTGAGATGGATTTGGCTATTGATAGCTATTTATTTTGCTTCTGTCATCTTTGTGTTTTAAATGGGTGTGATGCATTACTGTTGTAAAGGAAGAGGAGCAATCACCTGATATTCATGTAAAGAATCTGGTGACAAGATTGCCCATTCAGGAGTAATAGAGGCAATTTATACATACATCCATACATACATACATATCTGTGATATTCCTTTATATGTGATTCTTAGAGCTTGTAGTCAACTTATCTTTTTAAAAAGGCTTTCTGTTCAATAGCATCAGCTCTTATATAGCCAGCATGAGCATATGCTGAAATTGTGGCCCCTCGATCTGTTTGCCCTATGGGTGACACTGAACCTTGCGGCTCTTAGACTGCATCCTAGCAATAAGTAGACCTAGTATAAGTAGACCAATCAGAATAACAGTGTAACTTCTGACTCTTGTGGACCCCCCGCCTCCCAGGGGCCTAATTTGGCAAACAACACTGTAAAAATGCATGGGTATGAATCACTAGATGCCCACAGAGTCACCATGAGAACTAGACCCATAATCATTCATAGTCAGGTCATCATTAAGGAGATGCTTTTTAAGACTGGTGGAAAGATCAGACCATGACTCCATTTAATTTTTTATTTTATTTATTTAGCAGGCACTTTTATACAAAGTGACATAGCAGAGTCAGACAGTCCCTGGAGTAACTGGGGGTTAAGGCCCTTGCTCAATGGTCTAATGTTGAAATAAATCTGCTGACCCAGGGATTTGAACCAGCAATCTTGCAATTACAGGCATAGCATCACACCACCCTCCAAAAGCGACTCTGGTGGGACTCGAACCCACAATCTTTGAATCACTACTCAAGCACTTAACTAGAAGTCCAATGCGCTATCCATTGCGCCACAGAGCCACCCACGTTAGCACAAGATCTTCTATAACTACTTATTCATACCCTGGGCACAATGAGTCTGCACCCTACCCCAGGCAGCACAGAGTACAGCACAGGAGACACTTTGGACAGGATGCCAGTCCACAGCAGTGTTTCCCAATCTGGTCCTCGGGGACCCTCAGTCAGTGCATGTTTTTGCTCCCTCCCAGCTCCTTGCCAGACAGTCCAAGTTTTTTGCTTCCTCTCAGCTCCCTACTAGACAGTCCATGTTTTTTGCTCCTCTCAGCTCCCTACTCGACAGTCCATGTTTTTTGCTCCTCTCAGCTCCCTACTAGACAGTCCATGTTTTTGCTCCCTCTGAGCTCCCTGCCAGATAGTTCACATTTTTGCTCCCTTCCAGCTCCCGACTGGACTGTCTTTGGGTCCCCGAGGACCAAGATTGGGAAACATTGCACTACTGGCCAATGAAATAATATGAAAAGTCTGAACATGAATTGCCTGCCTGAATTAAGTCTTATACTCCATTCTGACAATATAATTCAGGCAAACCAGAAGTGGAGAAGTTCCCATTTAGCTTCCTACTGACACATATGCTAAGGTGTTTAAAGTTCAGGCTCCAAATCATAGATTTCTCTTTTACACTGTCCTTACTCTGTTGCTGTCTTTCACTATCTTGTCTTTTTCATCCTTAAATCAATTTACCACATTTCTCCTCATCCATGCAGAACAAATTAAAAAAACATGACTTGGATGTTGGCCAGCTCTCTCTGTGGTTTATGTTTCAGGTTTTTTTGTCTCACTCCTTTTATCCCAAAGAATAGCTGCTTGGCTTCGCCTCTTACCGTTTCATGCCATGTCATAAATCCAATATCAAAAATCCGATTCCACGGTCCATTCATATGAAACGTGAGTCTCGTGGAGTTATTGCATGAAGACGCTGTAACACAAAGATTGACCTACTTCACTGTTCTCAACATACTTTGTTCTGTTTTTACTGGATTACCTCAGATTTTTATTATATTGTTTTGTATTTTTGGATAGTTTACATTAAAAGTTCACTGAAATTTCAGGGAAAATGCAGTTTTAACATCCGTAATGTTCCAGAGGTTTTACTTTTCACAAGCATGTGTTTGTCATGTACCTGATATGAAAGACAGCACACCTTTCACAAAGGGGTGATAGTGTTTTTTTTCCACCTGGTTTTCCATAATTTCGGTGCCATCGCCACAAGCTGTGAGCTGGGAGGTCCCTGATTGGTCTGTCAGTGAAGCTTCTGGGAGGTCCCTGATTGGTCTGTCAGGCTGTCATTAGATCTGTTGCACTGGGTGCTGCAGCAGACACATTCAATGGAGGATGTGGGATTATTATCTGACTTGAAGAGAAAGTTCCAGAACTGCAGACTCCCTTTCTCTTCAACATACAGCATCTACCATTTAATTTTAAATCACAAATTATCCAAAATTTCACTCCTGACAACCCAAATAGCTTTCAGTTCAAGAAAATTTTCCCTTTGTTTTTGCTTTTTTTTTTGGAATTTGCAAGGATAATCTGATAATAATCAGCATGTGAAAGGTCACAAAAAAGCATCACACCAAAGAGCAGTATAATGAGCTGCTGGGGTATAAATCAAAGCGCAATAAAACTTCAGGCCTGGAGTCAGTCCTTTATTAAAAAGGGAAGCCCCATCTCCCGGTTTGACATGATGTGATAGCAGGAGGCTGGCAGAGGGCTTCACTGTAGCCAGCGAGCAAATGAGATGAAGATGAAGATACATATGTTATCTGACCCTGGCTCATTCATGCCAGCGCGTTGAGTTATGCAAAACTCATATACAGTCATGCTGCTGATTAGCAAAGCCATTACACTTCAGGAAACTAACTAACTTCTGTCAGCATCCATGGACAGAGGTAAAATAAAAAAACAGGTAAAAGCACGCTGAATTTCACAATCCACACCAGTATAAAGGGTACAAAGATTCAGGCAGGGAGCTTGGTCAAAACTATTAACTGATTTGATATAGAGTAGTTTTCAAATGTGCAAACTGCCTTTAGCTGTTCAAATATTATATGAATTATCGCTAGATAAATTGTGTTCATGCAGAGAGAAAATCACGCCAATCGTTTCCAGGGGAAAGGAGATGTAGCTTGCGTGCAGCGCTTACGAATCCGCCAGGAAGGGGGTCGTCCCAGCGTCCACGCTCTGCCAACCCTCAGCAGGAACAATGGAAATAGCATCGCTTTGTTTGGCTCTGCAGAAGATATCAAGGCCACGCCCAGGTCCCGTAGGATGCATCCCTACAATAAGGCAGAGGAAGTGAAGGCTGGGCCCCGTGAGGCCGTGCCCTGGGCTTTAATTAGGTTCAGCATGAACACAGAGCCGTCCTGTCTGTGTCCTGTCTCTGTCCTGCTGCATGGCCGCATGCAAACAAGCCTTCAATAACAGTGAAAACATCCCCCATCTCTTGGATGGGACTGCCCCCCATATTAACCCCAAGTAAAGGTCATACTCCAGCTTGGACAAAGATATTTAATCTCATGATTATAATTAGACAACAGTTGAACTAGAGCTGGAATAATACACTGATTATGAACAGCGCCAGGCTGACTCCAGGGACGAACACCGGGTTTCTTATTCAGTCATTCAAAAAGCGTGCGGTGTCATGAGCATTTCTGCTACCACATCAGTGCAAAAGGCTCAGGGGGGCTTACAAGCTGCTGGCCTTTTGCTGCCCCAACTAGTAAGCTCCTAGTAAGCTCCTAGTAAGCTCCAACACACTAAAGTCAGACTAACCTGTTGCTGTTTCGGCGCACATCTGGAATGTGTGCGTGACAATGGAGTTTAACAGCACGGGGATGGACGCTGTCAAGGCATATCATTAGTATCGTACTATGTAAGCCCAGTCTAGTGAAATAAAGGTAATCTGCGGAAGTGTTTTATCTGGACCAGGATGGATTGTTTCACCTCAGCTTAGGTGGATTGGTACGCTGCATTTCACACTAGCCCGGAAGCTGTCTGAGGCTTGTGGCCATCTGAAACGATTAGCCTCTTTGAGGTCTTGTCTGGTTTGTTTGTGGGCATATGAAGCATCTAATGAGGCTGGGAAGGGGGGGTTGGGTGGATACGTCTCTGAGGGGCTTTTCCCTGGGGGCATGGGGCCGCAGATTGCCCTAAATGCCCCTCGCTCCCCCATTCACCCACCGTCCAGTATGGCTCCTTCGCTCTGACTGCAACAGACGTCTTTTGTCCTCAGTGTCTCAGTACCAAAGGCCTGAAACATCACCACAGGCCACTCAATGCAGTTCGTCCATGCCAAGCTTTCATAAAATTAAAATAACATGACTATGCAATGCATTGTGGGTAGATGTTTTATGTCGCTGTAAGGTCAAAGTCCAACAAAAAAGGCTAATGGGAAGCTCAATTCAAAAAATGAAATAAATAGTAATATGATCACATTACTCATAACATAACCAGTTCAACTTCTCAAGAAGTCTGCCTCTTTGTTATCTTAAGTTGTTTTCTTCACCTAAATTGCAGGCACATTGGCTATTTGTCTTTTTTGGACAGTATTCTGAGCCGAGTTAATAGTGAAGGAACATTGCTCTTGGCTACTAGAGTCAAAGCAGGGATGAAACCAGCCATGGGTATAAAGGACCGGTGAAATCAGTAAAATCTTCTATTCAGGCTCTGCTGAGCTAAAGGGTTTGGCCAGAAGAGGCAGAACAGGATACCAGTGTTTTTACAGTAGGGACAATGTTGGGCCTTAAACAATGTACTCAAAGCAAAGAAGCAAGTGCTACTTGCTTGAATAATCAATGAAGTTAGAGAATAAAGGAAAGGAAACAGTTTCACAGTATTTGGGGTTTGTCTTTCCTGAAGGCTCTAAGCACCTCCTTGCCAGCGTCTTACTGCTTTTATGTATGGGTGCATTTCTTAAAAGCTCCCCTTTGCAGCATTCATCTGTAGTTGGCATTCAGTTGCTTTTGGGAAACATACCCTAGGATAGTTAGGAGTGGAGAACAGGTAGGGTGACCAGATAACCCATGTCAAGGTGGACACATTGAGCTAGGACAGGATTTGCAGACTACCACTTCAATTAACAGGACCTGGATTTCACTTAAGACCAGAGTTCTTGCAGAGTTCTTCGTCAGTCTCCTATAATCATGCATGTGTCACTAATGTTAATGTGAAACAGCTGGATGAGTCTTTCAATCAAGGAAACAAACCAGTCAAAGTGTAAGAACTGAACTATTTAGCCAAGCACAGGAGCCTTTCAGGTTTAAAGTAGTTTGTAAAACCTGAAGTAGCTCAAAGTGTCTGGGATGACATGGATTATCTGGTCACCCTAACAATGGGGGACACAGCAGCACAAAACAGAATTGCAATTAAGGGCACAAAAGGCCAGTTTAGCAATACAATACTGTCAGTACTAGGCTTTAGCCCAAATTGCCCTCGTCAGCGTACGAAAGATAGGGTTAAAAATCGTTTATCTTTTAACATTTTTAAATTGTTTTAACATTACCAGTGCCACAGAGGCGTACAGAAACTGGTTTTCTTGAAGCTGTATTCTCACTTTGTTTTGTGTGCCTGTGTGTACGTGTTTTATCAATAGCGGTCTGTTCTCCTAATACAATTCAAAGCAACAACCTGTGACACCGTGCGATTCAACCGAGCTGAAGGCTTTGAGAGAAACTTCGGAAGATCCCATCACTGCCGGCAGCGGCTCTTAACGTGAAACCGCGTTAAATCCCGCCGCTAATTCCCATGCAGCAGTACGTTACAATCGCGGCGAAGACCCGGCGATGCACTGTGATGTCAATATGACTGTAATTTACACGGCGCGTCCGGCCGGCAGGATGCGGCGCTGCGCCGCGTGCCCGCACACCCGCCCGGGTGTCGCCGCTATCAGGTGCGCGCGGAGGGGGGCGGAGCCCCGCCGTACTTCTCCCTTCCCCACCCGTGTCATTCGCATTCCACACTCGGGCAACTGCGCCAAATGGTCTCCGGGATCGCGTCCCGAAAAGCGCTGCGTCCCGCGGAGAAATAGTAAAATGACGTGACGCACTGCGTCCGATCTCTTATGAGCGTCGCTCCTGCTAAATGTCTCCTTTATGATGGATGGAATGAGTGTCTCCCCTTAATGCTGGAATAAATCGCTTTTAGTCAGCCCGGGATTACTTTATGCACGGAACAACTATTACATCACAGCGATGATCTTAACAAGTGAGTATATTCTAAAAAGTTTTCTTCTTATTTGTTGCAAGTGTTTAAGTAGTGTCTCCTTAATTACTAGAAATCTGCACAGGCAATGTACGTGCAGATCTGTGAGTGCCGATCACCTCCCATCACTAATGGGAGAGGTTCACCTTCTGGACCTGCCTGGGGGTGGAGATCGTGGAAAGCTAGGGTACATTAAAAAATACAAACCAATACAGCGAAGTGTGAGTGCTCGGTTAGATTAAGTTTACTATAAAGATATTACATTAAATATTGTGTTCTGATGGCATTAATGATGGTTCAAGAAACCCGAAACCTCACGTTTCAGGGTTGGTAATTACTGTTAATTACTGAAGACCTATCATGAGTTATTTATTGCTTGTTCTGTTCACCAAGCTTCTTTGAATTGCATCTTGCATTGTTGCATTTGCTGAATCTTGTTTGCAGACATGCTTTGCATGCTTTGTGTGCGTCTGCTTTTTAGTGACGTGATGTACATTCGATTTCGCGACGAATCTTTTTTTTTTAACTGCGGCTAAACTGTCTTTTTGTACTAGTGCGTATAGCTGGCTGGAGATGAGGCTCATGGAAGTGACTTTGAACAGCTTGTGGTGTGGGAGTTAGCTAGGGCTGAGTGGACTGGAGTAGATGTGGTCTTGGTGCAGGTCATGAGTGCTGGCTTTAACATGCCGCACAATCACCTGAGAGATTCAGTCACTGCTCAGCAATGGTGCATCAAGGGTCAGTCACCCCCACCCTCTACACCCCTGTGACCTTTGTGATCAAAGACATAGATTGTTAATATGTCAGCACTGAGCCAATGTAAGGCAATCCCTTCTCAGTATTCCAGGGGTCTTCAGTATGATGAGAAGGTCTTTAAAATATATCTCCACGGTTGTTTTATCTCTACTGCTGTGTGATTGTATTCACTGAAAGCAGAGAAGGAACTGTTCGTACACATGGTGTTTCCTTCAACTTTATATGGCCACTAGCCGAAGCACCATGAGCCATTATGAGGCCCTTTAAAAAATGCTACGTGAGAATGTTCAGGGCACCCTGTTCATGTCTACCTTCTTAATGTAACATAATAAAATAACAAACAATTAGCTCTAGATCATTTGCAAGGAATTATACCTGGGGCCATACACACATTTTTCTGCTGAATTTGAGAGGACCTTTGCATGAACATAACGCTTCCTTACAATACAATTACAATAATGAGTCTAAACACTTCTGTGGTTCACCGAACTCTTTGAAGGCACCTCCCTAAGCAATTGTTTACATGCACAACCTAAAGCTGTTGGGGTTCAAAAACATTTCATTCAGCTGCGACATGGCACTCACTGCCATGCAAGACAGCTTGGTCCTGCCTGGGGCAGGTCTTGATGTGGCTTCAAGTAAATATTGGCCCCCAGTGGGGAGAGTTTCCTGCGACAGGAAGGAGTTGGGGGGCTGTTGGGGACCAGGGGGGGTGCAGGGTAATTTTAGGTGCCGATCGCAGGGAAAACACCCTTGTAGCTGAATTTTATTATGGATCGAGTGGGACCCACAAAATTTTAATGCAGCAGTACTGGTATTAAAATATTCATACTTCAGAATAGCAGGATGAATATGCCATTGTTTCTACTATGTGTTTTTATTTTTCCCGGATAATTATTATTTTGCTTTAGCATTGTTCTGGGCCTTTTATGTTAATGGAGATTCATTGTGGTAACTTGTTTGGAGAATGCCTTTGAGTGGGGCACCATTAACAGCAGTGAGCCTTCTGGAGTTTTGCTCACACTTGCAGCCTCACGGGTTCCTTTTTCAATCAGGGCTTGAGCGTGACAGATTTCCAGCATCCTATGCAGCGAGGCAGAGCCCAGGAAGGTGCCAGGAACTTGACTGATTCTCTTACACAATTTCTGTTCCCTCTCATCGGTCACAGTTTTTGCTATACATTGCCTATAAAGGATTTTTTTTCTTTTACTGTCGTCATATTGAATAGGTTTTTCAGCAGCTAACTATTATTGTGAGGTCTCTTTCCTAAGTGCCCTCTTAAATTCTATAAAGGGCTGTGAGCTTTTGGAGATGATTAATTTTTTTTTCCTGCTTCGAAAGTCTCCAGAAGTCCACAGTATTTGGCTGAATGCCCTCCACTTCTTTTAGCCAATGAATTATAGTATATTTCAAATCTTCACAATTGCCGGACGAATTTTTTTTTTTTTTTTTTTTTGACTTGGCAGGTCTGTTATCTGGCCTTGAGTGAAATGGGCAGGGTTGCTGTACAGGACAGTCTTGTACAGTAAACAACTTCACACGTTTCCTACCAATGGGAGAAGGGAAATGAGGTCATTTGACGTCCCTGGAAGTCTGTAGACAATACAGCAGCGCACCCCACTCAGGCTGCCCCTGCATTCCATCAGCTGAGGGGTGCTCCTCCGTTCATGCAGCTACGTTAGCGTCCTTTCTGAGTTGGTGTAAGATCCCGCCCACGTAAGCGCCACTGACACTCCATAGAGGGAACAAGCTGGCAGAAATGTGATAAATTGCATCCTTGTTTAGTCTAACATGGCTTAAATAAAGATCTCCCTTGAAAATAAGGCTGGCTGCCATGGTTCTTAAACCTTGTTGTGTTGATCAATGATGCAGTGCAATGATCTGACTTATAGCCGATTTTTATCCTTCGGCTCCCCAGTGGATTTCTGGATTTCTCGCTACCGTGACTCATCTTATGTTTACTGTGCTGCCGATAAGATCCATCTGCGTTTGCCAAGGAATCGTCATCCTTACTAATGGCACAATAGAAGGCACAGATATGCTATCTTTTTATTTTTTATGGGTGGAAAAGCCTATGTCTCCATGAAAAGGCTGTCTGTGCTTCCAGGTTATGCACTGGTGCCTGTGTGAGTTTCCTTTCCTGTGAAGTGCCCTTAGCTTCATTGCTGGGGAGGTCAATGGACTGTACCAAGTGGCAAATAGATTTGGGTGAACAATTGCATGTCTGCTTTTCTGTTTGAACCATGCAATCAAGACCTGAGTTCCTGTTAATATATTGTACAGGATTTATCAGATTTTTTGTGGCTTAGAGGACTTTTCAGAAATAAAGACATGGATATACGCAATAAATACAGAAACTTTTATATAAAGTAAAATTTAATCATCATTTACTCACTAGAGCAATTCCTACCATTTTAATGAGAACTGATTCTCTTTTGGTCTGTATCTATATATTCTTTTGTTTGACTTAACTGAAAATTAACTGACCACACAGCACTGCTATCTTTGTTTCATGCATTGTCATTCTTTTATTTTGCTACTAGCATGTGATCATCACAAGTGGCCGTTTCTTTTGAGCCCTCTGGCAAGTGCTTGCAAAGTGCACCATGTTGACTCATTGCAGGCAGGGTCAAGGGCGACTGGGCTACCTTTTAGGGACGCTCTGTGTACAGGGACAGATGTAAATGCATCCAAGACACACAGAACCATCCAGCCTCACTGTTTGCTCTCTTCTGCATCACACCCTGACCTCAGAGGGCAAAATAAGCCTTTCTCCGCGTCCATCCATCCATAGTACAACTACTTGTCCTTGTCAGGATTCTGGGGCTTTTTGCACATCTGTCTTAAATTTAGATAAAGAGATGTTGGTGAACTGAGGTAGGTCTCCATGTGAAGTAGATTGGAATGTATATTTTTTTCAATTATTATCAAGTAAAATTGTTGAAAAAGGATTTGCCTGGCAGGAAAAACACATTTGCGTAGGCCTTTTGAATCATAAACATTATTGCTGTATGAAACCCATTGAGGGACATTAAGGCACAGTGAAGCACAGTCGGGCAAACTGGACTCTAGTGAAGCACAGTGAGACATGGTAAGACTTGGCAAGGCGTAATGAGCCTCAGTGCTAGGGGTCCACTACTCCCACAGTCTCAGTCCTGCTTCCACTGGAGGCCTCCACCAATTCCCATGACTCTCATGTGAACTTTTTCACCCACATGATGACAGGGCAGCGTCTGAATAAGGACCCTTTCATAACCCCTAGATTCTGTGCAAATTCAACACCCTGCAAGGAGGACATAAAGGGCTTTAGTATTGGTTGGGTGTTTTTTGTGTGTGTGTGTGTGTGTTTTATCCATTGATGAGATCTTTCAAGGCCGTGCTATGGCCTCTTGGCAGTGTTCTCTTCAGTACGAGTCAAGTAGAGGAAATCGGCCGCAAGTGGCCAGCGATAAAATCGATTCCACTGCGCTGCTAATCCTGAAGCAGGAAGAACTCATCATTCCCCGAAACTGTGGGTTGGGCGCTGAGGAAGTCAATTGAAAAGGAGCTTGCCTGTCCTTGATCAGCTTGTAGGTGTTCTGGGTAATTAGGTTGCTATGGTGCCAACAGACTGTTTGCTGGAATTCTTCTTCCTCGGAGACGTCTAACAGCAGGCTACCTTATTTTCCTCTCTCGCAGAGATAGAGGCCAAGGAGGTGTGTGATTGGCTGAGAGCAGCAGGGTTTCCGCAATATGCGCAGCTCTACGAAGGTAATGCCCACCCCCCGACCCCACTCCTTGACCCCAGTTGCACTCAAGCCACCTGTGGGTGGTCAGATTGGTGGCCATGGTGATTTATAACCAGCATCTGTAGAATGTGGGTTTGATCATGATTCACTTCCCCCCGAATCATCATGTCCTTCATCCTAAGCTATTAAAGTTCTCCCTCAATGCTATCGCATTTTAAAAACACGTGTAACGAGCACAAAGTGAGTGACCTAAGCCAGGCTTACACAGGCTAACCAGGGCTGTGGCCCAGGGCCCTAAGTTGTAGGGGGCCCGAAAAGTAGGGGCCCAAGAATAACTTCACTCCCTTAAATTCGGCTCTGGGGGTGATGTTTGAATCTGTACATGCCAGTTGCCCTTGCTGCAGGAGGCGCTCTCTGCGTGTCGACCCCTGCTGAGAACCAGTTTGTCTTCCTGCTACCTGGCATTTTAAGTCGCACCCCAGAAATGAACTGTCTGAAGGAACTTTCATGTATAATGTATGCTAGCTCGTCAGTGCTGAGGTTAACTGAACGGGACGCTTGGGTCGGTAAGGCGTCGCCTTGCGGGAGGTCTGCCAGCATCGCCGTGTTGCACATGACCCTTTATACCTTTTCCAGAGCAGAGTAGCACTTGACTCTGTCCCCCCCCGCAGCGAAGGCCTCTGTCTGGCAGCTGTGTTTGCTTAGCAGAGATGCGTTTCCTCTGTAGTTCCAAGGGGGGGTGGGGGGCTTCTGTAAGATCTGATGACAGAGCTGTTCTGGCAGGGAAAGCCGATGCATTCCTCTATCCTCTGGACCCCCCCCCCATCCCACCCCAAAATACTCCATGTCTGAGAAGCAGTTCTGGGACTCATCACTAACCTCCGAACCCCACCCCCTGCACCCTCCCCTGCATTCACCCCCAGATGCTCAGTTTCCCATTGACATCTCCTCCGTGACCCGAGATCATGACTTCCTGGACCGGGATGCCATCGCTGCCCTCTGCAGGTAAGCCCGTGAAGCCTCGCTAGGCCACGCCCCCCTCCCCGTCCATGATTAGCTGACGGCTCCGGTTCACAGCCACAGCTCCTCCCAACCTGTGCAGCCGTCGGTCTGATAAGGGAGGATCGCAGGCTTCAAACATGTTGCTGACAGCCGAAGGTGATAAGCTAATCAAAATGTCCCCATCTCCCCGCCGCAGCTTGGGGGACTTCAGTCTCTCCTGTGTCTCGGCTGCTCTGCTCTGTCGGTCTGTCTTTCCTTCACCTGTATCAAACGGAAGCATCACCCTTATCTAAGACTGTTTCCCAGCAGCGATGCTGTTCTGCCCCATCCATTCCTTTGAGAACAACAGAGCTTCAGCTATCTGTATATGAAGACAGGCCTAGCACAGTCACAAAGGTGTGTGTGTGTCTCTCTGTGCGCCATCGAGCACAAGAAAGAAAGGATGGTTTTTGTGAGCGTGCGGAGGCCACTGAGTGGTGCGGGGCAGTTTGCTGAGAAATGCGCAGACAGGAAAGGCAGACGGCAGTTTAAGGTGCGTAAGTGGTGGACATCTGGAAAGCATTACTCAGGGTCAGCCGGAGCCTGGCTCTCACGTCAGAAGGCCGGCTGGATGGACACCATTCCAGATGCCACGGGGGGATACGCTCTCTGTTTGTTACATTTGTTTCCCTGGCAACCCTTTTCCCGCTCTAGTGAGTGGCCAGGTCTGCGTTTTCAGTGCCTTTCGTAAGGCTGATTGTCGGGGTTTTGCTCTGTGTAAATGCGGTCCTTTCCCCTCCTGCTTGTGTGTGTCACAGGCGCCTGGCCACCCTGAACAAGTGCGCCATGATGAGGCTGGAGATCACGCCCCCGAGGAAGCGGGTAAGAGCCCTTCACCTGCAGCCCCTTTTTTAACCATCTGCCTTCCTCCCATTACAGTACTGCATGCGGAAGTGGAAGGTTCAGGTCCAGAAAGTAAAGATCCAGATCAAGATTTTGTTTCAACCAACCAGTTGAGCATAAAGAATCACATTCACAGAATACAAAATTGGTTGGTTGAAGTAAAATCTTGGTCTGGATTTTAAAATTTTGAACCTGGAATTTCCACCTTTTACTGCATAGAAAATAGTGTTGTATGAAGATCGTATTTATGGTTCAGCTTCTCCAGGTGTTCTGATCATCAGGTTGATTACTTCAAGGGCTTCTTACTCTCTGATCTTCGTTGTGAGTCCTTGTTGGTGGAACTGCCAGGATGTTTGGAAGGAATGTGCATCATTGTTCTGCACCAAGAAATAGTTTACCTAATATTTCATGAAGGGGGTTATCCATCTTGGGCCATCTTTGCAGGACCTTTTGGATAACCTTTTGGGTTGGGGAGATCTGATGTAGTTGTTTCGATGAGCGGCAGTCTGCCAGCTCAGAATGACCTTCCAGCAAAGCCGTCTGGAGAACCAGCAACGTGCGCTGACCTTTAGGGTCAGCCTGGGCCACCGCATAGCCGAGAGAGCTTATCTGCACACTTAATATACGTGCAGCTCTAAACGTCGCTGGAATGTGATTACCCACGTCATGTGACGGCCTGGCTCCTCCCACTGGAATGAATGGCATTTCAACCACAGGGCACTTATCAGGAGCTATAAAGGGTGCCTATCTGTTAGATCATTAAGATATGCTTTACCCGCGCACTGTATGTGTTAAACAAGCAGTTTTCCTGACTGCCAAAGCTCAAGGCCCCGGGTCGTAAAGGAAAACGCGAGAGCTGCTAGTGGGCTGTTGTAGGTTCTTGGAGAAAGGTTTGGCTTCCTTTTCTCGGTCTTATCTCAATGTCACTATGGGCAGTAAGCTGACCCTGTGGCCTTTGCCCCCACCCCCCCGCACCCGTGCCTGACTGACTCGTATAGGTTGTGCACAGAGGATGGAATGTCTTCTTGCCCTTGGGGCAGTTGTTGATTAACTACAACCACATGGGATTCTTGTGATGGTGACAAGGATAAGTAAAGCACAGTGGCCTCTTATTTACATTTTCTCCTCCGCTGGTAAATTACCCTGAGTATCCTTGTTTTTTTAGAATAGAGTGCACCAATAAAAATGTAATCTCACATCACATTGATTTTTGACATTCTGAAGAAAAGAGGACTGGGTTGAATTTGGACTTTGGAGTCCATAGCGTCAGGTTTATCTTAAAGTATTTGTGAGTCATAGATTTCTGTTAATCAGGTCAGGCAGAATTAAAAAATCTCCAAGGGTTCTTTGATCAGCCCAGGATTGCAAAATCAATAGGATTCTCTGATTAGAGGCTGCTGACAAGTGGGCGAGGGTTCCCGTATCGGTGTTACCGCTCTCTCAGTCGCTAATCATCTCCCTACTCGATCCTCGCGTTGGCACAGAACGAAGATTCGGACGAGGATGAGCCATGCGCCATCAGCGGCCGCTGGGCCTTCGAGAGGGGTAGCCGGCGCTGGTCCAGGATCGGTGGGGAGTCGGATGGCTGTGGCCAGCCCGCCGAGGTCGGCATGGAAAGC
Source organism: Petrocephalus zakoni (assembly GCA_026774425.1). NCBI lineage: Eukaryota > Metazoa > Chordata > Actinopteri > Osteoglossiformes > Mormyridae > Petrocephalus > Petrocephalus zakoni. Next base: position 11,560,706 of record JAODKN010000016.1, on the reverse strand, counting down.
GAGCTGTCCGAAGTGGTTTCTCTCCACAGTGTGGGTAGCAGCTCGGGCAGCACCGACCCCGGCCCCCCCAGCCTGGGCACCGGCTCCTCCAGCCGTTCCTCTGAAGGCCTGTCCTTGCCAGGAGATGTTCCTCCACCAGCCGTACCTGGCACTAGGCCAGCGGGCCGGAGCGCGAGATCTCGGGCCAAGAGCTTCCTACGTAGGATGGAAACCCTACGTCTGCGCAGTTCTTCTACCAAGCAGCGGAAGACGCCCCTGAGGCCAATGATCAGTGCCCCCGTGCCGCAGGAGGGTCTGCACGAGGACGCCCTGCAACGGATGCGCTGCGTGGACGTCTCCAGCCTCCAGGGCCGGCCCCCGCCCCGCAACCACAGCGCCCCCTACTGTACGCAGACGAGCAGCAGCAGTAGCCAGTCAGAAGCCAGCAGCGCCGTGAGCACGCCCAGCCCCATCACGCGCTCGCGCAATCGCTGCAGCTCTGGTCACAACGTCAGCAAGCGAGGGGGGCTCTACCTAGAGGGCTTGGACCCCACTGCACTGCTGGAGGGAGTGGACTTACTCAGCCTGCCCCAGTTTCTGCCCCTGGCTCAAGAGGAGAAACAGAAGTACAAAGACAAGGGGATACTGAAGGAGGACCACGAAGAGGAGGAGGCGGAGATCATCTTCTTCATCCCAGAAGGCCACAAGCCGGGTACCTTCCCCAAGGCACTGCGCCGCAGCGTCGCCCCCTACAGGAGCCAGTCGGCGAGCGAGCGGGGGGGTAGCTGTGGATCGCGCAAGCGCAGCGGCTCAGCGGGCTCTGTTGACAGCCGTCTCAGCCTGTACGATAACGTGCCCCCCGAGGACCCCCCCGAACCCCGGCTGGACGACATCCTGCGGCAGGTGGACGGCCTGCAGCGGCTGGTCGGCGAGTGGGCCGAGGAGGAGGCTGACTCGGACTCCGCCCTGGACTCGCCACTGCAGCACCAGCTGGAGGAGGCGGAGAGCAGCAGCGACCTGGACAGCGCCACCCACGTTAGCGAGCAGGAGGAGGGCCTGGCGGGTCGAGACCGGAGGGACTCGGGCGTGGGAGCCTCCCTCACCAGGCCAAGCAGGCGAGTCCCGTTTTCTCAACCTGGGGGTGGAGAAACTAAACCATTCACACTAGGGTTATGTGCTGCTTTTCGCATTCTGGCTCTTTTAACTCAACAAGTAGGGCAACGTGCTACCTAGGTCAAGCTTATGGGTTCAAACCCCAGGGAGTACGCATAAATAAAGGGGCAGTGGTGGCGTAATGGTTAGGGATGCGACTGTGTAATCGAAAGGTGCTGATTTGAGTCCCTGACATGCAAATTCCACTGCGGTACCCTGAGCAAGGTACCATCCCCAAGCACTGCTCCCCGGGCGCTCACATAGCTGCCCACTGCTGTGTTATAATGTCACACTGGTTAAAAGCATAGGACACATTTTGTTGTTGTGCACCGTGTGCTGTGGTGTCTCAACAATGACCATTAATCTCCTTTCACCTTCCCTCTACTGTGACTTGTTTTGGGTAAAAACATCAGATCAATGAATTAAATGTACGTGTTTTTTTTGACTGCTGGGAGGTCAAACAGGATACATGCGATCCGAGCAGAATACTTGATTCCGACCCTACAGGCCACATTTTAAAGCAGAATAAGGAAATATTCTCTGTTTATTTACATTTAAAAGGAGTGGACCTTTCTAACAGACAGATCGCGATACGGGTACACAAATCTGATTACTCACACGGATTCTGAAAACACATTTACAGATCACTGTACTCGTTTGCAAATCTGATTACGCACACACGGATTCTGAAAACACATTTACAGATCACTGTACTCGTTTGCAAATCTGATTACGCACACACGGATTGAGGTACAGTCACACACCTCTCCACACGCATTTGCAAATAATTTTGCTACAATAATACCCCCATACAGAACCTTCTGGAAGTGTTCTGGTGACCCACACGCTGAATCTAGTTCATATCAATGATCAGCAAAGCTGGCCATTTTGCCCACAGCAGTTGTACCCCCATGCTCATTCCCCCCGCCCTCACCTCTCTTACAGGCCCCCCAAGCTGCGCTGGCCGAGCTTCCAGGACTCGCACCGGGCCAGCCTCCCCTCCGCCCCCCTGCAGCTCAGCGCCCAGTCTGTGCTGCAGATGAACCTGCTGCAGAAGCTGGCTCTGCTCAAGCTCACCTCCCTGCTGGAGAAGCACACACCAGGACATAAGCACAGCCTTAGCTGGTCAGTGTCACAGTGAGATGGAGGCGGGACCACAGGTGGAATGGGTGGAGTCAGGGCTGGGTGGGTGGGGCTATGTTTGGATGGGGGTGGGGCCAGGGGGGGATGGCTAATGGATGATGAGGTTCTCTGATAGGAGTGTTGAATCTTCTGGAATACCATCACTGAATTACTTCCTAAGGCAGGGGTGGGCAATCTTATCCGCAAAGGGCCAGTCTGTATGCAGGTTTTCGGAATAACCCTAAGGTCATCTGTTCAAACACAGGTGTGAGAATTCTTCAGCCAACCAGGCCTTTAATTAGTGATACACATCGGCCCTTTGCGGATAAGATTGCCCACCCCTGTCCTAAGGTAATGCTGAAGTGGAACCTTTTGAATTGAAGAGCAAATTTCCAAAACTCACTCCATGGGATACATTTTCGAGAACTATTTTTTTTTTAATGAAATAAAAATTATTCAGTGGAATACACAAAGATGGAGTGAGTTTTGTTTCTGAGTACTGTAATGTGATGAGGAAGACTGATTTTAGGTCGTTAGTGGTCTCATCTCAAAATCATCTCAAGAAAAAATGGTCTGAGCGAGTTTTGGAAAATTTGTTCTTCAGTTATACCTTATACTTGTGCATGAGAATGTTACATCCCCTCTCTCTTTAAGTTTCTTATATACTGCACCACTGCATCGGACCTGTCTTTAATCCTAGCGAGATTTCTCACTGAAGAGCGACAGCAGCACCTCTCACCCTAATCTAAGCACAAGTCCCTTTTCATCTTACTAGCTGTGTTATCGGCCAGACCTTCTGACTGTCTTCTACATATATAAACTTATAAGCTTCCCAAAAGTAAGAGGATTACTTAAGCAGCCCCATGTGAAATACATTCTTAATGGGGGGGGGGGTGGTGGACAATAGGATGATTCATTGGGCTTTTTCTTAATTTGGAACTTTAACCCCCCACTTTGGTCCTGGGGTTCTAAGATTACAGCCCCAGATGTGCATCTGGCCCAATTAGTTAATGCAGGTGTGGGCCGCTCTCAGTCCCGGTCAGCGGTCCCGCTGGTGCCTGATCTGTGTGCTCAGTGGGTAGCAGATCATTGCTGGCCGGGGCTCCCAAAGGCACTGGACAACAGCAGATGCAGCAGACTCTCTGCCGGTCCACACGGAGCTTGGCTGGAGGTGACCCACACGCTGAATCTAGTTCATATCAATGATCAGCAAAGCTGGCCATTTTGCCCACAGCAGTTGTACCCCCATGCTCATTCCCCCCGCCCTCACCTCTCTTACAGGCCCCCCAAGCTGCGCTGGCCGAGCTTCCAGGACTCGCACCGGGCCAGCCTCCCCTCCGCCCCCCTGCAGCTCAGCGCCCAGTCTGTGCTGCAGATGAACCTGCTGCAGAAGCTGGCTCTGCTCAAGCTCACCTCCCTGCTGGAGAAGCACACACCAGGACATAAGCACAGCCTTAGCTGGTCAGTGTCACAGTGAGATGGAGGCGGGACCACAGGTGGAATGGGTGGAGTCAGGGCTGGGTGGGTGGGGCTATGTTTGGATGGGGGTGGGGCCAGGGGGGGATGGCTAATGGATGATGAGGTTCTCTGATAGGAGTGTTGAATCTTCTGGAATACCATCACTGAATTACTTCCTAAGGCAGGGGTGGGCAATCTTATCCGCAAAGGGCCAGTCTGTATGCAGGTTTTCGGAATAACCCTAAGGTCATCTGTTCAAACACAGGTGTGAGAATTCTTCAGCCAACCAGGCCTTTAATTAGTGATACACATCGGCCCTTTGCGGATAAGATTGCCCACCCCTGTCCTAAGGTAATGCTGAAGTGGAACCTTTTGAATTGAAGAGCAAATTTCCAAAACTCACTCCATGGGATACATTTTCGAGAACTATTTTTTTTTTAATGAAATAAAAATTATTCAGTGGAATACACAAAGATGGAGTGAGTTTTGTTTCTGAGTACTGTAATGTGATGAGGAAGACTGATTTTAGGTCGTTAGTGGTCTCATCTCAAAATCATCTCAAGAAAAAATGGTCTGAGCGAGTTTTGGAAAATTTGTTCTTCAGTTATACCTTATACTTGTGCATGAGAATGTTACATCCCCTCTCTCTTTAAGTTTCTTATATACTGCACCACTGCATCGGACCTGTCTTTAATCCTAGCGAGATTTCTCACTGAAGAGCGACAGCAGCACCTCTCACCCTAATCTAAGCACAAGTCCCTTTTCATCTTACTAGCTGTGTTATCGGCCAGACCTTCTGACTGTCTTCTACATATATAAACTTATAAGCTTCCCAAAAGTAAGAGGATTACTTAAGCAGCCCCATGTGAAATACATTCTTAATGGGGGGGGGGGTGGTGGACAATAGGATGATTCATTGGGCTTTTTCTTAATTTGGAACTTTAACCCCCCACTTTGGTCCTGGGGTTCTAAGATTACAGCCCCAGATGTGCATCTGGCCCAATTAGTTAATGCAGGTGTGGGCCGCTCTCAGTCCCGGTCAGCGGTCCCGCTGGTGCCTGATCTGTGTGCTCAGTGGGTAGCAGATCATTGCTGGCCGGGGCTCCCAAAGGCACTGGACAACAGCAGATGCAGCAGACTCTCTGCCGGTCCACACGGAGCTTGGCTGGAGGTTTATCACTGCCGTGCTGCCTGGGAGGGAAGACTGATGTAGAGGCAGTAATGGATTCACAGAGAGATGGAGGGACTAACACGTGCAGGTGGATGAGGGGAAGAGCAGACAGGGGTGGCAGGGCGATGGAGAAGGAGGTGGCCTCATGACATTCCCATGGCACTGTCCCAGCAGGGCCATGCCCCGGTTCATGAAGAAGCCCAAACTACGAGATTATCGGGACAGGAGCGTCTTCGGCGTGTCCCTGCAGCTGAACATGCAGCACAGCGGACAGCCCCTCCCCCTGGGCATCCAGCAAGCTATGCGCTACTTGCGGAGCCAGTGCCTGGACCAGGTGAGAGCCCCGCCCATCGCCGAGTCTCCACCCCCAATCCCACGCTACAGTCAGGGTCACAGGTGCTAGCTGACCAAAGAATGATGCAATCCCTGTTCCAATGGTCTGTTGCGTCTCTACTATGTTATGTGAACCGGAGTGGAAATGGTAAGAGACAGACTGCAACAGGATATGGCTGCTTTGGCCCCAATGGGGCCATCAGCCGGGGACCCTAGGGGAGAGCTCCTCGGCAGCTGTGAAGGATAGGCTAGCGGCCCGCGAAGACACCCCAGAGCGATTTGCACCGATTCCCATACATCCTGTAACCTCTGCTCCCACAGGTGGGCCTGTTCAGGAAGTCAGGGGTCAAGTCGCGCATCCAGGCGCTGAGGCAGATGAACGAGGCGTGCCCGGATGGCATCAGCTACGAGGGCCAGTCGGCCTACGATGTGGCCGACATGCTGAAGCAGTACTTCAGAGATCTTCCCGAGCCTCTGCTGACCAGCAAGCTGGGAGAGACCTTCCTACAGATCTACCAGTGTGAGTAGCATGGCTGCCCTTGGTATTATTATTATTATTATTCTCTTATTTTCTGCTTTTGTCTGCAGCCACCTGGTAGTCCGCGTCCCAGCCAGGGACCTAAGATAATTAGTCCAGTACTTTACTGACGACATGAGCTGTTCCCATCCATGAGATTTTTTGCCCTTCGTGGGCTGTCTGGTGACCAAGTAGCTCTTAAAGGTTCTTGTCAAATCCTTTCTTGGTAGTGCCAAGCGCTGCAATCTCTGGTTTTTCCACTAAATCTGGATGATATGCTGAAATGGTTCGATTGGTTTGCACTGCCGTGTCCCACATGATGGTTGTGTCACCATCATGGTTGTGTCAATGTTTTAGGCACATGTGAGCACAGAAAGCCTTGTTGTGCCGCTTGTTCAAATTTACTACAACACGCAACATCCTTAGTTCTCTATGTCTTTTTCTCCCTTCCAAACATAAAACATGTATTTTGAGGGCCATTATCATAAAAGGCATCTTAGAATAGATCTTGCGTAATAGTAATAATAATTTAGTAGTTCTTTTATTATTCACTTTTTAATGAGGAAACCTCTTTAGCATTACGTCACCTAGCTGCTGTAAATGCCCGAATATTCGGCCCTGGAAGATCTTTCAGGCGTGGTCGTGTATAACTAATATTACATTTATAATAAAGGGGAAAATATTGGAAGGAAAACTAAGCATTAAAAATGTTGATGCGTTCCAAATAAGTAGGACTGTAGCAGATTTAGTGTGATGCAATATAAAAGCCAAATTCTTCAAGGAGCCCAATTAAATAGCTTCTGAGTGTGACTGACTGGATTAAAGAGAAACTCTGGCATCTGTAGCCTAGTACTAAACATTGCGGGGTTCTTAAACCTGAATCCAGACCGAACTGTAACATTGTTGTAGTTGCATATAATTTCTCATCCCTCATAATTATTTAACATGACGGCTCTGTTGATATTTTAAGGATCCCATTTTACGGCTTTGTTTGGAGGTGTCTGCAAAGACCTTAAGTGATCCCCCCTCCCCCCACCGCAGATGTCCCCAAAGAGCAGCGCTTGCAGGCTGTCCGCGCGGCCGTGCTGCTGCTGCCTGACCACCACAGAGAGGCGCTGCAGACACTGCTCTACTTCCTGAGTGATGTAGCTGGGGCCGCCGCTGATAACCAGATGACCTGCACCAACCTGGCCGTGTGTTTGGCGCCCTCTCTCTTCCACCTGAACACACTGCGGCGGGATGGCTCAACTACCAGGTACAGTACCTCCAGGCCCCCATCCCGAGAATAAGTCCCACTAAAGGGGCCCACACACTTTTTAAGGATTTGTCAAATGTGTAGGTATGGCTTTTGGATCAGGATTATCATTAAGGACTGCTAAAACCGTAAGAACAGACTTTTGTTAACGGAAATAAAATGATACAAAAATTAAATAAAATAAGTACATTTAATAAAAATAATAGTTATTCTGGCAGAAACTGAATTAAAATAAAAAGATCAAATACTTCCCATTACCATTTTAATGCTATTTAGCTAAAGTAATGACTTGTTTATTTTGAATGACCATTTCATTATTAATGCCAGGAACATGTTTTGTCCATTTTGAGGATATTAGTACAGTACATAATTTGCACTGTGTATTCATTTAGGATTCTCTTAAGACCACAAATGTTTCGGTCGGTTCCTAGAAAAAACTTAAAATACTTGAACTGAAAATAAAATACATAGAAACTAAAAATATAAATACTTCTATAGAATAAATTTCGCACTGGTAAACTAAAACTAAACTACATTTCAAATAAAGAGGTTAAAAATTAAAACTAAACTAAAAAATCAGAAGTGTAACACTCAGACTGAGTGAAATTAAATGGTTCAGGGTTTCAGTTAAAGTAGGTCTCTGTGAGCAGCTACCCACAATGCAGCATGACGCCAGGCAGCAGCATCAGGTCTGTGCCAGTCACAGGCTGTGTCTGACTGGGCCCTTCCCTGCACAGGGTGATGCAGCGGAAGCAGAGCCTGGGAAAACCGGACCAGAAGGATCTGAATGAGAATCTGGCAGCCACCCAAGGCCTGGCCCACATGATAGCAGAGTGCAGGAAGATCTTCCTGGTGAGACTTCGCCACCCCACTCCACCCCCACACCCGACGCAGATCTCTTTCTCTAAGGCCTGGCTCAGGAATGCTGAGGTTTCCAGACCGGCATCATCCGGACATTAGGCACCGTGTCAGAGTAACGGAATCTGGCCCGTTTATTTGTTTGAACGCAAGCTGAGACTGAAAGAATCTGAATTGTTTAACCGGCGACAACCCATGACCTTGGAACCCTGTGACCTCCATAAAGTGATACAGGCCCGTGGCCAGGAATGAATTTTGAGGAGAGGGGGTGTGGCAGGTTTCGGGGGGGAGGGGGTTCAAACACGTTACTTTACAGCCAGGCTACGTCCCTGGGTCAGGAACAAACAAATTTCACTGGGGGTTCGGACCCGAAATCGTGGCTACATGCCTGAGGCGATACACAGAGAGCCTTGGAAACCAGTCAGAGCATAAATACCGCAAACGTTTAGTTTTGAATTTATTTTAAAAAATGCTGAGTATGTTCAGAATTCACTTAGTTATTCTCCTTTAGGAATGATGAGTATGTGCTGAATAAATGAAAAGCTTTAATAATTATTGAAGAAACTGGAAACCAACAGAAAGTCATTGTCTGTGGAGTCTTCCTCCAAGTGCCCCAGCCTCTCTCCCAGAGCTAAAAGTTACAAAATAATATTTAGGTGAATGAGTGAATTATCAGGTGAATTATCTGGAGCCTCTGTCTCCAGGTTTATTCCCTTTGGTGGACGGTTCAGCTTCAGTGCCCCACCATCCATATGCAGTAATTACTGTGGCAAGAAATGACGGTGCCGCAGGACCGCGGCGTGACACACACACATCACCAGGCAAGGGGGAGGCTTCTCATAGGACTTAACATGGAAAATAGATGATAGTGCAAAGCAGGGGGCTGAACACAAGGGCTTATGTACATGCAGTTGTGTTTGTAGGCAATAAATTCATGCCACGTGCTTCTGGTTATAGGCTCCGGGCTCCCTGCAAACGCTGCATCGATTAGACAGAAGCCTTGCTTTGTGGGCAATTTTGTCGATAAGTGTGCAGGCTTCGTCCTCTGCAGATTCTAGCAAGGGCGTTCTGTGCCTTGAGTGCTGGTTTTATCTGAGCCTAATTAATCAGCCTTGTTAAAGCTATTGGCTAAATCAAATAAAACCAGAAGAAGCTGAGAACTTAGTAGCATGTGAACAAATAAAGGTTTTTAAAACTATAACTCGTACAGTTTCCTCTTTTATGGATAATCTGTGTTGTTTTGAAGAATCACTGATTTATTCATTGCCCATTGCTCCTAAATGATTGCATTAAATATTTCATAATATGTTTTGATTTGTTTAGATTTCAGTAAGAATGAAATAAACATAAATGTTTTTACTAGAACAAACACAGCTGAGGCAGGTATGTAATTGATTATAAAGTTGTGCAAATTCCAGTTGTCAACGAATAAGGCAGGCTAATTAATTAGGAGCCAACCCCCCCCCCCCCATACCCTGTGTCCACAGGCCAGGAAACACCCCCAATGTGTAAGGCAAACTCTTGTCTGAACTCCTCACCTCTGCTCTTCATTCTAGATCCCGGAAGAAATGAGTCGATGCAGGGATTCGTACACGGATCAGGGCCTGAAGCCCCCAGCACAAGGGAAGCTGGCCGCCCACGAGGGCGTCCTGAAGGAAAGCCTGGATGGACTTCTGAAGGAGGCCAAAGACCGGTTCCGAGGCTACGACAGCCGGTCGACGCTGGAGCCTGCGGACCTGGCCAGCAAGAAGGTATCTGGGCTATGGCACACTCGCCAAACATACCACACACACGTCCATAACACACACACCGAGCATACCACACATGCCCATAGCACACTCGCCAGACATACCACATACTCGTCCATAGCACACACACCCCTCATGCACACACACAAACCCGTGTGCAAGCTAAGCTGGTCATTTGTAATTTTCATGAACAAACAGTGACTGTAAGTCACGCCTTACAGTGTGCGGGTGTGTCCTGCCACAAACTGAACTGTTAGTGGCATCTTTAAATATCCAGCCCAGTCAGCTCTTCTATTAGATTCATTAAGGCAGACGCCTCAGTTTTTCTAAGCGGCAGAAAATCCCCCCGGGACGTTTTCCGCACAGTGATTTATCTGCTCTGGGCCGGTGGTGATGGCAGCAGTTTCTCACCGCTGTTCAGATCCGCCCCGTTCACGGCTTCTCAGTGCAGCGCCCCCCCGCTGGCCGTGTGACGCCTGTGCGGTCAGGTGGTCCATGCCTGACACCGAGTGCAGCCTGAGAGGTCACAGCTAGATGCTGTCTTCTTGCTGGCATCACACGGCACTGCCTTTCAGAATGAGAATGTCTCCGCTCTGTCACTATTGGGTGGTTGGAGCGGTCACCACCTCCTCCAGCTGCATGCATGCTTTCCTTTCAGCACAATCGGGTCCCTGTTCCTTCCTCTGTTTATTCTGTTTAGGAGATAGGAGCCCATTGTTAATTGGGACAGGAGTCATTTCTGGGATGAAGCCAGTGGTGGGGAGTAACTAGTTACATGTAATGTTGTTACTTAACTAAATTAACGTAAATGTAATCCGCTACACTGAGAAAAAATATGTAATTAAGTTAAATTTGTTACTAATCAAAATGTTGTTGATTACAACAAGGTTACATCCGAATATATTCTTTTCAGTAAAAAGCTTATATATAAAGCTTGTGTGTATACCATGTGCACTGTATCATTCGTTTTGCACCTTTTCCCCCTGTAGAAATGCATATTTCCAGACAATGTAGGTCAGCAAGCCGTTACGAAAAATTTGATTTTTCCAATTTTTTTTTTATATACCCAGTTCAAAACATTTGTTAGAAAAATAATCAAAAAGATCAAATGTAATAAGTTACATTTGGTAATTAAAATGGATACATTATCACATTTTAAACAGGGTAGTCATCTGTAACCTCTTGCATTTCAAAAGTAACCTTCCCAACACAGGATGTGACACATTCTCTTGCTAAGCTGTAGCTGTGTACTGGAGTTTGTTTGTTAAATGAAGAGAAAGTACCCATATTTTTGTAAAGAAGAGAAAAACTACAATGAACAGCGAGGGAGCTATCTCATCCACGCAGAAAAGCGATCGGATTCAGAATCCGCTTATCAGAGTCACTAAATCCGACACACCCATGTATCCACAGTTTCTTCAGTTCTCAGCCTTGTCTTTTTCTCTCAGTTTTCCTCTGATCCCTTTATATCTCAATCCTTTGTCAAGTTTATACGATTGTGTGGTCTGTAAGGACGTACGGTCCACAAGGCTCTTGGTGGCCACAGCATGCCTCAGGACTGCTCCTTATCTGAGCTGGGTTGAGTTCTATTTGCTGAGAAACAGTGCTTATTGCTAGTGATGGCCAAATGATGCTTGATGAACCATTTGCTATATTTTTTGCCCCCACCAGATGGTGCTCTTGCTTTGCTTTGGAACATGTTTTGAGCTCTTTTTTGAACAGAGAGCACCATCTAGTGGGCTAAGAAAATATAGCAAATGGTTCATCAAGCTTCATTTGGCCATCATTACACATTGGTCATAATTCCTGGCATTCCCTTTCCTTATATATTATTCTTCCCTACATCCCTTTTACACAAAAGGTGCAAGATGGAGTTCCACTGCGGGTCTGGAAGGCAGCGCTGGAGGTCCCAGCACCCCCCGAGGAGGTCCTGACCCGGCTGCTGCGGGAGCAGCACCGCTGGGACGACGACCTTCTGGAGGCCCAGGTTCTGGAAACGCTGGACCTGCAGACTGAAGTGTACCAATATGTGCGGGACAGCATGGCACCGCATCCTCCACGGGACCATGTCCTTCTCAGGTACACAGGGTGACTCTTTGCTCAGACAGATTGCCATACCCAGAATCTCTTTGGATACATTCGTCAAGCCAAATACACTTACCATGCTCAGGTTCGGCTTAGATACCATCACTATGCCTATGTTCAGCTGAGATACACTTGCTGTTTTCGCAAACTTGCACCATACCATTACAAAATGATAAAACTTAAAGACCTTTTCCTAACCTGTTATTAATTCTTTTCTCCTGCTAGGACATGGATGACAGACCTGCCAAAAGGTGCATCCGCCTTGGTCTGTACCTCCGTGGACCATGAGGGGGCATCAGTGTTGGGTGTGCGGGTTAATGTTCTGACAGCCCGCTACTTTATTGAGCCCAGCCGTCCTGGATGGTCACGTCTCACGTATATCTCCAGGGTGGACTGCAGGTAGGCTTCAAGTCCAGGCTCACACATACCTTCCTACACCTCCCTGAATGCAGAGTTTGTTGGAGCCTCTGCTGCAGTTTGGCTGTGTGTTTTAGCAAATGCTTGTTCCTGCCTATGTCAGAGCCAAGCCCAGATTTACCCGTAGATCTGAGAGATATAGCCGGTCATGTGACAATCTGTCTTGATGAGTATAGCTGATAAGGACAGAGCGGAGTGCCTCAGACATTAGATTCTGCATAAGTTCTTCTCCCATGAAAGAATCCTGATCAGCAGGAGGGGCCACTAAAAAAATACTCTTCTCAGCAGTAGGGGGCACTGTTAACTTACGGTTTGCTCCCTCTCTTGGATACAGGGGCCGCCTTCCGGAGTATTACAGTAAGATGTTCGGAAACCTGTGTGCAGCTGAAGTGGTGCGGATACGAGATTCCTTCACGGCTCATGCGGAGAAATGAACCTCTACCCAGTAGCTATCCTTTCTGGGAATGTCTCACCTGCTCACAGCAGACATGGTGCAGAAAAACATAAACTGCCCTTCCACGGGGGGACACTTTTGCACACGGAGGAAAACCAGCCACCCCAGACTCTGATCATGTGTGTACACATTCAGTGCTGCTTCACTGGAGTAACAGGCTACAAGGCAAGCCACATGTGGACCAACATGATCCTCAGTTCTCCTGCAGGGGGCGATACTGCTTCTGAGAAGCGAGAGAATACACTTACTTGGTTGTATTTATATATGTATGCATGGGCTTATAGACATGTGTTCTACTCTGCACTCAACTTTGTATATTATTATGTATTACAGGGAAGGCTTTACTTGTTATTGTACTGTAAAAGACTATGCAGGAAATGCGCTGGTGTGCATTGCTTGATGATACTTTTGATGGAATGAATGCAGGATGTAATGATGGACAGACCATACGTGGAAGAGAAGTGTGTGAATTATCTTGCAGGGTAATCATGAGCAAGACAACTTGTTCATGTTGAGAAGAGATCCAAATAAAACCAACATGGCATGTGAGTAAAACGCAGTCTGCGAGAGCGAAGAAGTAAGAACTTATTGAGCTTTTTCTAAGATTTCTCCAAAAATACTTTACCTGTTAAGAGGTGAAACTTCGTGCATGTTATTCTCATCGTGTTTGCTGGGAAAATGTTTCACAAGCAATAGGCAGATATATGTTACATCTTAACACAGTTTATATAAACAACAGCCATGAACATTTATCAATACAGAATCAGTCTTTGAGGATGGTTCTTCAAAATGTCCTACAGAAATGGAATTCAGAGGAGGTCCATTGAGAAATAGCCACCGTATCTTGATAAACATGTATACATATATGTAAGAGAATATAAATTACGGATTTTTAAATTAAAATGTATCTGTCCTTTTATAAAGGGGCGCTACTATACAGGTTTTACTGTAAAGACAATAATGTCCAATGAATGACGACCCATAACTGGATCCTGTTCTGTGTGACACAGAGAATAGCGTAGGTTTATATCAGAGAAGGACAGCACTATAGCTAAGTTTTCTGCATCATGTTATCAGTATTAATCAACATGAAGTTAAAGCAAAATCGTTAACATTAAATTAACAGATTTGCAAAAATATATACTTCACTTCCTGTAGATGACACATAATGTGTATACATTAATGGGATTCAAACAAAATAAAAGTAATGCATGACAATGAAAATCTGTTTAAAGTATTCTGATATTTATATATCAGATATTCATTTTCGACAGTCATAGCATTTGTAAATGTTATTCTATAAGTTAAGGTAAATATGTTATATCATTTTATATGCATTTTTCTGTACAGTTTGCCAACATTAAGTGCCCTATTAAATGAGTTAAAGTAAATTGCCTTTATTATTCTTTATTGCTTTGCTGATTTATAATTATTTATATGATGGCTTCATTATAAAAATGCTTGTTGGGAAAATCATGCCATTTCATCCTCCTGGAATGGTCATTCACAGCTCTTATTTACACCAGTGGGGACGTGTTTGCACTCACAGACATGAGCCGGCACTCACAGAAGCGGGGTGTGTTTACTCTCACAGATACCCATTTATACACAGAATGGGGTGTATATTCTCACAGACGTATGTTTACACTCACAGAGAGGTATGACATCTGCATAATATACTACAATACTGCGTATAATGCAGAAACTGAAATAAATGGAAATGTTTTATAAGCTGTTAATAGTATGTTTTAAATGTCATCTTTTGAAATGCATAATAGTTTAAATGCTATTTATTGGATGCACTTATTTAAAGAAACCTACCCTGGATTTATTAATGTCACCAGTATATTTTAATTGAAAAGCTACTCTAGATTTTAAACAATACCAGTCAAAACTGAAACAATACTTCTTCTCACAAAAGTACTGGCCAATATCTTGTGCTTGTATATCGTGCACAGGCGATAAGCAGCTGGTCCAATGTCTAGTTTGCAGGCACCAACGTTACACCATTATGAAAGCTTCCAAATAAAAGCGGCCCTACACTGCCATCTGGTGGTCAACTCTTGCTTAACGCTGAATCAAAAGGCATGTCCCTAGCTCAGCCTAATGTGATGTGAGGCTGCTTTTCATGCAGCCATTCTTAGATGAGGGGTCTGGTGTATTCTTCTTTAACTCACCTCCTCATTGGTCGGCCCCTCTTGCTCCAGCCAACTGCAGAGCAGGTCATGTGGATCAGGAGGCGTGGCTTTGTTTGAAAAGCCAATCGTCTTCTTTTGCCCTCTCATGCTGGTCATCCTCACTGGTTTTTCTTGCTTGGCCACACTCCCACGCCAGAATGGCACCACCTTCAAGGAGTGGAACCATGAGGAGAACCAGGAGCAAACAGGGGCCACTCGGTGGTGCTCAAGGGCCCCTTGGTGCTGAGAGTGTGGCAGCCTGCTAATCCTGCCCTGTGACATAGATCCTGAGCTGTTCTCCTGAACACCTGGCTCTGCTGTGGCACCAACCCTCCTCTCAAGAGCAGCGAAACACAAAAAAGCACAGCAAGGGCCATAGCATCATACCCCAGCAAACAAATGACGGTCTAATGCAGGAATCCCAGAGAACTCCATCAGCAACACAAAGCCACGGTCCACTGAAGTACCACTCAGCAAGTCCGAATGAAGGCCACAATAATAACCAGATTGTACGATAACTCACTTCAATATCGTGACAGATTTCTTAGTACCCTAAAGCTATGCTACCAGCCAGAATCTTTTGCACACACTGAGATTTTCTACATTTGCATGTTACTCACTTAACATTTACAAAAAATACATTCAATATTTTTTGCTGACAAAAAAATGAAAATATGTTCAGCATTTGAGTACCCTTATTAGCAAGAAAATGTCATATCTTTCATTCATCAAAGTAACCTCCTCTATAGCAGTTATAACAGCAGAGCAAATTCGAAGCATTCTTCCTACTAGGGACATTAAATATTGCTCTGTTTCATTGGGTGAAACCATTAACTAGTGCATTTAAAGTTAATAACTACGTCATCACCACACAACCAGTTATTAGGATGTCAGACATGCACTGTTACAGACTCTTTCCATGTTATAAAGAAAATGTTTTATTTGACATATCTTCATTTATAGTTGTTCATTCAACTTTCCAGCGTTGCTTAACAAGAATAAAAGACCGGCAGTTTGTGAAATAAATGTTAAAGTGTTAAAAAAATAACTGTGGTGTGCAAAAATTTTAACTGGTAGGGTACAGCTGATACATACCATCTTCTAGGCAGAAACGGGTTAAATCGTAATCTGCCGATGTTTTACAGCTTGAGGCCAAAGTAGCATCTTCCTGTTTCTTTTGCTTCCGGTCACAGCTTTTATGCAACGCTTATTTACGTCGGCCTAGCTTTTGGACAAAAGACTGTTACTTGATAAACAGTGAGGGCCAGAGATTCGTTTGGGCTGTTGGAGATAGATAAAGGGCTTGCTCTAGGACCCCAGTGGAGCATAGCAGAGGAATCTGTTTCCCTCCAACTGACATGACAGCATAGAAAATAGTGTCTGTGACTGGATGATTCAGGTTATTGGCTACCTGGAGCTTGTTACCCTACCCGCCTGGGGGAAACAAATCCCAGCCTACTTCATACAACTCCAGATTCATACACATGTATGTCCCTGTGCCGCTACCAGGAATGATCATAGGGAATTCATCAAACTGGAACATTGTGATGACTACCAAATCCACTGCTACAGTCATGCTGCAGAGTTTACATATGATTGCATAATGGAATATATTTGAATATATGTGATTATATAAATTCATGTCAAGCACGAATGCATAAAGTTTGCATAAAGTCAATATGCTATCCTCAGCTTGATATTCATAATTATATACAGAGTCATGTTGGATGGACATTCTATTTTAGTGATGAGTCATCACAATACTAACCAACATCTGCCACTGGGCTCACTGGCTCCCACTGGAGAAGGAACCCAGGGCTGCAATTTACCCTGGATGTTGAGACAGGATACCATTTTCATATACACATCATGAACAACCTGTCTCTTGAGTCGGATGTCCTCTGCTTACATTATGAGCAAATGATTATCATTCATTCATTTACTCTGTACAAATCAGCAGTAATGTCAAGGTGCAGTTTAACATAAAACCCTAAATCTATGCTGGGCCAATCTGAGCAGAAACATTGTCATCCATCCATTTTCCATACTGTACCTGTTTGTCCCCTGGGGGTCTGCATCTCAGAAGCCATGGGCACAAGGCAGGGAATAACCCAGGATGCAGTGCCAACCCATCACCAGGCACACTCACACACCATTCACTCACACAGGCACGCCTACACAGGCAAGTTAGAACTATAATTTATCTTCGCATGTTCTTGAACTGTTGGGTAAAACGGGAGTACCCGGAGGAAACCCCACGACAAAACAGGGAAAACATGCAAACTCCAAACACATGGACCCAGGGCAGACACTCAAATCCCTGGGTGCAAGGCAACAGTGCTAAACACTCCGCCCCCAGAAAGTTTATTACATTCTTTTAATCACAATTTATACAAAATTAATTACTTTGTCTCTTCTTTGGAAATTGATGCTGCTCTGAAATTAAATTTACAGAAAAGGCTCAATTAATGAAGGCGTTGCATGCGCACATGGCATGCCGCTCTTTCTAGTCCATTTGCGTTACATATTTTCGTGACAAATCGTGTTTTTCCCAAAAGAGATGTCACGCTTCGCAATTCTCCAAGGCTCCAAATGCAGGAGTCATCCATCTAACCCACATCTGTCGTCCTGGCTACAGCTCCCACCTGCATTTGATGACATCATTCTACAGATCCAAGGGAAAAACATTAAGACAGAAAAAAATAATCAAAATATTAGCAGGCCAGTCCAACTGGACTCTTTCATCTCTGCCAAGATCGGCTGAGGTAGCTAATCTCCATTAAAAGCACAGGTAGCCAATCACAATATGCATGACGGAGCCAAGATTCATGTTTACAGTGCTTTCAGTCCAACCCATACCATGCCCACCATACAGTTACTCATATTCGGAGTCTCAGTTTTCAGGTTGAGAAATTAACCTGTTCAAATTTTTTTTTTTATTTTAATTCTCGAGTGCACATGGTACATCAGGGTACCCCAATTCCAGTCCAGGAGGGTCAGAATCCAATACAGTTTGCAGATTTCCCTGCTCAAACACATCTTAATCAATTAATTACCGGGGGGGGGGCTCTTCCACAAAGCAAGATTCCTCAGTTAGCTGGGTTAGCTTAAGCTAGAAGTTATAATTGTCCAATAAGAGTTTAGGTAAAGCGCATTCTTATTGGATAATCATGCCTTCTAGCTTAAGTGATTCCAGCAACTGTGAAATCTTGTTTTGCAGAACTCCCCAAGGTTTATTAGGTGTGTTTGAGCAGGAAGATTTGCAAATCATGTTGGATTCTGGTCATCCGGGAACGAAATTGGGCAACGCTGTGGCTCAATGAAATTCTTACTCGTCTGCTTCCTGCAACCATGAATTAGGAAAATGCGATAAAACATCATGTTATGTTTCAAAATAAGAGCATTATATTTCTCAGTGAAAATCTCCTCCTTTTCATTCCTCTTACCTGCTTGTCTCTCTATTCCATTCTAGAAGTGAAAGACCTTTTTAGTGACACAATTATGTGGGGGCCGTCAGGCTGAAAGAGACCGTCTTCTGCGGTTTATTAAATGCAAAACAGGTGTTACACAATCAATAAGCTATTTTTGGCTGCTCGGGGTATTGGCGATGGACCGGCTTCAGCGGAGATGTGTGGTAACTTCAATGCGTTTCTGATCAACAGCATCTCAGAGAAAAGGGACTGACAGTGTGGGGAATGCAGGAGAAGAGAGAGAGCAACATGAAACACAGACACTGCTTGGGCGCAGAGAAACTCGGAGGATGCCCCTGCCAAGAGAACAACATGGTACATTTAAGCCACTTTCAAACAAGAGATTTGTTTGTGTCAAAAGCCTGAATGTTTTCCTGAGAGTGCCATAAGCTGACTTTAACATTAAAGCTGAGAGTGCTGATATCCTCTAAGTAAACCACTAAGATCCAAGTTTTTAAATCCATTTTTTTAACACCTGGCAATACAATTACAATCATTTCCAAAAAGGAGAGCCCACCTTTTTCTTCAAAAATGTACTGCCTCCAGCTTACATTGTACACAGACAGAAATGGATGTGCATTTACGCTGTATTTCATATGTGCCTGACTGAACACAGTGTCATCGTGAAGGTCTTTAAAAAACATAACAGCACTCACTCTCATACTTACAGGTGTGCTTACGATTGTATGTATTATAAACACATTTTTTTGCTACAGAAAATACAGTCCTTCTTCCAAAAGCCCCAGATGATAAGGATACTACTACTTATCGATTTTTTAAAGTAACTTTCAAAAAGATGTCTCGGTACTCTATCTTATGGCTACTTGGCTTCCAGTCCTTCTTTCCAAAAATCTTATGAATTACGAGATATTCCAAAAATCAGGTTAATCCCTATACTTCCTACAATTCTTTGGCAATCAGGAAAACATGCAGACTGGGAATATGATTAATTGCAATAATCAAGTTACTTGTGTGTGTTTTTTTTCAGTAATGGCAAAAATGGGTTACTTTCACAGTGCTGAGCAATTTTACCACCATCAATCTTCTGTAAAATGAGGGCATCTAATGGAGAAATGCAGTATCACAACTGACACTCCACTTAATCATTGAATTCAGGTTTTTAATTCAGACCCATTGCCACAGATGTAGAGAATCCAGCACCTGGCCATGCAGTTAGGTCTACAGACATTTTCGAAAGAATGAGTCGTTCTGAAGCGCTCAGTGAATTCAAGCATAGTTCTGCCATAGGGTGCCACCTTTGCAATAAGTCATTTAAAATTTAATCCCTGCTTGATATTCCATAATCAACTGCAAGTGGTATTATTGCAAAGTGGAAGCATTTAGGAACTACAGAACAACAACAAAGTGGCAGACCATGTAAAGTAACAGAGTAGGGTTGCCAAAGGCTGAGGCACATAGCACATAAAAGTCACCAACGCTCTGTTGGCCCCATAACCACAGAGTTCCAAACTTCCTCTGGCATTAAGCCCAGCACAAGCTTCATGGAATGGGCTTCCATGGCCGAGCAGCTGCATGCAAGCCTCACATGTCCAAGCGCAACATCAAGCGTCAGATGTAGTGGTGTAAAATACGTCACCACTGGACTCTAGAGCAGTGGAAACATGTTCCGTGGAGTGATGAATCACGCTTCCCTCTCCGGCGGTCTGATGGATGAATCGAGGTTTGACAGATACCAGGAGAATATTACCTGCCTGACTGCATTGTGCCAAATGTAAAGTTTGGTGGAGGAGGGGTAATGGTGCGGGGGTTTTTTCAGGGGTTTGACTAAGTTCCTTATTTCTAGTCAAGGAAGCTCCTAATACATTTTGGGCAATTCTATGCTCCCAAATTTGTGGGAACAGTTTGGGGAAGGCCCTTTTCTGTTCCAGCATGACTGTGCCCAAGTGAACAAAGTAAGGTCCATAAAGAGCCCTAACCTCAACCCCATCAAACACCTTTGGGATGAACTAGAACGGAGATTGCGAGCCAGGCCTTCACGTCTAACATCTGTGCCTGACCTCATAAATGCTCTTCCGGATGAATGGGCAAAAATTCCAACAGACACCCTCCAAAATACTGTGGAAAGCCTTCCCAGAAGAGTGGCAGCTGTTATAGCTGTAAAAGTAAAGTACACTCAGTGTAAAGAACACTTTACATAGATAAAGAACACTCTATTGAAAATTAGCCTGCAGAGGTTTGGGTTGTGCTAGAAGGTACAGAGATACTGACTATTTTTTGCAGCGAGAGCATGTTCCATGATGCTTAGCTTGGTAGGCCTCGACATCCCAAACAACTCAGGTACCCATGAGAAGTTTCCCAAAACATGACATCCATCTTCCCATCCATCCATTCTCTGCTGTTTATCCAGGACTGGGTTGCGGGGGCACTCCCCAGCCACCTCCTTCAGCTCCTCCAAGCGGAAACCAAGACAATCCCAGGCCAGATGAGAGACATATCCTCTCCAGTATGTCCTGGGTCTGCTCTGGAGTCTCCTTCAAGTTGAACATGCA
>JAODKN010000016.1:11528578-11538778 GCA_026774425.1 Petrocephalus zakoni | reverse complement strand
CCCAGGCCAGATGAGAGACATATCCTCTCCAGTATGTCCTGGGTCTGCTCTGGAGTCTCCTTCAAGTTGAACATGCAAAAAATACCCCCCCAGGGAGTCATCCAGGAGGCATCCCAGGTAGATGCCCAAACCATCTCAATTAGCTCCTTCCGATGCAGAGGAGCAGTTGCTCTACTTTGAGCCCCTCCTGAATGTCTGAGCTCCTCACCCTATCTCAAAGCCTGAGCCCAGCCACCCTGTGGAGGAAACTCATTCTTGCGGCTTGTACCCGCAATCTCGTCCTTTCGGTCACCACCCAAATCTTGTGACCATAGATACGGGTAGGAACGTAGACCAATCGGTAAGGCTCAGCTCTCGCTTAGCACGACTGGACGGTACAGCGTCTACATCACTCACTCGCGAACAAGACCCCGAGATACTTAGACTCCACCGGTTGAGGCAGTTGCTCTCCCCCCAGCACGAGAGGGCAATCCACTCTTTTCAGGTTGAGAACCATGGCCTCAGACGTGGAGGTGCTGCTCCTAATCCCAGCCACTTCACACTCAGCTGCAGACAACCCCAGTGCATGCTGCTGGTCACAGTCCCTCCATAAATCACTACCTCATTGTGGCGGAGGGGTTTGTGGGCCTCTGTAATCCTGTCGGGGGGCATAGCTCTTGGTAGGGTCACCCAAGGCAAATTGGTGCTACTGTAGGTGAGCGAACAGACGAAGCATGATTGACACAGACCCCTGAGATGATGGAGGAAAAAGCACAGTGTGACCCCCCCCGGATTGGGGAGCCTGAGGCCCCGCCCCTGGGGCCCAGCCAGTCAGGCTTAAATAAAGAACATGGGTCCTAAAGAACTGTGGGCCCACCACTTGTAGAGGGAGTCATGGGGGTCAGGTGCAATGTAGTTCGGGTGGCAGTCGAAGGCAGGGGCCTCAGTGGACCTGTCAACAGCTACCTAATCCAGCAAAACACACAGAAAACTGGAGATGTACTAACTCAAAAAAACCACATCAATTAATACAACATAAAGTTATTCTGACAATTTTAAAAGTGAACCTAAAATTGAACCTAAAATATATTTAGTTGGTTCAATTAAAGAGTATATTTAAAGTGAGTTTCCTACACTGATTTTAAGTAAACATTGCTGACATAATGATATAGCCTATATTTTGTAGTACTGCAATTTATTCTTTGTTAAATATATTTAAACAGCTAAATGGAAATGCTGCATTAAGAGAGAGCTACACCTTGGATGGTATGACAGCCAATCGCAGGCAAGGGAGCTTTAAGCTACCATGTTGTATTTTTATAATTCCTCCCAATATATCATCAAATGCAGGAAAGTTTGATAACAGGTACAACATGTTCTATTTAGAACATTCTGAGCAGACCTTCTATTTAAAAACTTGCATGTTCTACAAGCTGAGGCGTAATTTAATCCGAATATAAATAATAAAAACATTAGCTTAATTATTGCAGAATGATGTCAGTCATACATTAAGTCTTTCATTTATCTCCGGGCGCCCAGAGATTATCCTGAAAAGAACTGGCACAAAAACAGCTTTTTCATATGAAATCACTTCTACCATGATAAGTATAACAAATTATCAAATTTGTGTGTTAACTATTTTTTAACATGAACATATTACACTGACTTGCCACTTTATTAGGTACACCTGTTCAACTGCTCATTGAAGCAAATATCAAATCATAAAACCATGCAGATGCAAGTCAAGAGCTTCAGCTAATGTTCACATCATATACCAGAGTAGAGAAGAAAGGGGACTTTGAATGTGGCATTGGTGCTGGTGTCCGGTACTTTTTAACACTCATGAAAACATTGCCATGGCTTCAAGTAGATCTGCCATCATGTACTGTGTTGTTCTGATTTCCCTACAAATTCAAATTAAAGACAGACTTGGGGAGTTGATCTCATTCCTAACCTGAGGATTGCCTGTACCCAGCTTCTAATGGCTACATCCAGCAGGATAACATGCCATGTCACAAAGGTCATATCATCTCAGACTGGCTTAGTGAACATGACTTCGCTGTACTCAAATGGCCTCCACAGTCACCAGGTCTCAGTACAACAGAGCTCCTTTGGGAAGAGGTGAAACGGGAGATTCCCACATATGCCCCGAAGAATTAAGGTAGTTCTGAAGGCAAAAGGGGGTCCAAACTGGCACTATTAAGGTGTACCTAATAAAGTGGCCAGTGAGTGTGAATTATAATAATTTAGTATGGCACAGCTCCTGAAGTAAACAAGTGTATTCAGCAGCAGATATGCATAAATCAGGGTCCCAGTTTTTACGCCACTGCCAATGTCTGTGATTGGTCGTGATGTATAATTGCATTGCAAAATGAGCACAGTACGGACTGTACCGTGCCATGCTAATGGTGTGTCTTTGGCATTGATTCTCAGAAGGAGATGCTGCTGAAAGTTTGGCCGTAACATAGCAACCCACAAAACACTAGTGATGCATATGCAGGACTGCTAGTTATCATAATTACATGATATAGATGCATATTAGTGTGTAGCTTATCATTTAAACCTACACCAATACAAACAGCATACAAAACATTTGAGAAAACAAAATCAGTCTGTTTTTTTCATACTAAATATAGGCTTGTGTGTGGCTCAGCAGGATACTGAGCCTGTGGATAAAAGGTTGCCATTTCAAATCCCAGGGCGAACAGAATTATTTCACCATTAGGCCCTTGATGGAGCGAAGCTCTTAACCCCCTGCTCCTCCAGGAGCTAAATGACCTGGATTTTGTCTATTGCTTTGAATAGAAGTGGAAGTAAAATAAATAAATGTAATAAGCTGCAGACTAGGCTGGAGTCCAGGCTAAACGACTACAATTTAGTAAAGAACATTTTTAAGGGCCTATTAAAAAAGTGTATTAGCCCACATCGAGAATCTAGAATCGCCTTGCAATTCCACAAAGTTATAAAAGACCTATCGACACAAATATATGCGTTATTCATTCACTATAAACGAGATCATTTATACTGTCCTAGTCGCAAATACAAAGCGGACGCTGAGTGTACAAACTCCTCCGCGTACGCTTTTTTTCTGTAACATATTACTGTCAGACCTAATTGCGTTCTGACGTCTTTCAGCGGCGCAGATTTGCGATTAGTGGCAGCGGGGCTGATATGAGGACTGTCATTAATGTTGACATTATTCCCCCCGCACTTTAACCGACCGCGACTCCCCCCCAAAAAAAGACGCGAAAAAGGAATCTGCGTCGAGCTGCGCGGTCTCACTTCCGCAAAACTGATATTTGGTCAAAGTCGGGGCACGGGGCAAGGTGACCGCCATGGGGAAAAGCACTGGATGTTATATATTAGCAATTTCCATTTCTCGGTACTTTGACGGAGTTGTTACGAAACGTGAAAAAACAAAGGTTTTATAATCGAATCCCTTCGTCCAATCAGAGGACGGAGCGCAGCCCACGTGATTTCTTTATGTAACGAAGCGGAGTAGAATGATAATGTTACTGTATCAGTAGAGTGCAGCGAATAACTACAGTGTAGCACTAACAGGGCATCGCGCTTTCATTTATAGAGATGTTTTGTCCACACTTATGATATCGGACACTTTGTCTCCTTAATCCGCGATGTCTGTTCTACATTCCGACAGTATGATCTTCAGAGAGCCCCGTCTATGTAGGGAACCTACGTGGGACGAGGGGGGCTGTGTAGATCAGATATTAATCCTACAGAAAGCGTTCACGCTGGCATCAGAGAACCGCGTCAAAGAAGCACTAGATTCTTTCTCCGTGGCCTTACAGCACGGTCCTGTCAGACCACAACAACTAAGTGCTTTAGTTGACAGTATCTTGCGAAACTCCGCCGCTGTTACGCCGTCGGGCGGCCGCGCTGGGGACGCCGGCGCAGTGTTTACGTGTCCGAGCTGCCGGGGATTTCTCTGCGAGCCCCTAACTGTTGCTTGTGGACATTCGTACTGCAAAAGGTGCGTGCAGCGGCACCTGTTCTCCAAGTGTAAGCTGTGTGAAGAGACCACCGAGGCGGCGATCGGGAGCGAGAAGGTGGGGACGCCGAAGCCGAATGTGATTCTCAACTACCTTTGGGAAAAGTGGTTCCCCGCAGAGACAAAACGGTCTAAAGTCATCGGGGAAATTGAAGATCTGTGTAGAAGAGGACTTTTTGAGAAAGCTTTGGCTCTTGCCAATGAGGTTATTGACGCAGGTAAGCCATGGAGCTTTCACATGACGTGATACGGCAGCAGTTATTGCTTTAACATATGTGTAGTTAGTTAACTTATAACTCTAACACGACCCTTCTGTAACTACCAAAAACGAATCTCGTCGTAAGCATGCTTATCACACCAGGGTAAACTATGGAAATCGGTGCCTGTATTTTGTGCTACTGAATGAAATTTTCTTTTCTAGCAAAGGTTATTTACTTACTTGCCCACCTACAGCTGACAGGCGCGCATGCGCGCTGCGGAACACTGTCTTCCAATGCATGTATAAATAATAAAGTGCTCCAGGCGTTATTTAAGCGATCAGTAGCGCACATAAGTTTCATTTACTGTTGAAATGATTCAACCGTGTCGGTTTTGCGTATTTTTACAATGACTGACCTTAATACACAAGGGTAGTCCACACGAGTACTTGTAGGTTTAAAACAGAACCGTCTTTATAGGTCACAAGGCTGGGGTATGGATGGCATATATTCAGGCATGCAATCACTACGAGCAAGTAAGAAACGCGCATTAGTGTGTCTCTAACTCCAGTTGTGCGTTATTGTATTTTTTTTCGTGTTTCGTAATTTTAGTCATGACTCGAGGCCAACCTAGCAGACCTTAATATCGTAGAGTTAGCAATGCACGGTGGATTTCTTGTAAAAATGTTCCCATTGACTCACTAACAGTTCAAATGGCAGCAAGTTCAGCAAATTCTCCCAGGTTTTCACTGGTCACGGTCGAGCAAAGTTTATGTTAGCATCAATGTCAAGTGCCCTCCATCATGTTCCATCTTGTCCATTTTGTACATTACTGTGATTTACTTAGTTGTACCATATACAGGGAAAGTAAAAGTTATACGCAACTATGATTACCCACACACATAATCCTGTGTTACCCTGTGACCAGAGGTAATTTCTGTGCTCGAGTCGCATGGAGGTGTTTACAGTATGTCCTGAGCTCAATCAGCAAACAGAATGGCTGAGTAGACATGTGCCAGGTCTCACTCAGAAGTCACAAGGCTGTATTGCGTGTTTGCTTAGTTACTGGGCACCTGTCAGACCTGACCCCGCCCTCCCCCACAGGTCCCGGTGATATGCTCGCTTTAGCGTATCGAGCAGAGGCGTACGCTGGTCTTGGGAGGTACGGGTCAGCCCTGGGTGACCTGGAGACGCTGTGCCAGAGCTCCCCCGACTGGCCAGAGGTAACTGATACGTGGGATACCTCCTGTGCAGGGATGGCTGGGTTATAGGAAAGCCGCATTTGTGCCCAGTGGTCTCAGCTCATTAACTGGGACTGCTAATCTAATGGCATTTATCTGTAATTAAAATGCATTACTTTTGTGAGGTGACAGGTTGGGAAAGGGCACTGCATGATGAGCTGCTGAGCTCAGGAGTTGCACTGGCAAAACTTCAGTGGCAGTGACAGCCGTGTGTTACGTGTTAGGGGTCATGTCACGGTGCCAGAGCCAGTGTATATTTTTTTTCCATCATGTTGTTATGATGGTTAGGATGTAATCCAGTGTTGCCAAGTGGGTCAGTTGACAAAAAGCCTTGTGTTGGCCGCAGGGCTATTTTCGGAAAGCCTGTGTACTGCAGGAAATGGGCCGCGTGGATGACGCCCTGCAGGTGTTCCTCCACTGCCTGGCCCTGGATGCAGATTTTATTCTCGCAAGGAAGGAAGTGGAAAAGGTAATGAATGGCCTGCTTATTACATTCCCTATGACCTTGTGAATAGCCATAAATAACTATAGTTCTGCAACGTTGGAATATCTTCTTGTTTTCCAGTAGAATAAAAATAATAATGTATAATAAAAAAAAAGTTAGACTCAAAAATAAGGTTGCGTTTCTGAATGTTTTTAGTATTCTGTTGCAGATTAATAGGACGTGTTCATAGTTTTATGCTTTAATATACCAAACAGAAGCAAGAATTCAGTGGCTTGTCACAAACTGGAAAGGCATGTATTGCCTCTGAAAATGCAATTTAAAGAACGGATGCAATAAAACCGGAAAGCGTTTTAGGGGTAGGTGGCACATAAAACTAATAAACGTACTAGAACACTTATTTGAGGGCACTGGATGTATGTTTCCTACCTCTGGGTCTGATCCCAGAGAGCATTGCTAACTTCACAGTCACAAATACGGTCCAGAATAAACATAGATTATGTAAATGTTAGCTAAGTGTTGTCTTTGCCATGTCTTTCATAACACTGACCCAGACCAAATAACTTGGATTTCTGAAGCTCTTATTGCCACAGTAGGAATAGAATAGAATACTATTGTGCTATAATGCAGTGAATAAACTATAGAGTGATGTATTCACATTAAGATGCTAAACACTGTCTTGTGTTCAGTGGGATAACTTGATAAAATGTTGATGGATGAGCTCCATTTTTACGTGTAGCTTAATGAGAGTTAAATAAAAAGTCATGTGCATAATGGAAGCCTTCAGAGGCCTTTACCCAGTCTCCAGGTTGATGTAATAATTTGGCAGAATAATTTTTTATTTTGATAAACAAGAACATTATTCCACGCAAGTCCTTGGAGCATTTTAAATACAGATGGCAAGCTATGAGGGTATTACTCATTAGTTAGACAATCGATGGTCAACCGACCAGCTGATCTCCAAACATTTACTTTCAAGGCAGATGTATTTCATATTGCGTTGTCAATTTAGCCCAGTGTTTTTATTTTTTTTTGTTGTCCTCCAGATCCTTTATGATCTGCTGTTGCCTGCTTCTGCGGATGCCAGACTGGCCCAGCAGGTGGCCCACTTGAGCTCATCCTCTTGCCTGCACAGGAAGGTGGCAGTGGTTAACACCCATGTGCAAGCATTTCCCCCATTACTCCAGGACCATAAGGAGGTAAGCCTTCTTTTTAGGAGTGTCTGGTGATGTAGTCAGAGAGACAATGACGGTTTCATTTCATGAGGTTGTTTTTAATGATTCGGACCAATTCTCGCCTGCCTTCCCTGCCCAGGACTGTGATATGCCCCCTCCTCCACCAACTTTGGGGGACCTGAGACTGAGGAGCCCCACCTTACTGTTAACGCCCCAAGACCAGCCCACCCTGCCGAAGAGGAAGCTACCTGTGCCTGAGGATGGGAGGAGCAAACATCTGAGAGTAGAAGATGAGTGTCCCTCATGGGTAGCAGGTATGATTATGCTGCGTTCTGTTTACCTCTGGGGTCAGACGTTTGAGCTGGGAATGACGCCAGCCCCGACTCGACTACGTTCCTGTGCAGCAAGTCAGAAGGCCATTTAGCAATACCAGCAATAGCCAAGTTCATTGCTAGCTGTTGTTAGCAATACCAGTTGATAACGCCGCAATACGTGGGATTTTGCACATAGCAACATGTCCACTGAGGGCAGTTGCACAATCCTGTGTGCTCAACTGATTTAATGAGACACAAATAAGACGTAAGTGCTAATAATCAGTATATGACGACAGCTATCGTTTCTGCTTATGAAAGGAGCATCAGTCTTGAATGATGAGGTTGGGGTTGCAACGGTTCCTCAGTCTTCCTGAGTCGGAATTCTGATTTCACGGGGCGCGCCATTTGAAATTCCCCACTTCCGAGTCCAAATGGAACGCACGGTGCACCCACTTACGACCATGTTTCAAACATCGACTCTCCTGTTCTGTCTAGATGCCACAGCGCCCTCTAGAGCTGTCCCCAGGGAACTGTTGGAGGCCAGTGACTTTGAGTGTTCTCTCTGTATCAGGTGAGGGGCATAAAGACTCAATGCAGCAGCACTGTGACACTCATTCATAAGAAATGGGGTCGGAAAAGACCAAATGCATCATCATCTATCAACTTGTCTAACAGCCTCCCCCCGTTTCACCTTCATCACAGTCACGCCATAATAGCTTGTACCCTCCAGCAATGAAGCTACTCAGTAGCTGATCGGGCTATTAGCATGGCCAGTTTGCACATCTTTATTTTTTATTTTACTGATTTATTTATTTAATCACATTTGTCTTATTAATTTACTATTGGGAGTTCTCTGGAGAACTCATTCCATGGCCTGTATGTATTGCGGCATGCTGTACTGTGCACAGTAGCGCTGGAAATAGGTGGGGTTTCAGCGCCCCCTCTTGTCTGTTTCATGTAAGAAAAACATAGCGGTACCTCAGTTATCTCGCAATGACTTACGGGTGACTTTATCGTTACTCCTCTAGAAACACTAGTTTTCTCGTTAGCTGTTGATAGCTAGAAATGATACAAAAGAACTTCTGTGAAGTCTTTCAATCGTTCGACTTTCAGTACCCGGCACTTGCGAATGATAAAGAAACTTTGATTTAATTAATTTGATTTGATTTGATTTGATTTGGTTTAACTGATACTTAACCAGATGTATATTGGCCTGTTATAGACTGTTCTACGAACCGGTAAGCACGCCCTGTGGTCACACGTTCTGCCGAAGCTGCCTGGAACGGTGCCTGGACCATAGCCCTCAGTGCCCGCTCTGCAAGGACGGCCTACGGGAGGTGAGCCGCTCTCCCACCCAGTACTCTCCCAAAACAACGGCGTCTTTCTGGCTCTGCTGTCTCTTCACACTGTGGCTTCATGCTGCGCCCTCTGCCTGCAGTTCCTAGCCTGCAGGAAGTTCAGCGTGACGCCGGTCCTTGAGACACTGATGAAGACGCTTCTCCCTGAAGAGTATCTGGAGCGCCTGAGGAGCCACTCTGAGGAGATGGAGGAGCTCTCAGAGTGAGTAACACCCAGCCCCGTCTGACTGCCAAACCCTGTACTCTAACCCCCTCAGAAGTGACTCTAATTAGCTAAGGATGATTTCTCAGCTATACACAAATTTTTTAATTGATACTAAGCTGCCGTTACTTAGTACAGTAGTGCCGCTGTATCCTAAGTGTCAGTTATCTGCAGCTTACCATAGTTCCTTGTTTCTTCATCCTTTGAGGGATATGAAAGCATGCTTTTCATTGCTTCGTTGTCCCATGATGCATGATATTTTCTTCATTACTGTATCATCCGCTGAAATGTACATAGTCTCCCTTTCATTCGAGAGAGAGTTCAGTACTGTATAATAATCTACAATATACTTTATTATTACCATATTTAATGTTGATAATGTCTTACTGTGCTTAAGTTATCAATTATTATATGTAAGCATGCAGAAATCACGTTATATGTAGTGATGGGCCGATCCACGTTTTTCCAGTTCCAATCCGATTCCAATACAGATTCCAATATAATACTTATTAGAATTATTTTGGTTGGAATTGTTGTTTGTCAATAAGGTTACATCACAGAATAAATAAACAACTCTGCACTTATTAGAACAGTAAAACATGTACACAACTACATTGAACTTAAAGGCATTCCAAAGGAATTTTTTTATGTCACACTTTACAAACGGGTAGCAGCAACAGCTATAAAATTTTGTAAATATCAAAAACACAACACTTGTCAGAATCATTTAAATAGTTCCAGCATTATGTCAGTTGAAAAAAATAAAGTGCAAAATTAATATTGTGAAATCTCGGCAAGTGCTTAATTAAATTCGTTGTATTGTACAACGCAACCATATTTCCACCCCTCGGCACACTGGCTTTACATACATTGCAAGTACCCACCTTGCTTTTCAGTGTTTCTAAAAAAGTATCTCCAAACAAGCGACATTTTCTTCTAATGTTATTCACACAACCAGATTGAATTTGACGCAAGTTCATGGTATGGAATGAGTGGCGACAGGTATCGTATTACACTGCGGCGAGTTTAAGGTCCAGCGCAACCTGCGAACTGGAATATAGTGTAGCATGGAGGGGTACCGTCAAGCAGTGCGGCCGGTTGGGTTAATGTCAGCTGGTAAATTGTTTTACAGGGACGCACGGGTTTATGTTAGTGTGGCCAGTTGTGTATGCATTGTGTAATGTTTATTGTTGTGTGCTTGTGTGTGTGTGTGTGTGCGTGTAGTGTGTGAGTGCCCACCATGCGCATGAGGAGTAAGCCGGGTGACGGGTATGGGTACGGCA
>JAODKN010000016.1:11513809-11528478 GCA_026774425.1 Petrocephalus zakoni | reverse complement strand
GTGTGTGTGTGCGTGTAGTGTGTGAGTGCCCACCATGCGCATGAGGAGTAAGCCGGGTGACGGGTATGGGTACGGCAGTACGCGTGCTGGTGTTTCCTGTCGTTGCGCAAATAAATGCCACCTGGCGATTTAAAAGCACTACCCTAACTCGTGCGCATTTATTGAGGTAGTGGCACACCCACCTTTTGCTACAATATAGATCGGACCTATCCGACCGATATCCAATGACGGTAATATGGCAATATTGGTCCCGATGCCGATATTATATTGGATCTGGCCCAGTTCTACTTATATGTAGGGATCGGACCATTCGCTGTTGTCTGTGGATTCGGCTATCCTCTGCTGGTCTGCGGATACGGGGGGGATTACTGTACTGGTATGAAACACTTTACCGGTGTAACTTTTCACATGCAGGTACATTATCTGAACTCCAGTAATAATCTCCAGCTGTAAAACCTTCAGAAGCACCGGCCAAACAGAATAGCACTGACCTGTTTGATCCTTTTTGTCGCTGTCCCCCCCCCCCGGCCTAGTAGCTTGAGGAGGGGCGTGCCCGTCTTCGTCTGCACCATGGCCTACCCCACCGTGCCCTGCCCGCTGCACGTCTTCGAGCCCCGCTACCGCCTCATGGTCCGCCGCTGCCTGGAGACGGGCACCAGGCGCTTCGGCATGTGCATCAGCGACCCACATAAGGGGTGAGACCGCCAGCACGGCCGCGGGGGGGGGGGGGTCTGCCAGCACAGCTCGATTATGGCAAAAACCATAATCACGATTATTAAACATGATTACTCATCAACTTCATATCATACTTTTATTGGACTAAAAACATTTTAACTGTGGATTTCTTCTAAACTCTATATATAATTCAGCTTATAAACAAATGAAAAGGGCCTGGATTTGTGCTGGATTTTGTTGCCCGATGAAATGCACCACAATAATCGTTTTATCTCAGCTTTGATCATTATTGGAAGCCAAAATCATAACTGAAATTAAAATTTGACTGATTGCCCAGCCCTTACATACAGAGGGCATACAGAGGGAGACTATCTGTCTGCCTCATCGCAGCTTCCCCTCACGCTCAAGATGACTTCCATAACAACATTCCATGCAACGTCTACATTCCACGTGTTTAACAAACAACTCTACTGAAGCCTTCCGTACTTTCCATTACTCTTCATGAAGTGGACGTTTTTCACATTTTTGGCATTCTCCGTGTACGATTGCATCAGGTGTGTGTGTGTGTGCGTGTTTGTGCGTGTGTTTGTGTATGTGTGATTACTCCCCGTTACCAGGTTACAGTACTCTGCATCTCCCTCCATTCCCACGCTGCAGGTTTGTGGACTATGGCTGCATGCTGCAGATCCGCTGCGTCCACTTCCTGCCGGATGGTCGCTCCGTGGTGGACACGGTGGGCGGTGAGCGCTTCCGTGTTTTGGCCCGGGGGATGAGGGACGGCTACCACGTCGCCGACATCGAGTATCTGGAAGACATGAAGGTACCCCCTACGGCCGTGCCCCCGCCTCGTCACGTGGGCAGCGCCGGTGTGTCTCACCAGCCCACCTTACTTTGCCCCAGGTGACAGATGCGGAGGAGATGCTGAAACTCCAGGAGCTACATGACCAGGTGTACGGACAAGCGCACACCTGGTTCGGGAGCCTGGAGCCTCGTTTCCGGGACCAGATACTACAGCATTTTGGCCCAATGCCAGCAAGAGAGGTAGACATACAGGTAAGGAGCAGAGCCATGGGAATTACGTGCCGTTTCTGCTTTGTGGCACTTTGCACTTGGTATCTTTTGTTTCACTAGTGTCTCAAGACTTAGTTCTCTGTTGTCGACAAATCCATCCATAAGTAGTGCTTTTTCTTTAGGCACCCTAACATATATACTAACGTACAATAAATACAATATAAATAGTGTATAAAACTAGAATTACAAGCAGTCCCCGGGTCTGACTTTGTAGGCAAGTCAGAACAGGAACATAAGCTTCTTATTTAGCGTCAGTTAGTCACGTTTTTCTTAGGTAAAATATGTACGATAAACTTTCTATGCATATAAAACAAGCACTTCCAGAAGGCATAATAAAACGATGCATAATAATAAAGTGCCATTGTATTAGCTGGAATTTTTAATATAATGGGCTTTATGGCAGTCTGTTCTTTAGTTTGAGTCTGTAAGTTGTATGTTCTTAACCCAGGGACTTGCAGTGTAGTGTAAGTAAAGAACGTGCAAATGCAATAAAAAGGTGTGTATGTGAGTGTGGCTCTGAGTATATTCCTGTGCCTCGGTGGGTCTCCAGGCCACGGCAAATGGACCAGCCTGCTGCTGGTGGCTCCTGGCGGTGCTGCCGGTGGACCCGCGGTACCAGCTGTCGGTGCTGTCCCTGCTGTCGCTGCGCGAGAGGCTGCTGAAGATCCAGCAGATCCTGACCTACCTGCAAAATGCCACCGCCACCTGACCCCTGTGACCCCGAATGGGGTGCTTAAGCAATTTCCGTGAAATTCCAAGCACAAGCAACGTCAAGTTCTGCTTCGCGGCACTTTGCACTTGGTGACTCTGCACTAGTATCGTGTGGTGTCCTCGCAGAACGTGAGGCGACATATGCTTCTGCTGTTTAGCTGGCAGAGATGCACAGCCTCCCAAATCTGAGACCCACATCAGTCATTTGTGGTGTTTAACTAATTAACTGTGATGTAGTGGCTAATCTGCTGTTTTTTGTTCTCATGTTCAGTATTCATTAATTCACTACCTTCACTATTTCACCGAATTAGTTTTAATTAATTTTGCACTTTATTTAATAATATCAGGAGCAATTATTGTGGGGATCTTTGCAGCATTTAAATTAAGTAAATGATGTGTTTACTGCGTTTAGGTTCTCTCTGTTTTGATGATGGTTGTGATGGCTTGATTTACCTGTAGTGCATGGAGAGGTGTGCCATGGCTGTCGAAATGAGGAGTTTGCATGTTTAAATTGTAGCAGGAGATGTGAAAGTATCTTCAGCTCCAACTTTGCACAGCTTGTGGCGTAGATGCCACCTTAGTGGTTTAATGGACTTTCAGCCTGTTTCAGCCTGGGATGGTCCCGACACCCGCGGAAGAGTAACCGTGCCTTAGCGGTGCGTTGTGCTGCACCTGTGACGTTTTGTCAAACTTACTGCTTCTGTGTCAGGCTTTGAAGTTTGTGAATCATTCATGAAGAATTTTTTATAGTCTGTCTGTAATGTTTAAGTTATCAAATTTAAGTAAATACATTTATACCTTGCTTGGAGTTGCATCTGTATTTATTTCTGATGTGAAAATGGGAAGTGGACAGGGTGGCAAGTGGCAGATTTGATTATGAGTCACAAAAACACAGTGTCAGAGATTTAAATTCAGATTAATTATAATTCTGCTTGACAAGGACAGTGACGGAAAGATCTAATTACCTGTTATAGTAACTGTACTGACATCCAATTAAAAAGAAAAACTCAGAGTCTCCTCCACCACTAAGTCACTATCTTTAATTATATACTTTCTATAATTCCGCCTACAATATACAACAACATACTATAATACAGTGATACACTATAACACAACAACTCAACAACACTTGGTGTTCTGGCTGAGTGGGCTGCACGCGGCTTGCGGCTCTGATTCCTCTCTCCTGATGTGTCGCATTTCCATCTTCTCCCAGTGTGCATGTAGGCTTCCCAAAGCACATTTCCCAATGTGTGCCCTGTGACTGGCAGGACTCTCCCCTGCCCCCTCCGTCCTTAAATAGTCTCCAGGCTCTCCATGCCCATATACTAGTGCAACAATTATAATTTCCAACCGAGACATGTCAATATCTTCAGTGCCTCGTATGCATTTTAGAAACAGTTTCTAATGGGTTTCTAAGAAAACTGTACCCAAAATCAGGTACATCATATTACAAGCTTCATTACCAGTCACATACAGAAAGACAGAAACATGACCATTTGAGAACTGCAGAACAGATGTACTGCCACAGAAGTCACAAATACACACAGTATCCTGTTGGAGAACGTGTTCGGGTGTGGAGCCAGCTGGCCAGCTGTTACCGTGACAGCATCATTACAAACTCTGAAAGGCAAAAAAAAAACACAAATATTGTTTACTAGGTCAAATCAATGTCTGACTGCTGTACAGTGCGTAAGCAAATATTAATCTTGTACAACTCCCCAATGCTGAGCCATTTTATATAAAATGTGAAGCTAATGTAACAACATTAGGTAGATCTGGACAAGAACCCCATGCATGTTTCTCTGGAGTACATGCAGGTGGCAGGTCATCTGACATTTTGACATTTCTGTCATTTTGCAGTTCAAAACCATTTCTTATCACTTACTTTTATGTAAAGATTCCATGAAAGATTTAAGTGGTATAAATCCATATCCGTATCTTGTACCCTCGTTAAACATGTACCAAGACGTTTTGCTCAAATGTTTGGTCACACTATTCTCTAAAGATCCTATACCCATCAGCAGTAAGTGCACCACAAGATGCTGACAACACAAGACGCTCTGAATAAACAATCTGAATTTCAAGAAAGCCAAATACAGATCTATGTTTTGGACTGAAAAGTAATCCGCAAATTGAAACAAAAGAGGCCTGTGAGATCTGGTAAGATGATCCATTAAGAAACGAGCAGAGGTTCTTCTTAAATCCTGCAGGAGACTCCTTGCTACTGGGAGCTAGCCACTAGCATTATGCAAGTGAGACATGCAGACGTATGCTTGTGCATTAGCATGTGACCTACCATTAAAGTCTACATTGCCATCTCCGTTCAGGTCTATTTCCCGGAGCATCTCATCCAGTTCTCCTTTTTTTAGCTTCTCTCCGAGGAGGGACTTCATAGCATCCTTCAGCTCGTCGTAGGTGATCAGGCCATCGCCATCACAGTCAAACTGCACACAAGGAACAAGTACAACTGGTGGCTGCATTCTGTTTAAAGTGGGAGGGCACGGTGTGTGTTATAGCACTGTATTTGGAATGGTGAGATTCACCGATTTGCATCAGCGCACCAGCATACAAATTTATGATGAGATTGACTTGAGTAAAAATGCACTTGCTACAATTCGGCATGAAATTGGGATGCATGATTTGAAATCTTTGCATCATAAAATCTGATTGATTAATAGATTATTAACAGAGGCTACATGCTGTTATTATTTAGAATTGTGACCAATCAAATTGTGTTGAATCAAATCACGTTGACTGGCACTACATCGCAATAGGAATGAATCATATCGTATTAGTAGCTGCAGGTGGGTTTGCTGGGGTCCCATTAATTGTGTTATTGTTGAAAATAATTATTTCTTGATGAAGGATTTGTTTTTCTTTGAATTTACTTCAATGAAAGGTTGGATTTTTCTCATTTTTTCAGTGTGAGATGAAGCCACTTCACCAAAAGGTGGATTTTTTTCTAACCCTTTTTAAAAATCTTTACAAGGGGTGCCAGTAATTGTAGAGGGTGCTGTATCTTTATGCACTGGATCATTGGCAATGCAGCGAAATGTGTATCATTGCAGCGAGGTGTGTATCACAGCCTCAGTGATGGAGAATCACATCCATAGTCTGTATAGAACTGTGGTATTTTAAATTCTGTAGGACTGCCTATGATCTGTGATCTATATTTGCCATAATGACAATTGTTTTATATTGTATATAATGGTTTCCTGTTGCCCTAGTGCTTTGGCCCTCACCTGTCTGAAAGCGCACTGGAGCTCCTTAATCCCCATCATGTGAGCTGTCTCCTCCATCATCCTTGGCCCCATAAGCTCACAAAAGTCATCAAAGTCAATCAGACCGCCCACTGCAAGGCAATCACCAATCAAGGGTCAGCACTGTGATAAAGCAACCAATCAATGACTGACACTGCAGCACCACCACAATCAATAATTCAGAGTTTTTACAACCACTAATAAATGACCAAAGTCTAAGATACAAGGCCTTTAATCAACATACAGTTATAAAGAAAAGCAAAACTGAGTGCCACGTTACAGTCCAGTTTGCAACACTTACGTCTCATCTTGATCTGCTGGATGATTTCGATGAGTTCCATCTCGGTGGGCATGTAGCCCATGGTTCTCATGCAGTCAGCCACATCTTTATAATTCAGGTAGCCATCCTGGTCATAGTCAAACTCCTTAAAGGCCTCACTTAACTCTGCGAACCAGGAACAGAAATCGGTTATGACTAGTCTCACTGGAGTGTAGGACAAAAACCTTCAGCAAGCTACATACAGAGCATTCTGCCCACCATGGACGCAGGGATGTCAGAGTTACACCAGCAGAAAGTAGGACTGCTAAGCACCATGGCACGGGAGCCCCAATTACCCACAGTTGGTGGCTAATACAGCCACCCAGCAGTGACCCCTTTCTAGCCTCTCCATAAGAGTAGAGCAGCAAGGAAGAGTGAGATAGGGAGCTACCAGCTGTGCTCATGCCTTCCCATGCAGACTCCCCTGAAGCAGGCTGCCTGCGATAGGCCAGCTGTCCACACAGACCTTACAACCATCCCACCAGGATTCCAGGGTGTTACCCATAACCAGCCATTTCCTACAAGCATCCTGACCTGATTCTGAGCATTATCCCCTCCCGGGATGCACATCTCCTCACCCAGTGCTGGGGTTTTTGTTATTAAAGCACAGTGTATGTGGGCTGTTTCCTCTTACCTAGAGTTCCACAGAACACACAGCTCTGGAAAAAAATTAGGAGACCACTCTATATGTTTAAAAATATCTGGATTTTTAAATCCTGGTTTAATCCCGGTTCTGCTTGCAGAAGCTACACTGAGCAGCAGGATTCTTCCAGGCTCTAAGTTTCTAAGACAGCAGTACACAAGAACAAGTTGAAGCAGGAGAACCTGGCAACAACTGAAACCAGCCAACTAGAGGGGGGAATGACTTTCCAATGCCAGAGATGACTGTCAACTTATCCGGTAGTGCCTCATAAATTGGAGGATGACCTCAAGTGACCTTCAATAGGAATGGGAAACATTAAGTGCGCACAATTAGGTGCACAGCTAGGAAGGTCCTTACCAGGCTCTTAGAAGCAGGTCTGAAGTCCCCTGTAGCACGGGAGAAGCCCATCATTAATGAAAAGCAGGGAAGTGCCAGGCTGGAGTTTGCAAAATAAATCTATATTTTAAACATTAGTATACCTATAAAATGAGAAATGAGTGAAAATAAATGTTTTGCTGTGGTCTCTTATTTTTATCCAGAACTGTATATAGGGACGATCACTAGTCATACAATATATCAATTCACATTCATTCTGTCCAGTTCCAGATCACAGGGGGCCCTGAGCCTCTCCCAGAGGCTACAGGCACAAGGCAGGGAATAGCCCAGGATGGGGCGCCAGCCCATCGCAGGGCACACTGACACACCAGTCACTCACACATGCAAACTTCCAGGCAATTTGGTAAGTCCAATTAACCTCAGCACAAAAGCATAAACTGTGGGGGGAAACCCAATTAAGGCACAGGGAGAACCTGCAATCGCCACACACACAGAAACCTGGCAGAGATTCAAACTCAACTCTGGTCCCAGAGGTCTCAGGCAATGAGTGAAAACCACTACACCACCATACCACCCCCAGTTCAATTTGATCTTAATTAATAAAAAAAGATGTTTTGAATTAGTTTAGTGAATTGTGATACAATCCAGTAAAATCCTGAGCAATAAATATATTCTAGATACATCCAAAATAAACATACATTTCAACTATGTTAAATGTACAGTATCTACCTGAGATACCACAACACATGTGGACCAGGCAAGCGAAGAACAGAAACACTGGCTACAGAGAAATGCGTACAGAGGTACACTTTTTAATGTCCTGGCTGCATGAGAAAGCAGCATCCATGGCCCTGAGTGTAACAAGAACTAAGCTGAATGAATCTGACTGCTCTGTTTTAAACCAGCAAATGCAAGGGATACTCTTTCAATATTTATTAA
The DNA here is from genome assembly GCA_026774425.1 of Petrocephalus zakoni. Lineage (NCBI taxonomy): Eukaryota > Metazoa > Chordata > Actinopteri > Osteoglossiformes > Mormyridae > Petrocephalus > Petrocephalus zakoni. Next base: position 11,520,524 of record JAODKN010000016.1, on the reverse strand, counting down.
TCAAACAAGACTCACCATCCAATTCCTCAGGTACCAATTGCCGTTCCTGGGGGGGGAGCACACAAGAAGACATTGAGAGAATAACCAAAACAGTGGATTTCCAGCCATCTGCCTTCCATACTGCACATCCAGTACCGGGTCACAGTATTAAATGGAGGCTTTAAAAATGTAATCCTACAATTTAATGTATGCTACCTACCACATTAACTGTACGCAAAATGAATCGGTTATACTATTTGCCAAGGTTGCATGAATGTGTCTGCGAGTGGTGAACATAAACATAAGTAGATGGTGCGACTAGGAATATGGCGGAAATTAGAACAAGTATTGAGGACAAGCAGACCTGGTGTTTATTGGATTACACACAGAAGCTCCACTCAGAAAACCCTACATGAGCACACGCTCCAGGATGCTGGGGCACAATGCCAGGTGCCCAGTCAGAGCCCCCTCACATGTAGGCCATAAAGTAGCAGGGATGCTTCAATGGGGCGGCTCACATTTCACTGTATCTACAACTAAAGCAAGACCCGTCACTGTCCCAACCTGGCCGTCAGCTGTCATCTAATAGGTCAGAAGTACATCAGAAGCGGTAGCCCTGACTGTCAAGCAGAAGGAAACCCAACAGCCCAACACAAAGAGAGACCATGCAAAGAGAGACCATGCAAAGAGAGACCAGACAAAGAGACACCGCATTGCCGGCTCAGTCCCATTCCTATTAACGAGAAAGAACCAAAAAATGAATGTACAAGAAGATCAAAAAGGCTACTTCTGAGATCAGGATAGAGGCCACTGAGCCGTTTTGCGAAGGAGTGCTCATTCTGGGATTCATTTCTGGGAAAGTTACTCATTAACCAACCACACAACATTGAATCAGTCACCTGCTCATGCATTTACACACACAAAGATATATCCACGATCCTCCATCCTCGTCAAACAAGCACTCAGACACAGGCTCACAACAGAGAAGATAATCCTCACTTTCCCTGCTCTCTGTGTCTCACCTTACTGCGTATTTGTGTCAACATCAATTGGTGGAGACACTAATCCATGGTAATGAGCGATTAATGCAGCTCTTCTGCTTGTGGTGGGTCATTCCTGGGGTCTAACCTCTCCGTAGTAGATTGAATCTTGTTGCATTAGGACATAGTATAGTGCATTCTAGGTGACACCCTCAGCTTTTGTGCTTGTTGTTCTTGTTCTTATTGACAACCAAGCAAAACATGGCTGTATGATGCTTGTCGTGCTTTTAACATTGCATTCAATGGATCAAGCTTTCATACGTCATATGCTGTTTTTAGGTGTGGATAGGGCAGGTGTTTGGCACAAGGGTACATATATTGGTTTTTATTCTGAAGACTGTTTTTGGTATAGGTATGTGTTCTGAGGAAGCAGTACTAAACAAAAGACTTAGGCAATCAAAAAATGGTGTTTAAATGATCTTTATGTTGTACATCTACTATGTCAAAGTATGTTAACCTAAGCCCTGGGTTTGACTGGGATTTAAACACGGCCCCGGACTTTGAGAACAACCACAATTTATTTTTCTGAGAGGCTAGGACTGGTTCCCATGGTAACTGAGTAATATATTTTTCTGTCTGGGGACATGGGGTCCCCCACAAATTTTACCAGCCCACCGGGAAGCCAGATGATCAATCCTGCCCTGACTTAGTCATTTCTTTTTTATACATATACTTTATAGCCATTTCAAAACCTCTCTAGCATTTACAGCAACCATGCAATATATTCAAGTATTTCTTGACCTAACCACTAGTATAGCATGTTTGGCTAACCTCATCAATACCTCACTAAATGATTTTACTAAGCCAATTAACTAAATGTTGGTCAAATTTATTGAATACATGGAAGACAATTGGGAACAAAACCCTTGTCAATGTGATTTTAATGCATTTTGTATAAATGTATCCTTCTGCTTTTGTGAAGCACTTTGTATCACATTGCGTCTGAATTGTGCTACATAAATAAACTTGCCTTGCCTTCTTATAGCCAAGAACATATCAGTAACTCTTCAGGGAACGGAAGAAATTCTCGTTGTTATTGTGTCACTGTTTGTTGGCATATGTTCTGTGGTGTTGTGTAGCGCATGGGACTTCGGGGAGCTCGGGACGGGCTGACCTGGCCAAAGAGTGAGTTCAGCAGGGGGGAGTACATCTTAGCTATGGCGCTTTCGCTGCTCTTCTTGGCCTTCTTGGACTTCTTGGGCTGAGACGTGGAAGCTTCCCCTGAGGGCCCCGCGGCGGAGGCAGAAGCGCTGGCCTTCTTCTCAGACATGCTTCTCCAGAACAATGGACAAGCGCATCAAAATGTTGGTAGTTTTATATTTGTGTAGAGATTCACGTATTACATTATGTACATAGACAGGGACGGGCAGCATTTCTGATATATGTACAGTACTGTGCGAATGTCTTAGGCAGTCAAAGAAAATGATGTTTAAATGACCTTCATGTTAGAGTAGAACTATGCTTTTTTTCTGTCAAAGTATGTCAGCTTAGCCATTTCAAAACCTCTCCTAAAGTCACCCCAGTATTTGCAGCAAACATCCCATGTATACCAATGTTTTTTTTTATTCGACCATTAGTATGCTGGTATTTAGGGTATTCAATACCACATTGAGTTATTACCTAATTAACTTAATTAATTAAGTGAGCTGGTGGTGAAATGTAATGAATACATGGAATGCCTGGTATGCCCCTGAGGAGAGGTTTGGTGTTCATCTAGCCACCCGGCGAGATATCAGTGACTTCTGGGAGAACAGCAAATATCCCTGGTAGTTTTTATTGTGTTACTCTTAATTTTCATATGCTGTAATGATCAATTGTGTTTTTGTTTGGAGCAAATACACACATACTACGCATAAAAAATGCTTTAAACATTTCCTTTGACTGCCTATGACTGTTGCACAGTATTGTATTTAAAATACGTATTTTAAAAAGAAAATTGTATTTTGCAATTTGTATTTCACTTCATAATTTGTATCAACATACTTTGATTGAGTATTTTTGTGTTTGGAAAATACAAGCAATACTTTCCCCATAATGTGTGTGTCATAACGTCACGTATGCAAAGCGTTTATGCATACACAAGGAATTTTTTCAGATTTTTTTTTTTAATAAATGGTTATTAGAGCCGATATTTCATCACTTGGTTTGAACCAAAAGACTTTAAATCTCCATTAAGGCCTATTTGTGTTTATAGTTTTTAAGATGGTGCTGAGTGACAGTTATTTCCAGTTATATCTGTGATGCAAAAATGTTTTGTCAATTAAATTACAAAAAAATGACAGTTTGTTATTACTACTTTTTCAGTAGTATTCATTTCACATACCATTATCAGAGAGTTCACTTAGTAGTTGGGCTATATTTAATAATGTGTTTTCTTCAGAAGAGCATTAGGGCCAGAAGAAAAGTTTGAGATTAAAGTTGAAAATTTTGAGCTTAACATCAAAACAAACTTTCAAGAACAAACCCGAAAATGTGAGATTAACATAGAATGTTTAGATGTTAAAGTTGAATTCTCCAGGTAGCTTCTCCTAGCAGACGTGAGCCTTCACTTTGTGCGGAATGACCCCGGGAAGCAGGGGAAGGCGAGGAATCGGCATGGCGTCGTCATGAATGACAGTGTAGCCCCATCGTGTTTCTACTGCTTAAATTTACAGATTTTTCTCAAAAGTTTATTTCAACTTTAATGAGAAAACTTTCAATATAAATCCAATTTTTTTTTCCCTTTTAGGCAGCAGTAATATTTTTCCTTGTTGTCTGTGATTTTATGTATCTCTAGTTCACCAATCACACATGCACAAACACATACCCCTACATACAAGCAGTTTCTTAATCATTTTAAATCAATCAATTCTTGTTGCAACATTCCAAGGAAAAAAATACATTTGTTTTTTTAACCTCCAAAGCAACTTATAATCAGAGGTGGAACTTTCAGGTCTAGAAAGTAAAAATCCAGACCAAGGTTTTGTTTCAACCAACCGGTTAAGTACTCTGTGAATGTGACTCTTTTTGCTCAACTGGTTGGATAAAACAAAATCTTGGGTTGGATTTTTACTTTCTGGACCTGAAATTTCCACCTCTGCTTATAATATTCAGTGCTGTAAGGACATCATTTTAACTGCAGTACATCTGGTTAAATTTCTTGCTCATGGGCACTTGATTAGTCAAGGTTACAAGTTCATGTTCTTTACCATTACCAATCACTAGAAAACAAGTCATGCCCAGAAAAGTTCCATTTCATATGATCGGCAGTAGCAAAATTCTGCTGTGGAGTGTTCCTCAGAGAATAGCAGCTGCCTGTGAAGACCAGAAAGGAAAAGGAGAAGTAAAGTGTCTCTCTTACCTGGATGAGAGCAGGCGGGGAGATGCTGGGGAAATAAGCCCTGCTCTTTCGCTGGAGAAGTCTTACCTTCCTGCTCTGCACTGGGGAGAAGTGACCAACTGCAGCTTGTGCCCTTGGGGCTGTCAGTAAGACTGCGAGAGCTGATTACCTGGATCAACGTGTCCAGATTAGGAACTCCAACGTGTGTCTGCGTGTGACTTCAGGAGAAAATGGGTGTGTGTGTGTGTGTGGGGGGGGGGGGGGGGGGTCACTGAATGCACTATTTACTGTTATTCCTTTTTCATGAAGGATAAACATAACCTGCATCACAAATCATAAGTGCAGTCAGAGCTTGTCTAGTACCTTCATTCACTTACATTCTTTAAAGCGATGCCACATGCATGATTTTATCTGGATTCAAACCCTCTGTCCGAACAAGAGAGGAACATGTAATGAACTTCTCAAAGTTCTCACTACGCTTCCAGGCAATTCTACAGTTTAGGGCTTTTAGCACTTCAGCTGGAGACCTTCCAGGCTACGCTTATCCAGTCATGATCCTCCCTATAAGTACGGACACCTTCACTACACAAAACCTGAGAACATGACTGCTGTATCAGCTGTGCTGGGTTCCTGTGCCATTAGTGTGTAAATAGGTCACATTATGTCACCAGTGTAAAACTGCCATAATGCTAAAAAATAAATGCTTATTACTTTAATTAGAAATCATATATATTGTAACATACATACAGTAGCAATATATAACTTGGACTTTAAGTACCTTCTACCTATATAACCTGCAGGATTCATTACTGAAAATCTCAGTTTACCACACCTATTCCATAATGTCATGCCGTTAGGGACTAAGGACTCTGGAGCATGCATCAGGACAATCAGAAAGGGGGTTTATTGAACCATGGATGGGAACCGGGAAACACACTAGCACAGAGCAGATTTCGGGCATACGGAGGGGGTGATGGTTAGCCAAGCTAAGAGGAAACAGGACGAGCGGAGATAGGGCAGTACATGACGCATAATACACCACAATATTTTCACTATTTATCAAACCATTGCATATTCTCCACTTTCCACTCTGCCTTACACTGAGCTAAACGATTTATCATGGGTGTCAAGGGGATGGACTTGCATATCGCCACAATGCACAAAACAAAGGTGTGACAGGTCTCCATGAGGGGCACACCAGGCTGAGATTTCTGACCTACGGATGCTGTCGCTTACACTAAAGTCATTCTGGCTACAGACCAGAGATGATACAGAATTCAGTCCAACTGCCAGAACTGGTCATTTTTATCACGCTGGGTTTTTGGGTCAGGTATGAAACTGCACAACATGGCACTCAGGGTCTCAAACTTCCTCTCTCCCAGTCATGTATGGCATCTCTCCTTCCCACAAAACACCCACAAATACAATAAAAATCCTTCAGGCTTCCTGCATTTTAATCCCAGTTAATGTATAGCAATCACCTTTTTAAGTCAATAAAATGTGAAAGAAAATGGCATTTGCTTATCATGTCTTAAACAGTACTCCAAAAAAGAGGTATAATTCCAGTAGCCAGGAAGATAAAGAGAATGTCCGTGTGAGCCTCACTGAGAGAGATAGTTACCCTGACCTCTGATTCCCAGTGCCTGCCAGCAAGCACACACAACTGGATATTAACAAAAGGGCTTAGGGTTAAGCTCTTAACTAACGCTACTTAAGTTGGAGTAAAGAGGCTTCACCTCATTTCCATCCATCCACAAACATCACCTGCAGAGGTTTATTCGGCATGTCCTCTTTGTGAGCTTGACAGAGCAATGGTGGGCCCCAGCGTGACTGGCTCGCTCATTACCTGGGGGTCTGTTACTCCACCCATCCTCCACAACTACTTATTCATTAAATGGTCACAGTTACACCAAAGCTTACATTAAGAAACACAGGGTACAGGGTGAGGATCACTCTGTGTGGGAGGCTAGTCCATGCAAGGGCACACATACAGTCACACGTTACAGCACGCAGCATTAATCACCATTAGCATGATGGCTCTGCAACGCAAGCTGATTCTCGGTAATACCGTCTAAACAGCACACTTATCACAAAACTTTCTCTTTATCAAACCATAACTTGTCAAAAATACTATCATATTAGCAAACACTAGAGGGCGCTGGAGCATGTCACATGTACACTTTATGACCGCATTAAGTGTGATTATGGAAATGATGGATATATTTAAACAATTACATTTACATTCCATCAATGTGTGTGTGTGTGTGTATATATATATATATATACAGGTCCTTCTCAAGAAATTAGCATATTGTGATAAAGTTCATTATTTTCTGTAATGTACTGATAAACATTAGACTTTCATATATTTTAGATT
>JAODKN010000016.1:11487934-11498211 GCA_026774425.1 Petrocephalus zakoni | reverse complement strand
GCACATGTGCCTTCTTGAGCAGGGGGACCTTGCGAGCACTGCAGGATTTTAATCCATTGCAGTGTAATGTGTTTCCAATGGTTTTCTTGGTGACTGTGGTCCCAGCTACATTGAGGTCATTAACTAACTCCTCCCTTGTAGTTCTAGGATGATTTATCACCTTTCTCAGAATAATTGACACCCCACGAGGTGAGATCTTGCGTGGAGCCCCAGACCGAGGTTGATTGATGGTCATTTTGTGCTCCTAACATTTTCGAACAATTGCACCAACAGTTATCACCTTCTCTCCCAGTTATTTTTTCAATTTTCCTTTTGATGTGCTATCTGTCACTGTTAAAATAAACCTGCCATTAAAATGATACTGTTCTGAGACTTTTCATTTCTTTGTCAATGGACAAACCTACAAAATTTCCTCCACTGTATTAGTGGTAATATAACTTAAGTTTTAAGTTATGCTCTTTTGTGAAAGCTGTGAGTTTCATGGTTATGGCAGATTTTAATTTATCATATTGTTTTATCGAAAAAACTATTTCTGAAAAGATTCATTAAAGTCTGCCAGATAAAATAAGTATTCTTTTTTCTTTTCCATGATACAGAATTGGAAAAGGCACATGGTAAGCCTTAAACTACCACACCTGTTTAACCAGCTTGGCCACACACATTCACTAGATGTCCTTTGGCTGTCATTAACTGCATGTCATTAACTACCTTTATGCAGCTGCTTGTAATTTTACAGCTCATTTGAAAAAAAAATCTCTAGACTGGGCAATGATTTTTTTCCTATAAGATATACTAGGAATAGTACTTTGGGATGGATGTACAGCTGGAAATGAACAGAGAGCTAGAGCCTGCAGTCTGGTGGGCATTCAGAATTTCCTCTAACAGTCTGTAGAATATTGATGCCAGTTTTTATGTAAAAGATGTGGCCTGATTCCAGAAAAGAATACAGTGGAAACCGCTATATTGATCACTATTAGTGGATGTTCATTATAACCGTTTTTTAATATGTTGCAGACAGATTACCATCTAATTAACATTTGGATATCTAGTACATGAATATGACGTTTTGCTGACTTTCAAAATACAGTACAGCAGTTTCAGATACTTTTCAAATTCCAGTACTGTACATATTAAATTACTGAACTCTGTGTAATTCAAATGTGCTATAATATAGAACTGCATATAAAATATAGCTTATTGTAGTTTCATTGCTGCATCTCGGTGGCTCATTTTTGACAGTTTCTCATCGGCTTTGATTAGTCCATTGTTTTCTGTGCACACAGCATTAGCCTCAGGGTGCTAGCAGGTTACCTAGAGGCAAAGTACGCTTATCAAAATAAAGTAAAAAAAAAACAAAAGATTTACCATAGTTTTAATTTTTTTTTATTAGTTGTTATGTATAAAAACCCCAGAATTAACACTGCAAGTGGACAACTTGATTACTGTAAGCAAATTATTTAAACAGCATTTGTACAGGAATGATTCTGTTTCAAGCTCATTTATCCATATAAGTGGTTCATCACTATAACCATGATCACTATAAGTGGTTTCCACTGTAATAAGCTACACTTTTAAAGAACATTATAAGAAGTGTTTCTGAGAATATCTGTGGATGTAGCTTATTTGTATGCCATTTACTTGTTTTTAATAGTGATCTTTTTTCTTTTGTGCAGAGCTAGATGGGAAATCAGTAGAAGGTAACATCCATTTAATTTTGATTTTGCTTTGATATGTTGAATATATTGAGATGCACGCTATCAGTGTTACCATTAACAAGACGTTAGATTGACAGGAGGATCAGTTGGGTCACCCCTTTTTGGCTGCCACTGAGGAGCTCTGTAGTGGAAAGCAGGAGTAATGTTGTAGGAGGAGACTCACATTTTACTGGTCAATATACATCTCAGTCCTCACCCATGGCCATGAGCTGTTGGTAATGACCAAAAGAACAAGGTCACAATTAGTGGCCGAAATGAGGGTTCTCCACGTAGATGCTGGACTCACTGCCTGTCACTGAATGAGGAGTTCAGAGATCCTGAGTGACCTCAAAATATAGTCACTATATGCTCCTCTGCATTGTGAGGAGTCACCCAGGTGCTTCACCAGATTTGCACTGCGACCCTCACTAGGAGATGCTATGGGAAAATGGTTTTGATGATGATGGTCATGGTCATGGTGATGATGGTAATGATGATGATTCACGCAAGATCAAAAAACTTTATATGACTTGAATTATTGAATTATTTCTAAGTTTGTAAGCTTTTATATGAAAGCATTGTGTTTCATGTGTATGTCAGATATTTGAATTCATCGTACCATATTATTTACCTGCTTATGAGTATTCTATTAATTTGTTTTTAATTTTGATTTTTTTTTGTGCAGGACCAGAGGGTGTGAGATTAGTACAAGGTAACATTCATTTCATTTTGTGCTTGCTCTGAAGTATTGGGATGCACACTGTCAGTGTTGTCACTGAGAGCATGTGGGACTGACAGGAGGACTTTCTGCCAGTGAGGAGCTTGGTGGTGGTAAAACAGGTGTAAAGCTGTAGGATGAGGCATGCAGTGTACTGGTCACTCTATGTCTCAGTGCTCACCTATGGTCATGTGGGGCAGCAGGTGGCTCAGTGGGCTAAGCCTCTGTGCCTGTGATCAGGAGGTTGCTGGTTCAAGCTCAGTCTCAGCATTTCTATGGGTGGTTGAGCAGGGCCCCCAGGTCCTGCCACAGATGGCTGCCCTGCCAGTTTTGCTCTCATGGGGGAGGTGAAAAGAAAACAAAAAACCCCCATGTAGATCAAAAGTGTTTATTTGGGATGGCCAAGGAAACAAGCTTGCAAGAACAAGCACCCGAAATGTGGTCTCTGCGGGGTTGCTGGGCTCACGCTCTCTGACAGAGTGAGGAGTTCAAAGATCAAAGAAGGACCTCAAAATGTAAAATTGGAGTCAATTTTTGTGGGTAAAATAATGGTGCTCCTGCTGTGCTGCACGTAGGCACACAAAGTAGCACATCCCACTGGCAGGGGGCCCTTGTGCAAACCCAGGACTTGCTGGAGGGGTAATATTTCCCAGCTGGCTTGGGGATGTCTAGGAATCCCTCAGAACGGGCTGGAGTCTATGGCCATAGGAAAAAGAGGTCTGGTCTGCCCTGCTCAGCATGGTGCCCCCATGACCCTCACCAGGAGATGTGGTGGGAAATTGGTTATGTATTAAATTATTTAGTTATATAGTTATAACTATAATATACTATAGTTATATGGTCAGAACATAGTTATGTGAAGTTGTTTTAAAGTTTTTTGGCATGTCATAGATTTCAACTCATCATTATTTTATCAGAAATAATATTTCCGAAACGATTATTTATGATACGTTACAGTTCGTTCATGTCTGTCAGATAGAATAAAAGTTTTTTTGTCTCCTTGACAGAAACAGTGCCCCTTCTTGGTAAGATAGAGCTATAATGCCTCCCTAACCAGCATGGCTTCTTTACACACATTAACTTGGCCTCCCTCTGCTTAAAAATCATTATCTGCCTGTCATTAAACAGCTTTCTTAACACCTACTTGTGATTTTATAAAAATTCACTTTGAATTAAGTTGTGTAAGTAATTTAACTTGGCAATACACCCACTCCTGAATTTACAAATATTCTGGATCCAGTTACATTCATGAATGAGTCCACGACTGGTGGGTGATGGTGGTGGTCTGGTGGGTTTGTAACGTTATGCACAAGACTAAAATATGGATGCCAGATTTATATAGAATTCTGAACTAATTCTTCCCTACTGTAGGAGGCCTGATTCCAGAAAATAATAGCTGATGCTTTTAAGGGAAACTATGAGAGAAATGTTTCTGAGAATATGCAAGTTTCCGTGGAGATAGCTTATTTGTCTTTTATCAGTTTGTTTTTAATTTTGATTTTTTTATTTTTGTGCAGGAGCAGAGGATATTAAATTAGTAGAAGGTAATATTCTTTTAATTTTGCGGCTGCCCTGGAATACTGAGTAGGTCTGTACTGAAGTGCATGCTGTCAGTGCTGCCATTGAGAGAGTGTGAGCTTGACTGGAGGATCAGTTTGGTGACTGTGGTTATGCTGCCAATGAGGGGCTCCATTGTGCTAAAGCAGGAATGGCGCCAGTCAGTCCATTATGCAGCATTGGCAGCTGGCTAGGGCGCCATCTTCTGGGGGTGCTGCGACATGTAACTTAGCAGGTCAATGTACGCCATAGTGAAACATGCCAGGGGAAGGGTGTTTGTGCCAGAGTGCTTACCAGAAAAGGGGAGTGGGTGGTGAAGCTGGCCCAGCCAGCAGCTCTGACTAGCACTTGCAGGATTTCACTGTTTGATGGCTGTGTCAGCGATTTGAATCCATCATATTGTCTAATCAGAAAAATACTTCCCAAAAGACTGTCATATTCTGATACAAGTTGTGCCACAGTTTATTCAAGTTATTTGTGACATAGAATTGGAGCCTTAGTGTAAGACTTGTGTACCACCCCTCATATTCCAGCATGGCCGCTTTGTGCATGTTTACTTGAATTCCCTCTACTTGGTAATCATCATACTGTCTGTAATTACTACCCCATTTCTAAAAATGATATGCGGTGTAAAATGTGAATAAAAACAGATTGCAATGATTTGTAAATCATTTTTATTTGAAAAAAGAACAAAGATAGCATACCAAATGATTTATTGTTTTATGACAAATAAGTGCTCAATTTGAATTTTATGCCAGCAACATGTTTCAAATAAGTTGAGACAGGAGCAACAAAAGACTGGAAAAGCTGGTCCAGGCTAAAACAAAACACCTGGTTCTATACTCCACAACTAATTAGGTTAATTGGCAACAGGTCAGTAAGATGACTGGGCATAAAAAGAGCTTCCCAGAGAGGCAGTGAAGATGGGGAGAGGTGGGCAAATACAATTTAAGAATAATGTTCCTCAATGTAGTATTGCAAAGAATTTTGGTATTTCATCATCCACAGTACATAATTTTAAGAGAATCCGCATTTTGTGTGTATTATGACAGCCTGCCTGCAGCCCAGACCTGTCAACCACTGAAAACATTTTCTACATCATGAAATGAAAAATATGGCAAAGGAGACCCTAAACTGTTGATCAGTTTAAATCCTATGTCAGGCAAGAATGGGACAACATTTCACTTTCAAAACTCCAGCAACTGGTCTCCTTCCTTCCCAAACATTTACAGAGTGTAGAGGTGAAGGGGTGATGCAACACAATGGTAAACATGCCCCTGTCCCAATTTTTTTTGGATGTGTTGCTGGCATCAAATGCAAATTGAGCATATATTTGTCATAAAACAATAAAACTTCTTAGTCCATGTACTATTTTCAATTAAGTTTTTTTCTGAGGAAAAAAAACTCAGATTTTAAATCAGTATTATCAATAAATGAAAGTTAATTTCACTTGGCAATACACTCATCCCCAAATTTACAAATATTCAGCATCCACTTTCCATTTCAGAACAATAGTTCTGGACCTCTGTATTTGAGATTAATTGTTCACAAGTGTAAAATGTGGATCTCAGTTTAACATTCTAAACCAATTCTTCCCTACTGCAGGCGTTCAGATTCCAGGAAATGGTAATTTCTTACACACACACACTTATGTTTGTATTCTTATCTTTGTGGGGACTCTTCATTCATTTTAATGGGGAAAACCCTAATCCCAACTATGACAATTTAAACCATGACTTTAACCATGAGTAACCAAAAAAATAATACAAGGCTTTTGTTAACTGGCTCTGATGAGAATAGATGGATGGATGCATGGATAGCTTGAGCCAGCTGAGCATTCAGATGTTTCCTCTATAAAATTATGATGACAAGTAAAATATGGATGCTAATTTATATAAAATTCTAAACCAGTTCTTCCTTACCATAGATGACCTGATTCCAGAAAATGGTAATTACCTATATACATATATGTATATTTATAATGCAAATTTTGACTCCTTTACATTTCTGAGTATCAAAATATTTGTGGATATAGCTCATTTCTAGTTCATTAATTTGGTTGTAATTGTGATTTTTTTTTGTGCAGAGTTGGAGGTAATGAAATCTGCAGAAGGTAACTTTTATTTCCTTTTGTGTTTGGTCTGAAATAGTGGATATATTGTTGCATTCAGTCAGTATTGTTATTCAGTATTTTATTCAATTTTACCATGATATGTCTTTATCCCCGGTAGTTGACATCATCCTGGATGAAGCCACAGCTCATCGTGACCTGATGATTAAGGAGAAGATAGTCCGAGATGCTCTTAACAAAGGGAATGTCATTGACAGGGGTACCCAGTTCACTCATCACACTTGTGTCCTTGGAAAGAAATTCATAAACTCAGGTCGAGTCTACTGGGAAGTAGAGTTAGGGGGTGTAAAGGTACCCGTGAAAGAGTCGTGGGGTGTGGGCTTGGCTTCAGCAGCAGCTGACCGTCGTTCTAAGAGGCCTCTCATTTCCAGTGATGGCTTCTGGGTCCTCTCCTTAAAGGACGGGAGATTCCATGTCAGTACTGGCACTGCTGTTGAACTTCCTGCGCGACAGAGGCCTCAGGTACTGGGGGTGTTCTTAGATTATGATGAAGGTCGGCTGTCCTTTATTAATGTTACTGAGAAAAAATATATAGTAACCATTTCAGCCAAATTCAGTGGGGAGGTTTATCCTCTGTTTGATCCAAGAATTGGTGACCAGGCTGCTCTGAAGATCCTAAGCAAAAACACAACTGAAAATAATTCAAGCCAGGATCAGGTGACACAGCTGCATGAGGATCCTAAGCAAAATAAGGTGTAATAAAAAGGTGGTATTCTGTAAAATACACGAATGCATCTGAGAATGACTAAGATACAACAGTGAAAATGCTAATGTAGGTGCTGATGTTGTAACTGCATATCTCCCTGATGGGCCGAGTAAAGTTAACTGTACATATGGTATTGTACACTTAAATCTCTGTTTCCGTGCTGATTGTGCAAGTTTGTTTTCATACAACAAGCATAAAAGCTGTGAGTTGAAAACCTGAAAGAGTTTTATGTACATATATAAATTTACACGTGAAACTACATAAATGTAGGGTCCTTGTGCAGTTTGGTTAAATATAGACTACACTGCTTTTTCACGTTTTACAGTTATTGCGACGTCTGTCCTAATGCAATTTTACATAAGATGAACTGTACAAAGCTTACGAACGGTACAAATTATTATTCTAAGCAACTTGCATGTCTAGTTTCTCTTTCTAAACATTTTTTTTACGTCAACACAGGACAATACTTGTACTATTAGCTATTTATATAATAGGATGTTTTGTACAGCTGTTTTAGTTATGTGAATATGCTTGCTGGTTCTAACATTTCTCTGTAAAACTATAGATTGTCAATGGGAGCATCACGTGTGTCAGCATATTGTAAACAGCATTGCAGAATTTCTTATTAAACAGCATTTGATGGAAGAAAAATGTTTTAGGCCTTTATGTAACAACCCAGGAGCGGGATATCGACAGGGGATCGGTGCGGTGTCGGCAGTGATGCAGGCGCTGCATCGGTCTGTCATGGTGAAGAAGGAGCTGAGCCAAAAGGCAAAGCTCTCAATTTACCAGTCGATCTACGTTCCTACCCTCACCTATGGTCATGAGCTATGGGTAGTGACCGAAAGAACGAGATCGCGAGTACAAGCAGCTGAAATGAGTTTCCTCCGCAACGTGGCTGGGCTCTCCCTTAGAGATAGGGTGAGAAGCTCGGTCATTCAGGAGGAGCTCAGAGTAGAAGAGCTGGACGAAGTTGCCGGGGAGAGGGAAGTCTGGGCTTTCCTGCTTAGGCTGCTGCCCCCACGACCCGACCCGGAACAGCGGTAGGAGATGGATGGATGGATGTAACAACCCCAAATGCACAAAACAACTCCACATTCATGAAGCTTTAACAAACTGTCCCCCATTGTGGCAAGTCTGAAGCCCCTGTAGACACAGGACAGTGGGTATGGTACACCCTGGGCAGGACACCAGTCCATCACAGGACACACATTTATGCAAAAAGAAATTTAGAGACACCAATTCCCACATCTTAGACTGTGGGAGGAAGCCCACAGACACAGAAACACGGGCAGGGACTGAATCCAAAACCACTTATGAATATTGGAGGTTTGAGGCTCCAGAGTAAGGTGATCTGAAAACTTCAGTCATTCATTTACTTCGAGGCTCTGAGCTGCTAACACCAGGACATCGTATTCTATGGAACAGTCACCCGACTACGCCTGAGAGTAATTTATGGGATTAGACCAAAGACAAGTCTTGCCATCTTGTCAAGTAGAATAACACCAGTGCATAATTTTGAAAAGTTAAATCACTTTATGGGGAGGGGAAAAAACAGCAAGATGGTATTTTGCAGCACTAATAATTCAGGTTATGTAGATGCACACAGGTATTATGATAGATAAAAGGTCCGTGTATGTGACGGCTGATGTATTTTTGTTGTATAATGGAAAATCGGGAAACAACCCGCTTTTTGTTTTTGGTTTTGATTATAAGATCGGGAAACGTAGAAAATGGCCCATTATCTGATTTTCTTTAAAAAATGGAAATGGAATTCCACTGTGGGGTCTGTTGACAGTTTTGTTGTGACCCGGAAATTCTTGCCGCATCCCTGATCTGATCGCCATCTAATGGGGAGCCGGACAACATGAAAGGTGATTAATTGTAATTGTTGAAAAGCCACAGCACTGTCAGCACACAACAGCGAAATGTGTTCTATGCATTTAATATGTGACATTGTGACACGGCAGCTGTTTCAGTGCTATAATGAGCTTGATTTTCAGATTTTTAGCCAGCGTATGTACCGATCACAATAATAATCCCGTGGGCTCACGCACGCCCCCCTTCGATGAGGCAGAGGTACTGGCTGCCTCACCTCGCGTTTTTTCAATGCGGATTTATATCAGATCAGCAAGACTAAATTTGTTATATGCTAAATACATTACCTATTCTATGGAAAGTGAGTACAAACCCCTGACGCACGTCTCTGCTAAAGGTATTGAGGTAAATCTTATACAGCTACTATAACGTACTGTACTGTAAATGGAACGGAGTGTATGGCGTATTTATTTGTATTAGTCTCAAAACTCGCGCACATAAAAACTATCAGAAACCCCATCCTCTCTGCGCTCCCGTCTGCACAACACTTGCGCACCCAACAGATTGAGTTTTCAGACTTCTTGAGTTTTTCAAACGTGATTTCTCCACGTTCTTGATCGTCACTTTGAATGGTGTGACTGGCTGTGTGACCAGTCGCTAGAGAACAACCAGTGTCCCGCTGTCATGCAGACGCCAGCACGAGCACCTTGAGAGGGTCCATAGCCTTTATGTTATTTTTACTAGTGTGAATTAAGTGAATTAAGTTATGAGAAGTAAATCTTATACTAATAAGACAATCTGGCTTGCCATACACGCGTCTTCCCAACATGAGTGCATAACGCCAATGCAATATCACAAGATGTACCACTACTTGATGTTTTCCAACGATAAAATCACTGTCCGGCTTCCCATTAGATCGCGTTTAGGGATGCGGCAAGAATTTCCGGGTCACAACAAAACTGCCAACGGACCCCACAGTGGAATTCCATTTGCCGATTTTTGTTTATGGTCATACTAAGAAAATCAGATAACAGGCCATTTACTCTGTTTCCCGACCTTATAATCAAAAACAAAAAGCGGGTCGTTTCCCGATTTTCGTTTTTCAATTATACAACGAACATCTATTGGCCGTCACGTACACGGACCATAAAACCTTAATCCCCTTTGATTCTGCTTGTAAAACAACAGCATTTACTTCTGTAATATATATATATATATATATATATATATATATGCACATCTGATTGGTATACACTAGTGTTCAGAATTGGCTGTATGTGTAAGTAGACCGATGAACAGAGCATCTTGGTACTACCATATGAAGAGAGTGAAAAACATGACGACACGCTCTAGTGTTATCTGAATGTCACGTATGTGTACCAATGTGTGTGCAACAATGATTAAGTCAGCATCCATTAGCAACAGGCAAAGCGATGAAATAATCGTGCGTTCCATTTTTCTCGGAGGTCGGAGCGCGGAACTCGGAATAACGTCACATCCGCTAAAAACTCGGGGAGTCGGATGCATTCCACTTGCCGAACTCGGATCCAAGATGGAAGCCTCCAAGAAAGTAGCTCTTGCGCTCGCTCTTTCGGAGTACGAACAGCTCCAAGCGTATGCCGTTCACCGTAGCAACACATCTATCGACTACAA
>JAODKN010000016.1:11455554-11467829 GCA_026774425.1 Petrocephalus zakoni | reverse complement strand
GAAAGTGCGTTCTCTACAAATCCAACAGAAATAGAAACATCTACCACAGATATTTTCTCAAATTCTGAGAGTTCCGCTACAGACTCTGACCTAAGCACAAGTATACCTGTGGAACTTACAACTTCAGATGAAGCACATTTGTCCACAGAAGAAGTTCTTACATCAGAACCTCCAGCAAGTGAATCATTCGTACCTTCACCAAGTCCATCTGAATTCCCCACAGACAGCACAATCTCTGCAAATCCAACAGAAACAGGAACATCTACCATGGAGATTTTACCAACTGAGAATTCAGCTACAGATGTTGAACCAAGCACAAGTTCACCAAGTTCATCTGAAGTTCACACAGAGTATAGATTTACCTCAGATGTAACTGAATCGAAAAACCCAATTACTCATTCAACCACAGCAGCGGTAACAGCAGCAGCAACGACAGACATAAAAACATCAGTATCGGGGTGTCCCCCAGTGGCATTAAATAAAGTGGCTGTAAGGTGGCTTTCAGTACTTTTGCCTCTTCTGTTAGGGCTCCGGAACTAGTTTATATTCAGCAACAATTGGGGAAAATGCAGAAACATATATGAAGGACCATGAAGAAAAGGTAGCAGCTGAGGGCTTCTGTGCTGCTGTACTTCCCTGGATGGAACTTTAAACTGAATTTAGCTATATATATGAGTAAAGAGCAAAATGAGTTCTTGGATAAACGTCCTAGCTGAGCAAATGAGTGTTATTAGACAAAGGTAAAAACATTCCAGTGAAGATTTCCTGAGGCTGAGAGATGAAATGTTCTTTACCTGTCAGCTGAAATATCATGTGTCTATTGATTGCACTGGAACAAATATGTGATCAGAACTACTCCAGATGTACTCCAGAATACTTTTCCCCACCATATGTATTTCATTTTCCAAAGTTCAGAATGTATTCTTAACATCAAATATACATTAAGTACTTATTGTACTTATTCTGTTTATGAAATGGGAAATGGCTACATTTGTTTATAAAATAAAGAAGGATAGTAATAAGTAATAGAAATATTAGTAGATTATAAATAAAGTAAAAAGAAAGAAGAGAACATGAATATAAATCATAATTATTGATGGCAGTCATTTTAAGGAGAATCTGGGTTAAGACTTGTGCCTGTGATCGGAAGGTTGCTTGTTCAAATCCCATGGCTGGCAGAATGATGTCACTGTTGGGCTCCAGAGACTGGCTGACTATGTTATATGGATTTTGTGAACAGTGTCCAATTGAATGTAAATGTATAAGAAGTACTGAAAACATAGTATTATTATTATTGTATATGTATTATAGTTATATTATTTTAATTTGTAAAGCACCTAACCATATCATGTAATAATCATAAACCTAAGGAACAAAGATGTTGGTGATTACCATGTTAAAATACTTACCTTTGTTTCATCAACAGCTCTGGAAAAAATTAAGAAACCTCAGTGAAATGTTCAGTTTCACTCATTTCTCAGTTTATGGGTCTGCATCTGTGTAAAATATAAATTTTTTTGCAAACTCCAGCCTGGCTATTTTCTGCTTCTCATTGATGAAGGGCTTCTTCCCTGCTTTATGTGACTTCAGTCCTGCTTCTAGTAACATGTTATGAACTGTCCTAGCAGACCACTTAATGTTTCCCATTCCTTTTGAAGGTCACTTGAGGTCATCCTCCGACTCATGAGGCACTGCTGGATAAGTTGACAGTCATCTGTGGCATTAGAAAGTCCCTCCCCCCCTCTACCTGGCTGGTTTCTGGTCGTTCCCAATGTCTCCTGCTTCACCTTGTTCTTGTGTGCTGCTGTCGTAGACACTTTCAGCCTGGAAGCTGAGTGCTCAGTGTAGCTTCTGCCAGCAGAACCAGGATTAAAAATTTTTTATCCTGGTTCTTCAGATTTTTCAAAAAATATAGAGCTTTCACTTAATTTTTTCCAGAGCTGTATATAGTGCATGTAAGGTGATTCTTATATTAATGTCAATTAAATAAGAAGTGATTCATTTTAATTATTAAAATGTCCTACTTTTAATTGTCATTTTTCATCCCTGTTGCCAGTTTAGTCTTTGTTTTTCACAAGTGTATTTCATGCCTTCTCAGGAGCGAGATGCCGACAGCTGATGTCATTTCCATATTACTCCAACTTGTGGCTAAACTGGTTTTCTTTCATTCACATTTCAAAGCTGACTTTTTCATTCTCCTTCTTCACCATGAATTATCTTTATATAAAAGGACATTTGAAATTTGCAGGTTGCACTTTAATGTAATGAAAAACCCGGAAAAGAGTGGAGTGCTCTCTCCGGGTCGAGGAGGTGGTCCTTCCCCAAGTGGAGGAGTTTAAGTATATCGGGGTCTTGTTCACGAGTGAGGGAAGGATGGAGCAGGACAGGAGATCAGTGATGCGGGCGCTGCATCGGTCTGTCGTGGTGAAGAAGGAGCTGAGCCAAAAGGCAAAGCTCTCAATTAACCAGTCGATCTACGTTCCTACCCTCACCTATGGTCATGAGCTGTGGGTAGTGACCGAAAGAACATGATCGCGAATACAAGCAGCCGAAATGAGTTTCCTGTGCAGGGTGGCTGCGCTCTTCCTTAGAGAGCTCAGTCATTTGGGGGAAGACTCATTGTAGAGCCGCTACTCCTCCACATCGAGAGGAGCCAGATGAGGTGGCTCGGGCATCTGGTCAGGATGCCTTCTGGAGGTGTTCCGGGCATGTCCCACTGGGAGGAGGCCCTGGGGAAGACCCAGGACATGCTGGAGAGATTATGTCTCTCGGCTGGCCTGGGAACGCCTCGGGATTCTCCCGGAAGAGCTGGGCGAAGTGGCCGGGGAGAGGGAAGTCTGGGTTTCCCTGCCTAGACTGATGCCCGGGTGACCCGACCCAGACAAGTGGTAGAGAATGGATGGATGGATGGCAGAAATGAAAGAGTTCATGTTTTCATGCATATAATTAAACTGTCATCGCTCCAAAGAAACAAAAGTGTCTTTGAGCTTAACAACCACACCTTAAGCTTGCGCAACGGAATGTTGCGTAATGCACCTGTACACTGACAGGATTGTAGTTAGCCTGGATTCCTTTCCTGTTTCTCAACATGCTGCATAATTAGCAATATCAATAAAACATTACATATACTATACATATTACTGTATACACATATGTACATTTGGAAATTAGGGTTTACACCATATATTTTTCTGTAAATAAGTCAATATTAAAATGCATTACACAGCACAAATGTAATGCAAAAACAGTGTTGACTAAAAATGACAATTCTCTAAATATTGGATTACTGAAGAAAACTATATGCCATGATTTGCTTTGCTAATAACTGGGGCAGGCAGGTAATGGTTAGGGACATGACCGTGTAATTGAAAGATTGCCAGTTCGAATCCCTGACCTGTAAGTACTGCTGAGGTACCCTGAGCAAGGTACCGTCCCCAAGCACTGCTCCCCGGGTGCTCAAGTAGCTGCTCCCTGCTGTGTCACAATGTCACATGGGTTAAATGCACAAGGACACATTTCATTGTGGTGTATCAATAATGACAATTAATCACCTTTCTCTTACTCAGTCTCCATATTATTGGGACAAACAAACAGATAATTAAACAGAGGTGGGTGTTAGTAATATTAATGCAATTTGCCAGGTTGCATGGGCCTCAGCTAAGATGGGCCACAGCAATGCTGGCAATATACCTAGTAAAACTGTCACATTACTGGATGGCTATCACTACTGGATGGCTTTGTATTCATTTCTTACTTCCCGTTTATTGTGCAAGAATTACAGAAATGTACAACGATCAAATAGACCAAATAGACCTCCATGATATAAATGCATACTGATAGGACAAGAGTTTAATATAGCAACAGTTTTACATGATATTACTCAAGAATTTTTTTGGTCTATCCCTGCCTTGTGCAGAAGACGCAGAGTGGCTACAGAAAGCAGCCTGGAAATTTGCTGTCAAGTCATCCTGAACTTCCTGATGGCCAGACCGCTCCTGGGCTCCAGGTTCCCTACAACCATGTAGTGATTAAACGACTGGAAAATCAATAGATGGAATTCAGCTGGGCTAACATTCCACCATAAACATGAATATCAGAAGAAATTCTTTATAGCCTTTTTTGCAAGTATCCTGGATAAAAACAGTCCAGGCCTTTAATGACTTCTTAGGCACAGCTGTCAGCAATGTGTCTGTCTGTGGGGTCGATAACATCGAGAGGGTCACTTACCTCAGCAGCGACATTCATGTCTGGTGATTCTTCCTATGAAGTCAGTAGACAGATTGGGAGACGATGGGGGGTCATGAGGTCGCTGCAGAGGGGTGTTTGGCGCTCCCGATATCTTTGCAAGCAGACGAAGGTCCAAGTCCTTAGAGTCCTGGTGCTCCCAGTTTTGCTGTTTGGCTGTGAGACACGGACACTATCCAGTGACCTGAGATGAAGACTGGACTCCTTTGGTACTCCTTGGGTACCCCAGGTCTGACTTTGTGTTGAACAAGCAGTTGCTTGGGGAGACCCGAATGAGGCACCTGCATTGTGAGAGAGCGTCAATTATGCCACTATGGCCTGAGGGTTATCTGGCTTGCAGGATCCTTGTTGCTGAGGACCCGAGTGGCTGGACTAGGCTAAGGGGGCGTGTATCAGCCTTGGTGGGGTCACCAAATTGGGATCCCGAGGTGTTTCATTGTGTTGTGTCAATCAACTTCTGGGCCAAATACTAACCAATGGCAACTCATTCTTACATAATCAATCCTTTTAGTTTGTCAGTTTGTGGGGTTTTGTTTGCCCACCTGCCTCTTGAGGATTGACCACAAGTTCTCAATGGGATTAAAGTCTGGGGAGTTTCCTAGCCATGGACCCAAAATCTCGATGTTTTGTACCCCAAGCCACTTAGTTATCACTTTTGCCTTATGGCACGGTGCTCCATCATGCTGGAAAGGCATTGTTCTTCACCAAACTGTTCCTTGATGGTTTGGAGAAGTTACTCTCAGAGGATGGCTTGATATCATTCTTTATTTATAGCTGTGTTCTCAGGCAAAATTGTGCATGATCCCACACATGAATGGCCTCAGGATGCTTAACTGTTGGCATGACACAGGACTGATGGTAGGTAGATCAGACAAACAACTGATCCCGCAGCTGAATCACCTTTAGAAGATCCTTTAGGTCCTGGTGCTTGCTGGACTTTCTTGGGCACCTTGAAGCCTTCTTCACAGCAATTGAACCTTTTGAACAACTGAACCCCAATTAAATTGCAAATTAACTGCAATTGATCTGATCACTCTTCATAACACTCTGCAGTACATGCAAATTGGCATCATGAAAACTGAAGCAACAAACTTTGAGGAAACCAATATTTGTGTCATTCTCAAAACCTTTGGCCACAACTGTAGGTTGCACTATATATAGAAAAAGGCATAGGAGAGGCTATTTGAAAATAGGAACTGGTAGAACAGGTTCAGGCAGAAAGTTTCCTTGCTCAGGATTCGAAGGCAGGACTGAAACACAAACTTCACAGTAAGACTTCTCAGATTTCCCCTGAATATTCTTATCTCTTCAGTCTCAGTTTTCTGGATTTATGAATTTAAGCAATCTACCAAGATAGGTCAGTACAAATACTTGTCTGTTACTTATATCCCATTTTCTTATGTTAATAATTTTTATTGTTATATTTAGGAAAATGTACCCATGTAAATGTCTGTGTGATTTTTAATCTTCCTATACAGGGGTAATATATATCATAACAGAAGAGTATTGCATAAAATTTGCTTGTAAAACTGATCATGTTTTTGTATTTAAATGTCGGCTACTTTATGTATTGGCTGTTTCTTAAATTCAGAGTTCAAAGAAGGATCAAAATGACATCATATGTAATGAGAGATTTGATCATCATTTTTCTAATTGGTGAGTCATGACACCCACAACCAATAGCATAAAACAAAATTTTGTATATTCTGTACGTTAAATGAAAACTGCAAAATAACTTACATACATGTTCAAATATGAGAATTTGACCACTGTTTTTTAATTTCGCTCCTGGGAGGGACTTTGTGGTTATGTCATAAAGATAAGGATATACGTGTATACAAGTACACTTTTATGAAACTATTAGTTGGTGTGAAATCTGGATATTTTTTATCAAAACCAGATTGGATTTACATTTAAGCTTATTTCTTAAATGGATAAATAATGTTACTTATTGTGTGACAATAGAACAAGCTCAGTTTTCTACATGAATGACAGAACTTTCATTTAATCTAAGTTAACAAGCCTATGTCTTCAAAATTCTCCCAGAAAAATATTGTATGTTTCTGTTTTTTTTTCTCCCCGCAAAGTGGCAACAGCTGATGCATGTGTGGCCAGTTGGACATCTCTCTCTGGCCAACGCTCAAGTCCTTCTGCAAAATCTGAGGTCACTGCCTTAGTAACCACAGTATTTCTGGGAGTCATCCAACTGTATCAAGTCACAACTGTTGTAGGCACACAAGAAGTGCTTGTTGCACTGAGTGTAGGATTTGATTCAATAAGGAATAATGTGACCGTGACCACGATAAACAACAGTTCATCTCTTATGAATGAAACCCTTACATCCTCAGACCTCAATGTAAATGCAATACTTACCACAAGTCTTACAGCTTCAGATGCAATAACAAAAATTCCTGTAATTTCTGCTTCTATAGCATTATCATCCTCTGCAGACACTAATACAACAATACTTCCACCTTCATCCACTACACCAACTATGTCTGTAACTTCAACTTCTACCACAAGACTACCATCATCATCAGGTTCAAGCGCATTATTAGTTCCTACCACATCAAGAACTATAAATTCTTCCACATCTAGAACTATGACTTCTTCCTCAACCACAATCTCCACCCTAGCTGATTCTACACTGACAATATTTGCACCTCCATTATCTACAACAACAATACCTGGAACTGGAACTGCAACAGTTACCACAAAAATACCTATATCTACATCATTATCGATAACAACTGCATCGACAGATTCTACCACATCATCATCTGTCATTACACCTGCCCCACCAGACTTTAACTCAAAAACATCTAAACCTTCATACTCTACATCATCAGTGTCTCTAAACCCGGTGACAAATATCCCTACAAATTCATATTCCACCACAACCACTGGACCCCCAGAATCTACCACAAAACCTATTACTTCAAACTCAATCAGAGTAGTTACCCTACCAGGCTTTAAAACTAAATTATTTATGCCTTCATATTCTACATCAAAAATGCATGTAATTTCACCCTTGAACAAAGCAATGCCAATATCTCCAGCCTCAAAGTCAAGACCATCAATTTTAGTTACAACCACATCCATAAATAAGTATTCATCCTTGCCCACAACTACTGTCCCCCCATATTCCACCTCAACAATATCTATAAATGCATATCCTGTCACTGTTTCTTCCCACCCATACTTTGCTTCGACAATATCTACACCTTCATCCTCCATAGCAATACCTGTAACTGTAGCATCTACCCAAAATATACCAACATCTACTTCATCAACAAAAATTACTGCAACCCCAGGATCTACCACAAAACTTATACCATCATCCATTATCACCAAATCTACCTCTCCAGACTCTTTAACAACAATATCTACATCCTCCACGCGATCAGTGTCTTCTGTCACTACATTATCATCATCTTCAGCCTCAAGGATAAAACCATCAACTTTAGTCACTACTACATTAAAAATGATGAAGTTATCCACAAACACAATCACTGTACCCCCAGACTCTACCACAACAATGCTTCTAACATCATCCTCTACCACTTTACCTACATCACCAGACTCAGTTTTGACAAGAACTATATCACCCTTTACAACAATGCCTACACCTGTAACAGCAAAAAGAAATATTCCAGTATCTACTTCATCTAACACAATCATTATACCACCAGAATCTAACACAAGAACATCAACCTCTGTTGCTTCGTCTGCTCCACCAGACTCTACATTGACAAAATCTGTTCATTCGTTGTCTACATCATCAATTACTTTATCCTCAGCTTCTCCCACATCTATAACAACATTGTCAGCCTCAGCTACAATTGCCCTCCCAGAACCTACCACAAAAACACCTAGAAATAGAACTTCTATCTCTGAATTTCCCCTACCAGATGTTAGTTTTTCAAAATCTATAACATCATCTTTTAAAACATTGCCAATAACTGTAACCTCTACCAGAAATAACCCAAAGTCTACTTTATCAACCACAATCACTACAGTCCCAGAATCTACCTCAACAAGACGATTACCCTCTATTACTACATCTGCCCCACTAGACTCTACTTTGACAAAGTATACTACTCTGCCTACATTATCAGTTACTTTATCCACAGCTTCTATCACAACAATTCCCACATCCTCAGTCTCAACCACAAACATGACATCCCCAGAACTTACCCCAACAGTACCTATAAAGGCAACTTCTGATCCTGTATCTTCCCTTCCAGATGTAAGCTTGCCAAAATCTACAAAGCCATCCTTTAAAACAATGCCTGTAACCTCTACCAGAAAGATACCAATATCTACTACAACAACCACAATCACTGCACCCTCTATTACTACACCTGTCTCACCAGACTCTACCTCAACAAAATCTGATCATTCATTGTCTACATCATCAATTAATATATACTCAGCTAAGGCAACAATAAAACCAACATCACCAGGCTCAACCACAATCATTGCACCCCCAGAACTTACTACAACAATACCTAAAAATGCATTTTCTACCACTATATCTCCACCTATGCTTACTACATCATCATTACCGGAAGTTACCTTGACAAAAGATACTGCATCCTCAATAACAATGCCTGTAACTGTAACCTCTACCAGAAATATTCCAATATTTACTTCATCAATCACCATCACTACTCCACCAGAATATCCCACAAAAAGACCACCTCTCTCTCAGTACATCAATCAACTCTTTCATACACCATTAATCCAACCAGATTCTACTTTAACAAAACCAAATTCTTCATCTTTTAAATTAGCATTTCCGTCACCCACAGCTTCTAGCACAATATCAACATCTTCTGGCTCAACCAAAATCAGTACAATCACAGAACCTCAAACAATGATTCCTAAAAAAACATTTTCTTTCATGTCATCTCACACAACAGCACCTGTAACTGAAATCTCTACTAGCAATATTCCAACATCTACTTCATCGATCACAGGCATTACAACAAGAGATTCTACAACAAAATCTACAACAAAATCATCCTCTCTTGCCACATCAGGCCCACCAGATCCTACCTTAACAAATCCTACATCTTCATTTTTTGAACCAATATCTATAACTTTAATGTCTGCCAGGAATATAGCAACATCTAGTATATCAACCACAATCACCACACCACCAGTATCTACAACATCTGTGTCTAAAACTATAAAAACTGGATCAAGTACAACATCAAAAACAACAGGCACTGCAAATGTTTTACCAGTCGCTGTATCAACATCTTCATCCCTTAGTCATTCCACACCAACAACATCTTCAGGCTCTCCTCCAGCACTGACAAGTGAATCCCTAACCCATGCTACCCCCTCAAAATCTGAGTCTAAAACTACAGTCATTGGATCTAGTACAACATCAAGGACATCCATGGCAAACATTCTCCCAGTTTCTCAATCACTAAATGTATCCCGTTCTCAGATTGCATCAAAAAGCTCTCCAGCTCCTCCCCCATCAATGACAAATGAATCCCTAACCCATGGCACTGTCTCAATGTCTGTGTCTAAAACTACAGTATCTGGATCTAGTATGTCAATGACAACTGCAACAACTGCTACTAGTACTGAAAACATTTTCCCATTCCCTGCATCATCACCTTTATTTGCTAGTAAAACTGTAACAAAAATCTCTTCATCTTCATTCCCAAGTCACAATGCGTCAACAAGTTCATTGGTCTCTGCACGATCAATAACAAGTCAATCCCTAACCCATGCCAATATCTCACCATCTATGTCTAGAACTACAGTACCTGGATCTATTACACAATCAACAACACTGGAACCACCTGCTAAAAGTACTGCAAATATTTTCCCAGTCTCAGCCTCGTCATCTTCATCAACTAATAAAACTGCATCAACAACCTCTTCAGCCTCTCCTCAATCAATAACAAGTGAATCCCAAACCCATGCCACCGCCTCAAAGTCAGCATTAAGAACTACAGCAGCTAAATCCAGTATATTATCGACAAATGTAACAGGTTCTGCAAACATTATACAAGTCTCTGCATCACCTGCTGGATCAATGACAAGTCAGTCTCTAACTCATGCCAATATCTCATCATCTGTGTCTAAAACTACAGTACCTGTATCTACTGCAACATCAACAATGCCTGAAACAGCTTCAAAAAGTCCTGTAAACTTTTTCCCAGTCTCATCATCATCATCCCCAACTAAAACTGCATCAACAAGCTCTTCAGCCTCTCTTCCATCAACAAGTGAATCCCTAACCCATGCCATCGTCTCAATGTCTGTGTCTAAAAGTACTACAGCTGGATCTGGTACATCAACATCAACTGCAACAGCCACTACTAGTACTGCAAACATTTTACCAGTCTCTACATCATCATCTTCATCTTCTAGTCAAACATCAAGAAAAATCTCACCATTAATGGCTAAAAGTACAATGCCTGGGTCTATTAGTACACCAGTAACATATGTGAGAGCAGATGAAAGTATTACAAACATTCTTCCGGTATCTGCCTCATCATCTTCATTCCCAAGTCACAATACATCAACAAGATCTTCAACCTCTGCTTCATCAATGACAAGTGAATCCCAAACCCATGCCACCATCTCAACATCTGTGCCTAAAACTACAGCAGCTGGATCCAGTATAACATCATCAACAACTGAGACAGCTACTGGAAAGTTTACCCTAGTCTCTGCATCATCATCATCATCATCCCTTAGTGACACTACATCAACCAGGTCTTCAGCCTCAACTTCATCGATAACAAGTGAATCCCTAACCCATGCCACTAGCTCAATGTCTATGTTTAAAACAACAGCAACGGAATCTAGTATGTCACTGACAACTGCAACAGCTGCTACTAGTACTAAAAACATGTTCCCAGTCTCTGCATCATCATCTTTACCCACTAGACGAACTGCAAAAAAAATCACTTTAGGCTCTGCTCTATCAATAACAAGTCAGTATCAAACCCATGCCAATATCTCACCATCAATGTCTAAAACGAAAGTTCCTGTATCTAATATAACATCAACAATGCCTGCAACAGCTGCTAAAAGTACTGCAAACATTTTCCCATTCTCAGTCTCATCATCTTCATCCCCTACTCAAACTGTATCTACAATTTCTTCTCCATCAATAACAAGTGAATCCCCAACCCATGCCAAGGCCTCAACGTCTGCATCTAAAACAACAGCAGCTGGATCCAGTACATTATCGACAACTGCAACAGCTTCTGCAAACATTATCCAAGTCTCTGCATCATCCGCTGGATCAATGACAAGTCAGTCTCTAACCCATGCTAATATCTCACCATTTATGTCTAAAATTACAATACCTGGATCTACTACATCAATAACAACTGCAACAGCTGCTAAAAGTCCTGCAAATATCCCAGTCTCATCATC
Organism: Petrocephalus zakoni; assembly: GCA_026774425.1. Taxonomy (NCBI): domain Eukaryota; kingdom Metazoa; phylum Chordata; class Actinopteri; order Osteoglossiformes; family Mormyridae; genus Petrocephalus; species Petrocephalus zakoni. The sequence goes on along the minus strand of JAODKN010000016.1, from coordinate 11,456,168 downwards.
TGCATCCCCTAATCAAACTGCATCAAGAAGCTCTTCAGCCTCTCTTCCATCGACAAGTGAATCCTTAACCCATTCCACCATCTCAATATCTGTGTCTAAAAGTATAGCAGCTGGATCTGGTACATCAACAACACCAGCAATAGCCACTAAAAGTACTGCAAACATTTTACCAGTCTCTACATCATCATCTTCATCTTCTAGTCAAACATCAAGAAAAATCTCACCATCGATGGCTAAAAGTACAATTCCTGGATCAATTAGAACATCAGTAACACCTGTGACAGCAGATACAAGTATAACAGACATTCTTCCAGTCTCTGCATCATCATCTTCATTCCCAAGTCGCACTGCATCAACAAGCTCTTTAGCCTCTGTTTCATCAATGACAAGTGAATCCCAAACCCATGTCACCATCTCAGCATCTGTGTCTAAAACTACAGCAGCTGGATCCAGCACAACATCATCAACAACTGAGACAGGTACTGGAAACATTACCCTGGTCTCTGCATCATCATCATCATCATCATCATCATCATCATCATCCCTTAATCACACTACTTCAACGAGGTCTTCAGCCTCACCTTCATCAATGACAAGTCAATCCAAAACACATC
>JAODKN010000016.1:11405518-11425859 GCA_026774425.1 Petrocephalus zakoni | reverse complement strand
GTTTTGCAAACCTATCAATGACATTTTCAGGGTCCACATTATCCAGGTACTCCTTTTCAATAGATAATATGGCCAAAGTCGTAAATTCCCACAGTGCGCACTATGTGCTTCAAATATTGTGTGTAGTTTTTGTTTCATACAGTTGTCAGCCAGGCATCTAACTATGAAAAAATTACACTCCAAAAGACCCCGGGCTTAAGCCCAGTAAGCCACCCCCCCGCTCCGCCCCTGCTTAAAACCCCACACCCGCGGGTCGACCCGCAAATTACTGGTGCGTGGTACGGGCGCAATGGAGGTCATCTTGTGGTTGAGCCCGTTACTGTTCTCGGTCTGATTAAGTGGATCAGCGACTAACCATGTATCAGTATTATAATACTATGTCATAATGAATTTGTGTTCCGTATTATTTATAAATCCACAATATTATTAACTGTGGTAGGATCGTGTTGTTTTCTTCGCAATTTATCATAATCTACAGTGGCGCTGATTTAAATGTTACCAACATTTAGCATTAGATAAATATTATATTCTCCTATCATCCGCCTTTTATGCCGCTTGCTAAGCAGCTGGGCTAGGAAGGAAACTTTTTGAAACTAAATTTAATTCACTTGCATTTATCCATGGCAATATCCATCCATCCATTTTCCATACCTGCTTGTCCTATGTATATTCATAAAGGCCTAATAAAGTTGATGTTTTGGGAACATAAAATGTAGATAAATGTAGAAAGAAATTCGTTGTCGTTGCGATAGAGCAATTGCGGCAATTGGGAATGTTCCCACGCTCGGTTACGTTAAGCAATCTGCCTTGGGTTGTACATCTCCCCGATCCCTGCTGTGATTGGCACTCCTCACGCACCGAGGCATGCTGGGTGCTGAAGTTCTTAAAGCGAGCAGTTATTTTTACCAACCAGTCAGCGTGGCACGATAATCAAAACTAAAAATAATGTCACCACCAGTGAAACAGAAGGAAGTAGGCTTATATTTTTCACTGCGGGCTACAGTCTCACCCACTCTGCAGGTTAGGACCTGTGTTTGTGATCGGTAGGTCACAGGCTCGAATACTATCCCCATCAGAGTGACCCCATCGCCAAACCCTATACACACTAACGCAGGCACCGGATTTATGCGGTCGGGGTGCGACCACACCCTTTACTTCTGCTAGCGTGACTCGCACTAATGTAAGATGGGAAATGTGAAAGCAAAGCATTCCGATGTATCTATTTCTACTGGTACTAATGGGGAAAATACAGTAAAAGAGACAAAGCACCGATATTGTTGCGGGCTCTTAGTTGATCAGAACTCTTAGTGCAGATGTGATTTTATTCTAATTCTTAATTTTATTCTTATTCTTTATTTATTATCTTGGTGTCTCGGCGACAACCGGATATTCTTTTTCTTTCTTTGTGCTAATAAAAAGTGTTCGTCCCTTTTCACGGGATATGCAACTGCCTCGTGTCTTTTATCCCCTCGCCACAATCCGGGGCGCAGATTGCGGGGGGGCTAATCTGCATCCCCGCGCCCCTACATGCGCGTTCACACCGCCCCCCTTTATCGCCGGCTGTCGTTGCACATGGTAAGGTGCACGCATTCCTATTAACTTACACATGGCTTTAAAAGTTTCAGCTTCCACGATGACCTACCGAATTAACGAAGGATAAATAACTCGAACACGGATGTCCCTTTCTAAAACATTTAACTTAAAAGCATCTACACTTGCCGCATTTATGACTTCACGCAATCTGTTTGCCTCTGCGTTGCGGGTTTTGGATCATGAACCAAGCCTATGTTGGGTGCAATTCTCAATATAATTCCCACGTATTTCTGATAGGCTAATTTATGTATGCTACAGCAAAGAAAACGACTTCATCCACGTCTGACCTAACGTTAAATTATGTGTTACAAAAAACCAGCGTGTCCTCACATAATATGTGACAAGACTGTATACTGACATGCTCAGTAGTTTAAACTTGCAACAAGCTGTAGAGAAGTCTGTTGTTTATGCTACAGTCTAATGGGCCATTTCTGGGTGATTGGCAACTCCATACCAGTCTACAAAGTTATAGAGTATGTCAGCCAGTGTCAGTCAAAATGTTTAGTGCATTAAACAGAATAGAATAGAAAGCCTTTATTGTCATTGTACTGGAGCACGGATGCTACTTGTACAACGAAATTGCAGAAGCTACTTCTAAAGTGCAGACATATACGGACATTACACTTGCATACAAACAACATTCTGAAATAGACAGTTGCATAACAATTAATAAATATAAATTAATTTGGTTCACTGTTTGGTCCCCCCATCCCATACGCCACAAAAGCGCACCTGATAATAATAGTCACGCGACTAGGAAAGTTCAGATTCCTTTGTTTCATTCCGTACTATTTACGGGTGCCGCAATCAAGATCAGACTTCCGTGACCTACAATTCTGTCATCACTCCGTTTCGCAGGGTGCGGAGATGCGGTTACAGATAGACAGACCCGCAGAGCACGGATAGGGGTTTCATACACAGGTTTCATTCGTGCAATTCCCGATCATGACATCCTCTTCTTTCGAAACCGAAATGTCAAGCGCTTTGTCAACATCTAAAGTCCTGTTCTGCTGAAATATACTCGTGCTTTCAACATCAAATGTCTCCATTGTCCCAGTTTGTTACTGGGTTGGAAAACCAAGCATTTACTTGTCGTGATGCATCTCATATAATATAGTGTACCATTTTAGTCGTCTGCCACACATGAGTAGTTTAACTAAAAAAATTGGTAAAACTGGTTTTGTTGATTAAAAATACAAGAAAGTCTACAGAGGTTACCTAAGGCCAGCTCTTGTTTTAGGGGATTTATTTCAATGTAACATTTAAATAATAGCCAATTGTGTAGAACAACCACACACTATTGCTATTGTCAAAAACCTTTTTTTAAAAACTACAGATCCCATCATTCACTGGAAAGGCTAAGCCGAAGGAAAAGGTAAACAGGTTTTAAAAATCAGCATATCAACAGGAAATTAATATTATACGAACAGCGATAATTCACATATTCCGATCGTCATCTGCGTTCCGATAAACTGCATGTAGTAGTTCAGAAAAAATTTGTCATATTTAAAAAATACGAGAACAACGGGGGTTTTATAACTGCTTACTAGCAAGCGAATCTCTGCAAAGGTCCTTACGGACTGTATTTCTGTCGACTAGGCGCAGGGTTCGATATTGTCTCCATGCATCATTTGATATATTTGCTTTCGCCTCGGTGACTGGCGGCGGCTGAGCCGACGGGCTCTGCGCTGGCAGGAGCAGCCGGACGGGCGAAAGCGAGCAGGGAGAGCCGGCCGGAGTCCGCAGAGGCCGGAATCCGCAGACGGTAAGCGCGGCCGCAAACGCTGGACAGTAATAATTTATAAATCCAGCAGCTGACTTATTGATCATTTAAACGCTGTCGGATAATAATGATACTCACTGCTGATCTGTATAATAATGTAAATGCATAAAAATGCCATTTCATATCTATACTGTCAACATTTTGCAGAGTAGTGGGTATCACAGACACGCAGCCTCCATCGTATATTGGCTAAATTTACTAACAAAGCGACAAGAATTTCGAAAGGGCGTTTTTATTTGTTTCTGTGTTAATGACGGATGTTGTGAAATCATGCAATATTAAGCGATTTTGTATTGCTTGAAATATTTCATTTAACCCTAGCTGGTTGAGTCTGATGCTGGGCAGATTGGAGATGCAGCCATCCATGGATTCACGCAGACACTCCGGCCTTGAATTGTAGTGTCCCCAGGACACCTCCCCATTACTGTCAGTGTGCACAGCCTACATCGTGAGCAATGGTGGACAACCGCTATGCGACAGCCCTAGTGATTGGGTGTGTGCTCAGCATCCTGGCCACCGTGTATCTGTCAGTGGCGGTAGGCACACAGCACTGGTACCAGTACCGGAGCCCGCCAGCCATGGGGGAGGCCAACGCTTCCGAGCTGCGGGCGATGCAGGAAGAGTTTATGAGCAGTGATTTCGACGAGAAAACCTACAGCGACACGCTCTTCCGCCTCAACGGCACCCTGGGACTCTGGTGGCGCTGCGTGTTGGTGCCGACACATTCGCACTGGTACAAGGAGCCCGGTAAGGGCTGAGCGGGCACACCTGAGCTCACTGGGTCACTGCCGTAACAAGCATGAGGCTACCCGCAAGAACTCCTCATTTTTGCACGTGCACCATTATACACACTTTGCTGCTCTCACACTATACTACTTGACATGCAGTAAAATATGAAATTAGTTTCACTTTGTGTCTCTAGGGAATTGTTAACCTCAGTGGATTCCAGCCTTTATCCACCATTTTTTTTCCCATTTTGAAGCTAAAGAGCTAAAAGGAACACCAAAGAGATGACTTGACTTCCTTCCGTCTTCCACAGATCCGAAGATGGTGACAGAGTGTGTAAGTTTCACACTGCCCCAGCAGTTCATGCCCAAGTACAGAGAGCCAGGAAACCACAACAGCGGAGAGGACCTAGTCCGCACATGTCAGTACCGTCACGGCTCTGCCTTTGCCATCTCCGTACCAGTGAGCACTGACGCTGGATGACGCTTGTGTGTATTCTCCTGTGCATTCTTCTCTATACAGACCTATGGCGCTGTCAGTTCTTATTGCCACTGGTGTCACTGGGCCTGGTGGTCCTAGGAGGCATGATCGGACTCTGTGCCTGTCTGTGTCGCAGTCTAACGCCACTGCTGGGCATCGGAGTGCTCCACCTGCTGGCCGGTAAGAGTAATGCATGGAGTTTTTTTTTCATTCTTCTGAAGTGCACACGTTCATGACCCTGAGATAAGTGACTTATCACATGTGGTCCACTCCCTGTTTCCCACCCACGCAGGTATTTGCACCCTGGCCACCGTCTGCTGCTATCTTGCGGGGATGGATCTTCTGCACCGGGTGTCGGTCCTGCCGGATAGAGTAGATGGGAATCTGGGTTGGTCTCTGTACCTGGCACTCATTTCCTGTCCCTTGCACATGATGGCTGCCGCCTTGCTGGTGTGGGCGGCTCGCAGTCATGGACAGAGCTACTACCGTATGACAGCCTACAGAGTGGCGTAGTGGCGTATGGTCATAACCACTACAAGATGACCACTTATGGGATGACAGATTACAACTTGTTCCTAATCAATCAAACACGACAGTTTGCATAGTTGTAGCTGTTTATGCAACTGTACACATTTGGTTCCACATGGTTGGGAGTATAATGGGCCATAATAACTTCCTGGATCATAATATCGTAATAGCACATGAGCACTGGTGAAAAGGCACGCCGTTGTCATAACCCGCGTCACAAGACTGCATTTCCAGGTAGATTTGCAGCAGCTGAAATAGCCTGAACTACGTGATTTTCGAGTGAGATAAATGCTGCCGCAGATGTGGCCTGAACCGGTTATAAACCTTCCTGAACAAACCAAAATATTTACACTGGGAAAACCAGTGCAGTGACGATCATCCCCAGACCTGAGCTTGCAGGACTTATGTGTTTGTTACTATGAATTGGTTTTGTCTGTGGGTCTTTACTGTGTTTTGAGGTGGGCAAGTGTTAGCCAGGGGGTAGCTTAGCTATAACAAAATGCTAGTCCAGCAAAACCTGTTCTTGTGTGCCGGTAATTGCACCCAGCTAATCCGTGGTTGAAATGCACTGCTGTTTGTGGTATGATCATGGGTTGTTTGGCTCATTTCCCTGCTCTGAGTAACATCAGATTAATTAATTTGTTGTTGTGGTGCCTCCCTAGTTGTGGTTGACAGTTTTGCTTGTGTGTATTTTGTGAAAATATATTATGGCTTCTGCTTCACATTTCTTTAAAGTATTTTCTTAGATTAAAAGTTTTGACCCGGTTCATCAAGCTCTTTTTATCACTGCAGCATTATTTGACCATTTCTGAAGTCCTTGCAGAACTGCCAGGCTCGTAATTTGCTTGATGAACCTGCTGTAACGAACTTAACACACAGTACAACGTCTCCAAAAATGAGCGAGTTGTTTTTGGAACCTTATTGTTACGGGGGATTCAGATGTGATGCAGAATGCCAAACAAAAGAACTTTAAATATAGTTTTTAATTTATCAGTTAAATTTTGAACAATATTAATATGCAAAAACATAAAATAAAGCACAAAATGAAAAGCAGAACATGACTTCAGTGATATTATGTAGAAGCATGTATTAAACTGAACTATTTATTAGTAGTGATATGTCTTGAACTATTTATTTAGTGTCTATGTCACTAAAATAATATTACAATTGAGGTATGTGTGATAGTGGGTTAAACTGAAAAAGGAATCTGGGTAAAATTTGTCTTTGTGTGTATATAGCTGAAATAAAACTTTGCTCTGGGTGTGTCTGCCACCTGCTGGCAGTAGATATGCTTGCAGGTGGCATAGTATTACTAAGCTGTTTTAATAAAAAAGAGATCAGTACATTCCTAGCCGACCTAGGAGATTAGTGTAGGGTAGACAGGAAAAAAATCAGATTAAGAGGGCAATATAGTTCAGGACTGAGGCTGTAATTATTACAGGCACAGATGTAATGGGTGTTTAATAAGAACTTAGCACATTCTCTGTCACACAAAGGAAGGAAAGTTAAATGAAGGCTTATTCAGGTTTGTCCCGAACACTGACATTCCTGAGCCTGTTTACGAGAGGTGATGTGAAGGCCTTGCCCGTGCAGTGCGCACTTTCATTGCCTAGTCCTAACTCCTGTTTAGTCAGTCCGTAGTTTTTATCCTTTGCTCATAGACTTTCCCTCAGTTCCTCGTCACCCGAATAGACGGAATCTTCACTTGTTTTTTCCGGGCTAGCGAGAGAGCGATCCCTTTCTCATAGTATGCAGACTCGTTTACAAAGAAAGGGTACAGAGGTTCCGCGCCTTTGTAGTACTCCGTCTTTCCGGAGAATGACAGGAACAAGGGATCTCCCTGATGAAGTAGGCAGAAGTCATGATCCTGAGGCAGATAGAGGAAAAAAAATTAAAGAAATTTGTTCGCATGTCAGTGATTCATCTAAACCAGGGGTTTAGGGACTAAACCTCCCCTGTGGGAGGCCGGAGAGGTACAGCTTGCACAGATTGTACCTGGAGTTGGGGGTGGATTGTTGCTGTAATCAGTTTGGTCTCGGGATCCCTGGGGTAGTCAATGGTCTTCACCATGGTGTAGATTTCCATCACTTTGTCATCAAACTGGACGCCTGCAGAAGAAAAGTAGCAAAAATAATGGAGACATTCGCTTATGGCTTAATATCTGAGGGGAAGGTTCTAGTGTAATTAACTCAAGGAAGCTTAACCTGAACCTGCTCCGGGTCAGTGTCAAGGAACCTCTCTCAGCATTCTGCTCCGGGTCAGTGTCAAGGAACCTCTCTCAGCATTCTGCTCCGGGTCAGTGTAAAGGAACCTCTCTCAGCATTCTGCTCCGGGTCAGTGTAAAGGAACCTCTCTCAGCATTCTGCTCCAGGTCAGTGTAAAGGAACCTCTTTCAGCATTCTGCTCCGGGTCAGTGTAAAGGAGCCTCTCTCAGCATTCCAGTAAATGAAGGGGTCTATGATTGATTTATTTAGTCATAATGCCTGGGCCTTACTGAATTAATTTGGACACCTCCATCCCTGCAGTTACTGTCTTTCATAGAAAGCTCTCCATTGATTGTTACATCTCCATACCCACGGATTTCCAAACAAGTGAAGTAGAAGGTGATTTATTGTCATAGTTGACACACCACAACATAATGCAGCCTCCATATTTAACCCATGTATAACACAGCAGTGGACAGCCAGTTGAGTGCCCAGGGAGCAGTGCCTGGAGACAGTACCTTGCTCAGAGTACCTCAGTGGTACGTGCAGGTTGGGGACTCAAACCGGCTAACTTTCATTTACACAGTCGCTTCTCTAACCATTAGGCCACCACTGCCCCTTTCTCTCTTTTTTCACTTTCACTAATCTATCTTTCTAGTCGTCAGCACCAAACATCCATTTTGCGACCACTTATTCGATATAGGGATAGTGTGGCTCTTGGATCCTGTCCCACAAAGCACTGGGCAGGGCACATGCACCATGGGTCATTTAGAAATCCCAGATACCTTACCTGTTTGTCTTTGGGCTGCAAGAGGAAGCCAGAGTAACCAGAAGACGCCTGCGTAGCATGAGGAGAACATGCAAACTCCATGCACTCACAGTGGTACCAGGATGCCACCATAATTTGGGGTGGGGAGACCGTGCTACCCACTGTACCAACCCATGCCATCCCAGCAAGCAACATGAGGGCCTCAGTACATACAAAAGGTGCCTTACGACATGATAGCTGTGGCTCTATACCTGAGTTAAAGCGCTTAATCCAGTCCAGCACAAGTCGGACCCCCTCCGTCATGGTGTGCCAGATGTCTGCCCTGAGGACCCCATGGGGCTGTGGACCGACCTCCATAGCTAGAGGAAAGGAAAACTCATTAGCCTCCTCCCTCCTGGTTTATCATGTTTCCTACCATCCAGTGACATGGGTACTATTGAGGTGAGTTGAAACCTTATCCACTTTTTTTCCCAAAATATGTACAATTTACAGATATCAGAAACTGTCAAAACTATACAAAATGTAAGCTAACTTTAAGGCAGCTGTGGGAAGAATCACTGAAGATACTGAGGATCAGTAGCGTCCACGGAGGTGAAGCCAGCGATGTTGTTCTGAACTCGCGCTTTCATGTAAAGTGCAGGGGGATTATCAATGGACACTGAACCTCACCAAAGCCATGCTTCCCCACTGATTCCAGAGAATAAGCTTCAGAGAGAGGAACATCATAGTGGATAAACCTCACAGGAACAGCTGGCATTTCCTTCTGAGGACGCAACAGGAAATAGCTCAGTGCAGCCACAGTACCGGTTGACCCCAGTAGTACATTTCACACAAGTATTTTGACAAGAATGTGCGGCATACTACTTGTTACTAGAACCTGGATTCCCCAAATCAAAAAACATGACCGGCAGACTGTGGGCCCCTACCTGCAGGTGCCTACAGATGTGCAGAGAGATCCAGTCGCAGTCGGAGTAGGAGATGAGGCACAGGCCCATGTTGGCAGTAGTGTTGTGGAGGTCGCACACGAGCTCCACAGCCTTGGTGCTACCCTTCGGGCCCAGGACAGCATTCAGCTCCTGTGCTCGCAAAACCTCGTATGGGGTCCCTTCTGACACTGGAGCACTGCAAATAATGTTGCAAGGAAAATGTCTCACTTTTCCTGTGTCCTTGTCCTCCTGTCGTCGTACTTATTATTATTACTGAATAACACTGTCATTGGCATCTTCCTATTAGCCATTGTCATCATTGTTGCTGAGGAAGAGGAATTCCAGTTGGGCCGGGGAATGGTGCATTGTGGGATTGATGTCTTAGGCCTTAGGCAAAGAAGAATGTGTATGTTTATGTTATGTGCTGACCCTGAAACTGGAAGCTGAAACTGCCTGTTTGCCTGTTCATGAAGATAATCAGAGCCTCCTCTGCCATGCTGAGGGAACAAAACACCTTAAGTCAGCTGTTCAATGTCGCAGAGGAAGATAGTGGGAGAGACATCAGAGATGTCTAATAGAGAGCAGGCATATGTTCGTGTGCAATCTTACATGCGTGCTTTGTTTAATCTGAATGCAACTGATGGCGACTAGCTGTCTGACCCTGGGCCTGTCTCTAGGCCTAGAGGACCGCAGGGGTGTATGAGATCACCACCTCTGAGACTATCATACTTTTAATTTTAACGAATACGGTAGAAGATTCCCTATTAGCTTTTCCCTCTGTTTGAGGGTTCACTTCTTAAAGATGGGAATAGTCTGTCTCTTTGCTGTTAACCCCGGGCACGCCCTGCTTTCATAAAGAAATTTTATCTTACTGAAGTCGTGTCAGGTAAATTTGCTTCAGACTTGGTGCTGATCAGCACTTAGAGAAATAATAGCAAGCAAGATTTTTTACTTCCACATTGCCAGTTGTACTGAAATTGCTGCTGTCTTTATCCTCATTACCAAAGCTGCCATCACCTGACCTGAGGGTGGCAGTAGTGAAGCAGCGGTTGAGGTCAGTCTCTACATATCTCTGACAGCGCTGGACAGCTCGCGGGTTGGACATCACCGGCAGGATCTCGGGTCCCTCTGCTCTGTGCTCCTTCCTCTTCTTCCTCTGCAGTTCTCTCACCAGGAAGATGCCTGACATTTCGTTGCCGTGGGTACCGCCGCAGACTGCCACGCGGGACACAGGCGGCAAGCTGACCACCTCCATCTGGAGCCCCCGGGAGGGTGTCAGGCGCAGGGCTGCAGTGCAGTGTAAACGGACGCATTAACAGATATCATCGTGTAGCCTCTGGCCTCCACATTCGGAAAGCTATGCCTTGCGAATAGTCATGCCTGCCATACATATCAGTGTGATTACCTTGTATAACTATATACAGTACAAGAGTAAAAGATTCTAAAAGTTAGTAACCAGCAATAAAAAAATAACTAATTTTGAGAAGAAAGAAACAGACAAACTGTCACAAGGTAAGGCAGGAACCTTCTACCAGAAGTGCTAATACTTACAAGGTCAGCATTAACTAATGGGTGTCACACATGAATGCTATACACCGAACAGCCATAATATTAGGACCACCTGCCTAATATTGTGTAGGTCCCCCTCATGCCTTCAAAACAGCCTAGCCTTCACGCCCCATCGCCTTTTCACCGGCTTGCCTTTCTTGGACCACTTTTGGAAGGTGCTGACCACTGCATACCAGGAACACCCCACAGGACTGGTTGTTTTATACATACTCTGACCCAGTTGTCTAGCCATCACAGTTTGGCCCATATCACAGTCACTCAGACCCTTACGCTTGTCCATTATTCTTCCTTTTAACACATCAACTTCAGGAACTCACTGTTTACTCACCTAATGCATAATGATACCCTTCCCAGATGCCATTGTAATGAGATAATTAATGTTATTCGTTTCACCTGCTGGTGGTTTTGATGCTATGGCTGATTTGTGTATGTGGATTATGTGTAAAGTGTGAATGACAATATACAATGTAAACTACGAGAGGAAAGTCAGTATGAAAGAATGAATGATACGCCCAGTAATACATACAACCTGCAATAACAGCTAGCTGAGGTCATGTATTACCCATACATTATTATTATGTACAAGCTGTTAGAATAATGTTAGTTTTGTGAAAACCTAGAATGACTTCCTCCTGATGCCTACTATGTGACGAATATATAATATTTTAACAAAAGGTCACCTTAAGGAATGTTTTAAATTACTACTGTTTACCTTCATGACCGTGCACTGGATAAGCATTATGTACACATACTCTACCATATATACATACTCACAGAAATTCCATACATAATTCCTCCTGTCACGTATACACAAGCGCTCTCCCAAATATACATTCACACAGTCAGTGTCACAGCTGTTTGTGTTTTCCTACAGTCCCCTTAACGATGGGCCAAGATTGCATTGTTGGCAGAAAAACAAGGCCTAGTATAGAGCAGATACAGCAAAAGCAAACGCTGCAGTCTGATGGCATGAGAGGTTGGCTCAGAAATCCCTACCTTGCAAATCAGGTGACTGGATCTCCTTTCCTCTTCCTGATCTGGTAAGTTGACTGTAGACAACCCCAGCCGACTAAGTGGCTCAAATTTAGACTTAGTGAAGATGACCCCGCCCAAAAACCTTTCACAAAATATAACCTTTGCAGGCCGTCTTGGGCATGCATGCAGGAAACCAAGATAAAGAGAAGGCTGCTGACAGCTATAAAATCCTCACCCAACACGTGTCATCGCTTGCTGTCCTCGCTCGAACCCGACTGCTATGCTAAAGTGTACCCTGCCAGGTTCACGTGCTAGAAAGTGAGCTCCTCTCAGTCTCTCGCGCTTTCTTTGGCTGCTTGCTTCTCTGCCCCTGCAGAGTCATTCTGGATGTGTGTTGCAATGTATACTCCCCACCCCTCCTCTCCCCAGGCTGTCATCTGATGCAGCTAATGTCCCCAGCCCCCACCCCTCTCTCTACCTCTTCTTTTCTCTCTATTGTACACTTGTGCGCTCACAAAAAGTCTGTGATGTATGGAACAATGCTTCCCAAAAGCACTGTATTTAACGGCCACCAGAGAGAGCTCAGTCCCAGAAAGGATTAGCTAGAATGCATGGACTTCAGTGTACAATACAGAAACTCGACAAAATGTTAAAATCATATATGAGAATTATTCCCTGCCTTGCACCTGTTGTTTCCTGGATAGGCTCTGGACCCCTGTGACCCTGCATGGGACACATGGGTTATAGAAAATCAATGAATGAATGACAGAATAAAAAAATCTGCAAACATTTTGTTACTATCACATTTTACTGCTGAACAGACTGCAAATGGACACGGGTTCTATGATATCTTTAATAATCCAAAAAAGGTGAAAATCAAATACTTTCTCACAGTAATGTAAATATGATGAGCACGTTGAAAAGTCAGATAAAGACTAATTTTGGTTTAGTCCGAATGACTGGATCTTATCTTGTGATTTCAGAAATATTCACCTAGTGTTACTCCAATCACTGACAGATTTAGGTACGGGCCACATGGGCTGCCCCCCAGGGCATCCTTAATACTCAAAACTATATATATATATCAATCAAGAAATATACAATAAAGAATATTTCACAATAAAGAAATATTTCAATAATTAGTTAAAAGTGCCATTTTAAAATAATCAAATTAAATATATTGTATTTCATAATGTTGTGATTTTCATTAGACATTAATTATTATAAAATATTATTCGTTCAAATTGTATTTCGGTTTTCCTGACCAGCTAAATATTTCATAATGCCACTTTCCATGGTAATGGTACACTCTGTCAATCACTTTGAGAAGGGCGGGACCGAGCTTGTGATTTGCTAATCCTTCAGTTGGCCTCGCAGATACAGAAGCTTTGGAGGACGTGAGGGGGTCACTAGTAAAATACGCAGAATAGCTGAGCAAACACAAAGATGTACTTAAAGACAGAAGATCAGCTTTTAATGGAGACTGAAAACGTGAAAGAGGTGCTTGGCAGAGTAAGTGCACTTAATGACTGGGAAATCGATGAAGAACTTTCCACGGTGTTGCGGGGTTTTTAGACCGCATGCTTCGTGCGGACGCAGCAGCCACGTCAAGTGCGCAGGTCGCCCCCTCCGCAGCACCCCACTAAACGGTCGCTACATGCCTTCCTGATGGCTGGGTGGGGACCATGGGCGTAAATTATAATCGGTACTGGCCAATGCATGCGCCCCTTAAATGGGTGGAGACCTCAACACAAAATTACGCCCCTGGTATTAACGTTCATGGAACACTTAATCCAATTACAAGTTCAGTGCCGCCCCCCTCCTAGTGATTAACGGAACGGACCTTTATTATGAGAAGTGGCGTAATGCAGTGAAAAGCTGGTTCGGAATCACAGCAGTGTGAAAAGATGAACCTTATTGTTGAGTATAAATAGAATTATTTAGGTGATCGCATTTTCATTCTGTGACATAATATTTAATGACGACTGTCTAATGGAAATGGAAAAATTATTTTGAAATATAATATATGAATACAATCTTTTATTTAATTATTTTTTAAAATAAACATTCATTTGTATATAAATATTAATTCAAAGAATTGAAATATTCAATTATTCGTTTTCATACACACACATATAGTATTATGGTGATATTTAGGCATTGGTTGCCTATTGCTCCCTGAGTATGGTTTGCAGGCTATTGCTCAGAAGTACTAATGCAATTTGTAAAATCGACAACACTACAAAATGCTGCCAGATAAAACACAATTCATTCATAATACTGTGAATATGTAGTTTCACTGACATACTGTTGCAGTTTTACAGGTTCGTGCAAAATTGTTAAGAATAACATAAAGCCAGTCAGCACGCCACCAAGCTGTGTTTGGGTGGCCATTACCATTAGGCAAGGCTGGTACCCCCTCGGGAACCCCAAAAACTACTGTTACCATTAGGCAAGGCTGGTACCACCTGGGGAACGCTGAAAACTACTGTTACCATTAGGCAAGGCTGGTAACCACCTGGGGCCCCCGAAAACTATGGGCCCCATGAGGTCAGAATTCTGAGAAGTCACCGAAAGATCGTTTAGATTATAGCAACTTATCTGTTATTCGCATTTTAAGCGACAGGATAGTCAAAGTCCTGGCTGTAATGGACTATTCTACTTGGAGACTTCATGTTTCCAAAATAGCCCAACAAAAGCAAATAGTGCAGAGATACCAGACTAACACAGCCTAAACTACAACTCCATTTGGGTGCTTTTCGACCGCACTAGATACCGTGCTTTTGGTTCCATTGACTTTCAGTCGAGTAGCAGTACCAAAGGTTCCAGTTAACGTTAAAGATGCCAAACCAACTGGGGTACTTTTTTGGTACTTGGGTACTTTAGGGTGGGGCTTGATACACTTTCTTTGTTGATTGGTTATGCAAATAGCCGGCCTCTGAAACATAAAAAGGACATTGCCGCCTTAAAAAATGTGCAGCGTAGGGCTACAGGAATGATTCCTGGGCTTAGAGGAATGTCATATGAGGAGAGGTTAGCTGAGCTAAATCTGTTCAGCCTCGAGCAAAGGAGACTGAGGGGGGACATGATCCAGGTCTATAAGATTCTATCAGGTTTGGATGCTGTTCAACCAAATAGGTACTTCAGCATTAGTTCAAATACAAAAACTTGTGGCCATAAATGGAAATTAGCAGGAGCATATTTCAAACTGGATTTGAGGAAGCACTACTTTACACAGTGAGTTGTTAGAATATGGAATAGTCTTCCTGTTAGTGTAGTGCAAGCTAAATCCTTGGGTTCCTTTAAGTCAGAGCTAGATAATACAGTCGTTGTCTAAAAAAAGTTTCTAATACAGTATATAAAGTATTTATATAATCTATTTAAAGTATTTTGTATAATGTAGCTTGTATGCATTAATGTATTTTTTATTTATTAATGTACTACATTTTGTTTCTACTCGCCTTTGTTACTTTTTGATTTTTATTAATCTTATTTGTATATATTTTTACGTTTGTCTAGTTTGAATTTTATCACTAGAAGACTATTGCTGCCCTCTGCTGTTAATTTTGCGTTATTACATCCTGATTATTCAGGAAAAAAATGCTTTCTCTGTAGATGGCGCCAAATTACACTGAACACGCGCATAGACATACAAAATGATTTTTAAAAAATACAGTTTCCGCCCTATTACTCTGACACATTTGCAGCCTGGCCAAAGGACTAAATGACCATATAATGAAAACCCGGTATATATTTGCTTGGAAGATTTACATTTTTTTATCTTTTACCTTTTTTTACCTTTTCATTTTACACTGTAAACTAACCTGAAGTCAATTTTGAATAACTTTAACGCAATTTACCCCTGTTATGATAACATGCATTTTATTATATATTTACCAAAATAATATGTGATTTAAATAATAAAATGTCTGAAGTAATGGATGTGATTTTTTTTTCTTGTTGTCTTCCAGCTGTGAGTCGAGGTAAATCTTGGTAGCGACAGCCAATCGCGTCGGCTTCTGCTACCAAAAATCAGACAATTCTTGGTAGCGACAGCCAATCGCGTCGGCTTCTGCCACCAAAACTCAGACAATTCTTGGTAGCGACAGCCAATCGCGTCGGCTTCTGCCACCAAAATTCAGACATCGTATTTCTTGTAATTGAGATATAGACATAATTCGTCATGTAATACACTATTGAGACGCAAATTACTACATGATATGCAGGTAACAACATGCGAATAATTTATTTAGCAGTCAAGTGTTAGTGGTAAGCCAAAGATTTTTTGGTGAAATTATTTCAGTTTGTGTTTCAGTATTTTAAAACGAGGCACCCTCACCTGCAGCACCATCACACCTTTCTGCGGCTGGGTTCTCGCGCATGCTTGACTGGCAGCTTACAAGCAGATGTAAGATTGCTTTATTGCAATGTTATTGTCATGACCTTTATGACTCTGAAGTACCTCATCACGATAAAACATTTTATTGTACTTTTCCTTTAATATTTGTCTTTCCTTAGCTCCATTTAATAAGACGTTGGAGCCTGATGACCAAACTTCAGCTCCTGTGCCATCACCTGACCTGGTTGTAAGATTTTACTCTAATCAGCCTAAACTGATTTCATACAAATGTACATGCTGATTTGTTTCTTGGGAAGAAACCTTGACTAACTTACAGATTGTTCATTTGGGCAAGGGCGTAGATTTAGGGTGGACGGAGGGGACGTGTCCCCACCAATATCCTCCGACCATTGAAATGTCCCCACCAATAATTGAATCCATTTAGTCATAGGTCCCCACCAATGTCCAGAGCAAATCTATGTCCTTGCATTTGGGACATGTTGGACCGGACAATATTGAGGGCTAAACAGCTGTCCAAGAGTTAGCTGACTGCTGGTGTCAGACTGTCCAGGTGGACCCTCACTGTCTGTACCTACAAGCAGGGAGTGCATTTTAAGCAACACACATGTAATGCAAACACCACCATCCAGCTGCTTGAAGCCAACAGCACCACACTTACACAGTGGTGAGTGAGTCAATCAATCAAACTTTATTGTTAAAGCTTCTACATCACAGAGAGCTGCAAATAATGCTGAATTATTTGGGTGAATTGCCTTAAATCTTTTCACATGTAGGTACCGCAGACATACTCGGGCCCAAGAGTGTGATATTCTGCACCAGGAAATACATCCTCCAGAGGCACCAGTGTCCGGTCCTCTAGAGCAGAGCTCAACACCTCAGATGAACAGTCTCACCTCCCCACAGACAGACAGCCCTCATGTTTTTGTTCTTCCTCTGAACACTGCTGGAAGACAAAAAGACGCCTGCTCCCCACTACACCCGTCGGGGAGAGAAATACATTAAAAACAATGGCACTCACATGCATGCATACTCACGTGCACATGGAATTCTGTTTACTTTTTCAGAGTGTTTGTAGCTTTAATTCATTTGTTTAAAACGTTATATTTATTGCTATGCAATTCTGGATTCTTGTAGTTGTAACCATATTTTATTCATTTTATCTTAATATATAACACAATGCAACCCACTGATACATTTTCCATCTTAAAAGAAAAACATTAAAAACATTGGCACATTCATACACTCGCAGTTTCACTCTTCAGGTTTATACTGTTTAGTGTTTTTTAATATGTTTGTCAAATGAATTTATAATTATATTTATTTCTGCACTCTTTGTATTTATATTGATATTTGTGTTTATTTTGCTGATAATTTATATTTGCTGTTCTGCGAAGAAATAAACCAATTTTTTAAATGGAACCGAAAGTAATTTTGATTCTAATGAAAAACCTTAATAAAATCACATGTATTCGTAGTTTTTTTGTGTGTGTGTTATTTAATTTAAGCGGCATCCCTAACGTTTTCACTCCTATCAGCGGTCGAGTTGAGATTCGAACACACGTTTTTCTATAGCCCATACTGCCATGTTATAAACAGTAAACAAAACAAACAAAAACAAAAAAACAAAACACATATATTAAAAGTCTTAAAGACATTTTTATCTTCATACATGCATGTAATCTGCTGTAGTGTTGGTTAATTTTAGTGGCATCCTTACCGTTTTCCCTCGAGATTATCGGCGGTCAAGTCGAAATCGAAACGAAGTCTTATAGGGCGCGAATCAGCAAGTTTATGTATTTTACGCGAGCAGAACCGCGACATCAACGCGCCGTCGTCATTGTGTTATATAAGTGTCGTATAAATAGGTCACAATTACATTTGGAATAATTTTGACATGGATTGTAAAGTACTAAAAAGCGACTCCGGTGGGACTCGAACCCACAACCTTTGAATCACCCCTCAAGTGCTTGACTAGAAGTCCAATGCGCTATCCATTGCGCCACGGAGCCACCTGTTGCACAACTTTGTAAAATTTTTATATGGGAATATCATGTATTTTGCATGTATCAAGTAATACTGTTAGCTAAAATATTTTGTTTTTGATTATTTACATTATACATATACATACATTGTATTAATTATTTGTTGTCGAACACTTTTTAGTATGTCCCGTTTTTAACACACTGCCCATCTAAAATAAAAAAAACTCGTTTTGACGTGCAACAAATATAGCTCAGCCGACCGGCGCATCCAGGCAGTAATCAGGCAGAAGAAAAGCAAAAGTGGCGCTACTGCCGCTACTGCCAGCCGTGAATCGAGGTAATTCTTGGTAACGAAAGCCAATCACATGCGTTTCTGCTACCAAGATTAAGGCAATTCTTGGTAGCGGCAGCCAATCACGTGCGCTACTGCTACCAAGATTCAGACAATTCTTGGTAGCGGCAACCAATCACGTGCGCTACTGCTACCAAGATTCAGGCGATTGATGGTAGCGACAGCCAATCACGTGCGATTCTGCTACCAAGCATCAGGAAAAGGACCGCCCCAAATGCCCGCCCGTCCTGCTGCCAAGACCTGACCGATTTCAGTGTCCCGTCTTAAAGACTAATCAGAAGTAAATAATTTTTATTCATCTGGTAGTAAACCGTACTAAAAGAAAAACATTACAAACATTGGCACATACACTCAGGTTTTTACCATTTAGTGTTTATTAATTTGTTTGGTAAAATTAATATAAAGTTATATTTATTTCTGCATTCTTTATATTGATATTTGTGTTCATTTTGCTGATAATTTATATTTATTTGCTATAAATAAACTCATTTTAGAAGGAAACTAAAGTAATTGTAATTCTTATAAAACCCTTAATCAAATCACACGTGTTCATAGTTTTTATACTATATTTATGACCTGCAACGGTGTTATTTAATTTTAGTGACATCCCTACCCTTTTCGCTCCTATCAGCGGCCGAGTCGAGATTCGAACTCGTATTTTTATACAGCTCGTACTGCCATGTTAAACATCTTAAACAAATCACACATATTAAAAGTTTCTAAATTGTTTTATTATTTATACATGTGGAACACATGTATATAATCTGCAATATGGTAGGTTAATTCTAGTGACAATCTTGCCGTTTTCGGCGGAGACTGTCGGCGGTCGAGGCGAGATTCGATAGCGGATCTCACATGACGCGAGCTACCAGAATTTCGCATTTTTTGGCAACGCAAATGGGCTGCAGCGAGGTGTAATTGGATAGTTTTTATACTATATTTATGGCCTGCAACGGTGTTATTTAATTTTAGCTTTTAGTTATTTATACCCCCAGGTTGTGTAAGGCGTTTCCATTTGCCAAGAAAAAAATAAGAAAACGAGGATACTAATCCACGCTGTCGGATTATATGGGGTTCAATTTGTGCCAAAAATATGTCGGTATGCGCACTGTCCATGTCGACTGAGCATGTAAAACATTTTTCTGTGTCGTTTGTCTGCATCGTTATGCATGTCGTCCTGATGTGTCGTTTGTCTGCATTGTTATGCATGTCGTCTTGATGTGTCCTGATGTGTGAACCTATTTTGTTAGCTTTAAATGAAGTATGCAGAATTCACAACTCCATTGTCCACAGCCCAGTGTTTGCAGCCATATGCATTACATAACCTTTGTTTTACATGCTTCTTGTTACATGGACTGCTACCAGATTAAGTACTGTCTGTCTTGTTAGTGTCAGTTATTAAAGATAAAGCTGGAAAACTTAGTAGCATAGATAATTATAGGCCTATAGCAGTAGCCAGCATCATTTCTAAAGTCCTGGAAGGTATCCTGCTTGAGAAATTAGATGCATTTATTAACTCTTCTGACAACTAGTTTGGTTTTAAATCTAGTCATGTGTATATATGCTTTTAAGGAAATTGTAAACCGATATAGAGGACAAAATCTGACTGTCTTCCTGTGTTTTATTGATGCTTCCAAAGCCTTTGACCGTGTTAACCATAGAAAGTTATTTCTTAAAATGATTAAAAGGGGAGTTCCCAAATATTTGGTGTGCATCCTGGCTTACTAGTATGCCCACCAAACGATGCAGGTAAAATGGGGTGAGAGTGTCTCATCCCCGAAGACAAGGTGGTGTTCTATCCCCTGTTCTTTTTAATCTGTACACTGATGATCTGTCCAGGCAGCTGAAAGCCTGCAATATGAGATGTATAATTGACAATGACTGTGTGAACCATCTTATGTATGCAGATGACCTTGTAGTCTTTAGTCCAAGTAGTGCTGGTTTCCAGCAGCTGTTAGAGGTTAGTACTGTGTAAGGGGAGGAGCATGATATCAAGTATAATGTTAATAAAAGTATGGTGTTGATTTGTTGCTCCAAAGATGATCAGCAAATTCCCAGAAATTCCCAGTTTTTATATTGGGAGGTAATGTACTG
>JAODKN010000016.1:11353276-11370882 GCA_026774425.1 Petrocephalus zakoni | reverse complement strand
CAAATGGTTAACTATATAAAAACCAGTAAAATAAGAAACTTAAGGAATAAAATAAACAGTGGGATAATAAACAGTAATATAAGATAATTAGATAAATAGTGAGATAAACTCACGTACTAAACCTAAATTCACCCGCTCGCGCGCGGTAACTCAATCGCTCTCGCGCATTTTCGCCCGACTTTTGTCCGGTTTGGCGCCTCATACGTCACCCGGTAGAACACGCGAATGTTCTGAAAAACTCTGGCGAGCAAAGGTGACCCAGCTAGCCTTCCGATTTATATCTACTAAAAAGGGATATAAAAAATGAGTGGGGAGCCGGACCGAGTAAGGAACAATAAATGTATTGTATTTTATTGTGCTGTACGGGTTCATGCAGTGGTGAAAGGTTCGCCAACATATACTGTACATATTCAATTCAATTCAGGTTATTTTTATGTTTATTCACAACATAGTTGTTCCAGGGCGCTTTACATGGGTGTGTTAGAATACATTGATATATGCAAAACAGAGTGGAACAGAGAAAATGAAATATAGAATGAAAGAAAGAATAGAAAAGAAGGAAAAAGCCAATTGACAACGGAGGAGAGGAACCAAAAACTCCCAAGCAGGAAGGAAAAAAAAAACCTCTGGGGGTCCAAGGTCAACTGGCTGCCCAACCCCCCTGGGCATGCTAACATTACAGAAAATGAAAGCGTGAGCATGCCTGCTCAGAGTGAGGACTGTTGTTGGGAGCAAGCCAGAGTCCAACAATGAATAAATCAGTCCTCCATGCCGGCCCTTGAAGGCCGCCCGATGATGTTTTAGGTCGTAGTCTGTATCCACGACGTCACCCCATTCTTGGGACTAGCCAGGACTCCAGCTCAGATGGTGCCCACCCTGGGCACCATCCTGACATGTGGGAAGGCAAATGGCATGGATGGTCAGAACACGCATGGACACACCGATGGACAGGCGTAATTGGCAAGACCATTTTGACCAGGTCATTTTAAAAGCTCATATAGCTCGCAAGTCGAAAAAGTGTTGGCACCCCTGGGGTTGGATAGAGCAAGCACCACTTTGCTAACAGTATTGTTGCTCAGATGTTCAGCATCACCGATCGAATACATAAATTGGCCACTGGCACTAGCAGTTTTCAGTCATTTATTGCTTCATATGTAAATCTATCTCTATAATGTGTGTCTGTATTTGTTAATCATTCATGCATGTTTTTAGCAGATATGCGTACACTTTAAAAAGAAACAGCAGATGGCGCCATTACAAAGCTTTTCAATAGAAATATGTAATGTTGGAAATTTCAAGTTGAATACCACGACATAGTTTAATAAGCTAAATATTCTAACGAAACGCCAAAATGCTTATTATTATTATTATTATTAATAATAATAATAATAATAATATATCCAGGAAAGGGTCTCTAGAAATAATCTACTTTTGAGTCAAATTATCTTTGAGTAATATATATGAACATACATCAGTTTCACAATATTTTCATGTGCAAGCTGACTTATGGATTGTATCTTTATGTAATGCACAATGCTGAATTCAATTTCCACGGCAGCTTGATGAATTTTCTTTGCTCTTTGAATCTTGCCTGTTCTGGTGACATTGACTTTACACTTAAATCTTCCCCTGGAATTTATATATAGGTAAATTCCAAGGACAGATCAGCTATTAGAAACTTCAGAATTTTTTGAAAACTTCTCATGTTCCGGTCTCTGTGAAAAATTGTTGCAAGGTGAAATTTTTTGCACCATCCCAGGTAATCAAAGTAAAACTCTTAATCTAAGCAGTGAATTTCTGTGTTAATTATATATTGGTGTGTTCTGGCACTTTTTACGTCACTCTCAAAGTCACATACATGTTACGTAATGCACAATGCTGAATTCAATTTCCACGGCAGCTTGATGAATTTGCTTTGCTCTTTGAATCTTGCCTGTTCTGGTGACATTGACTTTACACTTAAATCTTCCCCTGGAATTTATATATAGGTAAATTCCAAGGACAGATCAGCTATTAGAAACTTCAGAATTTTTTGAAAACTTCTCATGTTCCGGTCTCTGTGAAAAATTGTTGCAAGGTGAAATTTTTTGCACCATCCCAGGTAATCAAAGTAAAACTCTTAATCTAAGCAGTGAATTTCTGTGTTAATTATATATTGGTGTGTTCTGGCACTTTTTACGTCACTCTCAAAGTCACATACATGTTACTTGTGTAAGATTTTAATTAGGCTATGTTGTGTTGATGGGGAAGAGGATCTACTTCTCCGCGCTTGCGGAGGGAGCACGGAATGAGACGGGGACAGCGGAAGCGGAGTGAGGGAGGGAGAGAGAGAGAGAGTTGGCGCGAGAGCGGGGAAGCAGCGGTGAATGTGTAGTGTCGGCCCTGAGGCTTGTATCTAACTTTATTTTAAAAGGAGAGTAAACGCATAAATATCCGAGCGAAGACTCAATTATTTTGTACTTCCTCCCTGTACAATGACAATAGAGGCATTCTATTCTAGCCTGTCTATAAATCAAGTTGTATCCAATGGCAATACATTCATGAACCATGACACCATTAGGGATGCAACGGTACTCGGTAAAATACCGGACCGTTTGGTACGCGCACGGTCCGGTACACCCTTGTGTACGGCGGTATTTCGGTTTTGCACTTCCTTTTGGAAATGGCGCTTTACGCTTATCAGGCCCCGCGACCCTGTTCGGATAAGCGGGTTGGAAGATGGATGGATGGATGGATGGATGGATGGAGGTTTATCAGGCTACTGTTAACCCTTTCGACGGAACTGTCGGCGATGCCGCGTTTTTTTCTCCTGTATTTCCGTTTATATCTCGCTGAAATCTTCATGTAGAATCATAAAAAAAACTATATCTATATCCGTAATCTGTCTTCTTTTCAAAACGCCCATTTTCGGAAGTATTAAAGTTTTTTAAATTAGGTTAAATCGGCAAAAAGGTAAACCATGTCGGTTTTCTTTGTTTAACCTGCATCTGGGGCGTGCAGTACCGCCCAGTTGCGAAGATCGCTATTCACATTCTAAACAGCCGCATTTCCGCCTATTCAAATCGCATTCGCTTGGTAATCTAATGAACAAAGTAGCGGTGAAATGCGATCCAGGTAAATCCCCATTAGCGCCAAAAAGGGGGTGGGGGGGATATGGCTCATGCTTACACATGACAGCTCCTAAATATTCAATGGAAGGAGACCAGAAATAGGTTTTTTTTATTTACTTATCCAACTGAATGTGAATGTAGCCGATTCAGAAAGTATGTTTACTCTGACTACTGTGTTGTGTTTAGAGCACTTTAAGAGGCAGTTTAACATTTTTTTTAAGTGTTTTTGTTTACATTTTGCAAGTTTGAATTTTATTCATGTATACATCTTTTATACATAAATAAGAGGCAGTTTATTATTTGTTTTGTTGTGTTATTTTTTGTAGTGTTGTGTTTAAACCGAACCGAAACCGTGGCCCAAATACTGAGGTACATACCATACCGTTGGATACCTGTACTGTCGCACCCCTAGATACCATATGGCTTTTTCAGTCTGATATACTAAGTGCATTCACACACCAGTGATAAAATGATGATTGCTGCAATTTTAGTTGATGAGCAGGCAGGTGTTTGGCTGAATGTTTTCCTCCCGCTGTTCTTGAAACTAGTACTCAGAAATAAATACATTACATTAAGTAAATAAGTCCAGTAAATAAGTTCTCCCCTGTCTTCTATTCCCCATGTTCTGTCATAAAGGTTGCAAGCTACTGTTTATTGCAGGGATGTCCAACTCCAGTCCTGGAGGGCCGCAGCCCTGCACATTTTTGGGTTTACCCTCATTTAACACACCTGATTCGACTCACAGCTCATTGTGCTAATTACCACACAGCTCTTCAGCTCAATCGTTTAGGGTGGAACACACAGAGAACTAAGCTACACAGGACACTGGCCCTCCAGGACTGGAATTTGACACCCCTGTTCTAAAACCTTCAGCATCTCTTATTAAAAGACTTAGGTCAGGGCCAACTCCAGTCCTAGAGATGTGTTAAATGTTCAGGGCTGTGTGTGTTGTAGCCCCTCCCATTTTGACCCATCGTGGCCCAGTCTTCAGTGCCATCCTGGGGTGTGTTTCCCAAAAGCATAGTTGCCAACTTTGTTAGCAACTTACATAGTTGGACCCATGCAACTAAATGAATCTAACTATATATGTTGCTAACAAGAGCTTTTGCGAAACACACCTCCGACCGTGAAAGAATGACGGAAATCAACAAAAGAATCAGTTGTCCTGGGATTGGCTCTGGCTTCCAGGGCTCTCTTCACCCCAGAGATCGAATTGCATGGGCTCCCCAGTTCCCAGCCTCAGCATGGGCTTCCAAGCCAGAACGACCAGCCTTCCTGCAGGCTGAAGACGTAGATCTGTAGATGGCTGATGAGGTTCAATGGTGCATGAGGGAGATGGAGCACCTCCACGAGCAGCCTGCTTCTTCGCTGGTCCCCACTATGGACCTGAAGCTACCCGTTGGCTCCCTGACAGTCAGCTCTCACCACCAAAAGCGGAAATGGGGGATCAAGATGATGACTGCACCCAGCTCAGGAGACGCTTCTGCTGCTGTTGCCTCTGCACCCAAGTCAGGAGATGCTTTCACTGCTCCCAGACTCAAGAGGACAGTGTTACCACCGTTCCTGACCCAGAGAGGGTCTTTTATCCCTGCTCGCCCGTGTCCGCCTCGTCACCCCATGCCTCACCTCCTTGTCCCTCGTTGGCACCCAACTCTCTGGTCACTACCAGCCCTGTGCCTGGACTCTGGTTGCCACCAGCCCAGAGGAAGTGAACCTGGAGCTCTCATTGGAAGACTTGGAGTGGGACCCTCTAGGTCTGGCCCTGGGTACTGTTCCACAGGCCGCTGCCTATGTCCAAAACCCAAACTACTCCAGCTCTCAGGTCTGAGGTGGATATCTTCATCAGAGGTCCAGGAATGGAGTGGGGCGGCTCTATATCTCCCAGAAAGGGAAACGAGGACATGCCTACCCTGCTCTCCCCCTCCAGGTCCCCCCTCACTGTGGTGCCTCCTGACCCTACAATTCTACCCAGTCCCTCTGACCCTCTGATGCCCTGGAGGTCCCACACTTGGTGGATAGCATGCTCTTGCTCAGCTGTTCCTATGGCGTCCTTTGGTCTCGGCCATGCAGGCCCCTCTGGTCCCTATTCCTGCCACCAACTTCGCCCCTGCCCTGCAGTTCCAGCGGTGCCTTCTGGCTCCCCGGGACCTGCAGTGCCATTTAGTCCCCAGGGTCCTCCAAGGCTCGGGAGGGCCAATGTCCTAGGGGTGTCACCCCGCATCCTGGGGCCCTTTAGACCTCCCCCCTGCCTGGCTGTGTTACTCCAAATGGTGCCCTATTGCCCTGTCCTGAATTTTTTCTTCTTTAATCCATGCCCATGTGGTCCTTGCCTGTACATGTCTGTTTCTTTGCTTGGTTGTCTCTACACTAGTCCACCCTGTTTCTGTTCTATTGTGTGTTCTGTCTGCTGTTGGTGTAGCCCCTGGTGTTTCTGATGTTTTTTTAGCAGATGGTGTGGTGTTGCGGTCCTGACCTGTTCTGTTTGACCCCCCCTCTGGGTTTCGTCTGTCCTGTGTATGTGCTCCTTGGTCAATCTAGTGTGATCAATGATGTTGTCCTTGTTATCAGCCGCAAAAACAAAATACTTCCACACGTGGCTCTTTCCTCCTTTCTTTTCAACGAGCGGATTCAGAGCCACCTCATCAGCAGCACCGCTGGTCGCAATATCTCTGTGCTTTTACGAAGACGACGCAACTGCACAATACGTACCTATCGGATAGCGCAGCAAGAACCGTGTTGACCGGGTGCTCGGTACCACCGGTACTTCAGAAAACCTGGTACCGTAACATTTAAATGTTTTAGTACCGACTTTGTACCGGGTCTTTTGACAACACTAGGTCAATCTGTCCCTGTGATTCTTTCACAGGTTAGTTCTGTCCAGGTGTGTGGTGTTTTTGTTTTAAGTCCCTAATTGTGTCCTGTGTTTCACCCTGTATCATCTTGGACCGGTCTGTAGTGTATACCCCTGTACTACCTCCTGTTTCTTCTGTTCCCCAGTCTTGGTTGTTTGGTGTTCATCCTTGGTTCTTTGTCTTGTCCTGTGTCTATATGTTTGGTCCCTGGTCTGATCCATGCCTGTTTTAGTGGTGGTCCTGTCTTGTCCTTTGTGGCCCTGGTCTTTCCTCTGGTTCCTGCCATCCTGTGATTCACACCAGCTGTCTTGTTCTGCTACCTTGTTTGTCCAGTATAGAGCTCCCCTCTTTTTCTCTCCCCAGGTCCGTCATTACTGTTGCCCACTCCTGTCTAGTGTGCCGTAGCCTCGTTATGACCCATCATGGCCCAGTTTCTACCAAGTTCCACGTTATTTACAAGTAACCCCATTTTTTGCCGGAACCTTTTTCCCAAGTCTTCCGTCCCGTCCCGACCATGACGATCAACATCTTAATTGTCTTAAATTAATTACTTTATACATCCCAATATTTTTGTGTTAAGAAATCTCCTACTTAGAGGTGTGCTTACTGAACAAGCACCAACATGTGTGTGCCCTCATAATAATAGAAATAGTTTACATATAAAAGACCCATATACAAGTATGTCACATGCAGCTTCATTATGCCATATTTAGCTGTTTGTGCATGGCCAAATACTAAAAGTGCAAGTATTTAGAGATTACATAGATTTTTTACAGTTGTTATTCATGGCGTATCATCTGTTTTAAACTTTCAATAGTGATTCTGATGGGACTGTGGCTCTTGAATGACCTACATTATGAAATCATGCTGTTCCTGTCCATCTTTAAGTACTAACAGCGCTAGGATTTTTGGAAACAGGTTACCAGTGGGAACTGGCTGACAGAGCAGGTGATGGATGTACCTTGTGGGACCGGAAAAGACCATGCTGTGGACGTGAATATAGGCCTGCTTAGTCCAGCGTCTCACTGAGGCATCTGGGTCACCTCATATAATCATAAAAGGACATTATGAGACATTCATAATCATTATGGTAGATACTGTTTCCATTTCTGTTTACTGTCTGGGGGATTTACTTGATTCTGTTGCTTCTGTGTTACATGCCACATCCATATCTCTGTGGGGGATATGTCCCAACAGGATTGTTTCTCCAATTATAGCACATAATCAGTTGTCTAAATCAGAGAGTGTCTCTGTCAAGGGTTGCCCACAACCCAGCCAACATTTTCACATGGGGCCCATAAGGGATAAAAATGGGCAGCTTCAAGGGCCCCAAATGGGTTTGGCCAAGGTCTCCATGGTGTACCCATATGTGTTTGCCAAAGTGGGTTCTGAATGGGTTAAAAATGGAACCCATTTGGACTGTCCTAACTGGGCTCACATGGTGTTCATATGGGTTGAAAAATGGAACGCAAATGGGTTCCATGAGGGATCTAAATGGGTTTCAACTGGGTCCCATTTGGACAATTGTAACTGGACCCATATCAGACCCAGACCATATTTTCATGTGGGCCCATTGTGTCTTAAATGGTAAACATAACTGATTCAAATTGGGTCTGGCCATGGTAAATTAAAATACTGCCATGTGATATTCTAAGAAACAGCTTTTACATTGCATCTTCTGTAATATTATATGAAGCTTTAATGTACAAAATTTTAATAAAATTAAAAAAAACTATTCCTATTTCCTAGTTCTCATTTTGAAGGAGAACCTAAACTAAATGTCATGTAGACCCAGACCAATTTCCTTTTTTAACAGGGAAAGAACATTAATCTGGGGTTGGGTTTAGGGGCATAGTTTGTATCTGAAAATAATGAGTCAAATATTACTCATACACCATTTAAATGGAAAATTTATATATCCATTTTAATAAACAACAGCAGTTTAAATTGTAAAATGCAAAAAAAGGTTCAACAATCTCAGTACTACTACATCAACTGTACTGACACTCACAAATGTATAACTTGACCTTTTTTCTAATTCACTCTGAGCTCTAACTGCTCTGTTTCCTCCTCTGTCACGGGCTCCAGTAAACCATTTTGAAATGGCGAGCTCTGCTTCCTTTTTGTTCGTGCTATTCGTCAGTCTGTTCTTCAGTCCATCTTCAAACATGAAAAACACAGTACGCTTAAGGTAAAGTCAAACTTATGTTTCAGTTTCAGTAAGAGTAGCAAATTGCTTTCGCCAAACTGTTCACACAAAGGGTACTGTGTGTGGCTCAGCAGACTAGGCCTCTGAAACTGGAAGGTAATGGGTTCAAGCCCAGCCTCCACACACCTCTGGGCCCTTTAGCAAGATCCCTAGCTCCTTGGGCTCTGCCTCAGGAGTGGCCCTTTACTGCCAAGTTTGCTCTTTCCCATGGAGAGCAAGATGGGATAGGCAAAAAGAGAATTTCCCCACAGAAATCAATAAAGCAAATGAGTTTCATTTCAAATATGGAAGTATAGAAATGTCTTGGTGTTGTAATACCACAAGAACAATTTCACAAATAACCACCAGTGGTCTAGTGCTGATCATTCTTTTAGTATGAATATGTGGACTATTTGAACCATGATAATGCAAACTGGAAAACGGAACTAGTAGTCTGCAAATTCAAGTGTTATGTCATATTAAAATGATAAATCAGTACTTATGCTTCCACCTACCACACATCCCATTAAGGATACTAGAGCAAGCCTTGTCCACAGCTTTTAGTAAGAAGTAAGAAATACAAGTGTACGTACTACACAGAACTTCAAAAAGCTGGTGATTATGGAATGCTTGCTTGCCATGGCGCTCAAAGAGGTTGTATCTCAGGGCAAGATCATTAGTCATCAGGAAGGCCATGACTCTTCACGTGGCTTCATCCACAGTAGCATCACGTATTTTGGCGATTACAGAAATCTGGAAATATATTTCATGCACAGTAACATTTATTACAATGAATTTCAATGTACAATCAAGCTGAATCTGTCGATCCCAATCAACTGCCAGTAAGAAATTAATTGTATTCATAAATGGAGGATCAGTCAGTCTTTCTTCCAGTGAATCCATATCAGCAAAGCTGGTCAAAGGAAAATTTGCACCTTCAGGAAACTGCACTGGCAGACAGTCTCCATGTTTCAAGAGTGCATTTAACATTCCTTCATGTAAAATCACAACTGTTCTATTTACCACTTATTACCATAATCCAGTCCCATTTACCATCTTTTATCACCGCTAAGGACAGAGTAAAACAATATCCCTCGGTTCTTCACGAGAGTGGGGGCAAATTGTTTTTTTTTCTTGGCCATCTAAGAAAATCCACAGTAAATTAACATCTCCAAGGAAACAAACATCAGAAGGCAGCGGAGAGTTAGAACGTTTCTGAAGTTGAAACGAGAATGACCATGGCAGCAGCCGAACGGAAAATTGTAAGAAGCGGTCATATTGTTTGCCAAGATAGCAAGATTGTTCAGGAGCTAACGCAAGCTCACCAAATAGAATGAGAGAACTTTTGTATTTGGCATACTAACGTAAACAATTGTAATATCACTTAATTTGAATATGTAATATTGTATATTGTATAGATTTTGAAGTAACGTAATACATTAAAGTGATTAAACACCCCCCTCAATGACTAAAGGTATATTTAAGGGGTAAATTGGTTTGTTTCCACAACGATTTACTTTAAATTCAACAGTAAATGTCTTTGTTAAAGTAGGGTGACCAGATAATCCATGTCATCCCGGACACTTTGAGCTACTTCAGGTTTTACAAACTTCTTTAAACCTGAAAGGCTTCTGTGTTTGGTTAAATAGTTCAGTTCTTCTTGCGTTTTCACTGGTTTGTTTCCTTGATTGAAAGACTCATCCAGCTGTTTCACATTAACATTAGGGACACATGCATAAATATAGGAGACTTACCAATCAGCACACAGCAAGGACGCGGTGCTTAAGTGAAATCCATGTTCTTTCAATTGAAATGGTCGTTTACAAATCCTGTCCTAGCTCAAAGTGTCCGGGATGACATGCATTATCTGGTCACTAGTTAAAGTGAAAAAACTGGTAACTGAGGTAAATTAGAAAGTTATTTTCACGTTTATATGAGTAATCTTGTAAGAATAGTTGTTAGGCATATAATTTTGATGGCGATCTGATGTGGAGGTGGTTGCTCATAACAATCTAAAGGCAATTGAGGCGAGTGAGGGAAGACAAGATGAATTTTGTCATTTCTGATGTAGACTGATTATTTCAGCTTGATTTAAGCTCTTAAGTTTTTCAGAATTACAGTTAACTTATGTTTTTAGGTTAATTTAAGAATTTTTTTGTTTTTTCAGAATGACTCCTTTTGAACCTTTCTGGAAAGATGTGGGCAATGTCAGTGTGGGCTTGTGTTCACAAATCTTGGGCTTTATTGAAGTAATTATATCAAGACTGAAGAACAGAAAATAAAAATGTTCATGCAATTAATGTCTGCCTGCTAATTTTGTTCCT
The DNA here is from genome assembly GCA_026774425.1 of Petrocephalus zakoni. Classification (NCBI taxonomy): domain Eukaryota; kingdom Metazoa; phylum Chordata; class Actinopteri; order Osteoglossiformes; family Mormyridae; genus Petrocephalus; species Petrocephalus zakoni. The sequence goes on along the minus strand of JAODKN010000016.1, from coordinate 11,360,408 downwards.
CTCTCACTCACTTTGTATCTTACTAAGCCTATGCAGACCTTGGAGAGGGTTTACCAAGGAAAAAAAATCACAAAATTTAATAAAACACCACAAAATCAGTTATTTTGATCGCAAAAATCACAAAAAAGCGAAATCCTGGGGGGACTGGCTATATGCCTATAAGGCAAAAAACTTCCAATAGACAAAGCATAGTAGTGCTGAAAAGTCGCTTACTATCTACATTTGTGCATGGCTTGCAAAGGTACACACATGCAGCTTCTGCGAGCGCAGGGATGCAGCTTTTATTATCCCACCAGAAAGCAAGCGGCCGTCCACTTTGGGGGACAAGTGGCTCTGACAAGTGGAGGTACACGATTTTATTGTCTTTGCTGGACACTTTGTAGAACTGCCAGACTGGTGCAGCCATTTTAGCCAGTTTATTTTCTGCTGTGTTATCTGACCGGCGCTTCAGATATTCTTTTATAGAGCGCGCCGATCAAATTATTTAGAACGAATATTCGCTAATAATGATCGGACCAACCTTACTTTATTGTCACTGGGTGTATTAAATCTTGTAACTTCCAGAATACCTAAATTACCCCATCACAACTTTCTTTGAATATGCTGCAGGCATCAACGTCAGAATAAACATACAGTGCTCAGCATAAATGAGTACACCCACTTTGAAAAGTATGGTTTTAATCAATAGCTCAATGAACACAAGAACAATTTCCAAAATTTTCACAAGGCTGAGAACACTTGTTTAACCCCATAACATGAAATTGAACAAGTTGGTGACATATTGCAACATCTGTCAAGAACAACCTCTTTTAGAGCCTGTATGCCGGATGGTGTGATGCTCGACTTGTCGCTTCAGAATTCCCCATAGGTGTTTGATTGGTCAGGAAATCAGGAGACATACTTGGCCATTCAATCACCTTCACCCTGTTCTTCTTCAGAAATGCAACAGTAGCTTTAGATGTGTGTTTTGGATCATTGTTGTGTTGGAAAAGTGCATGATGACCAAGGGCACAGAGTGATGGTAGCATCTTCTCTTTCACTATAGAGCAGTGCATTGTTGAGTTCATGATACCATCAATGAAATGCAGCTCCCTGACACCAGCAGCACTCATGCAGCCCCAGATAAGGACACTGCCACCACCATGTTTCACTGCAGGCACCATGTAGAGCCATTGCAGACAGCATGAAATGGGAAGGGATTTTCTTTGTTAAGTAATGCCCTTTTATAGTCACCTGTCTGCTGGAAACCTCTTAAATGAATAATTAGACTCACCTGTGGTTGAATGCCTGTTAATTAGAATTTTGTATTCTTAAGTTTGGCTTTTCTCCTATGACTATAATTGAGATGTACTCATTTTTGCAACATGGGCTTGAATGAATTTGTTAGGAAAATCACTTTTTTGTGTGTGCAAATGAAGAAATCTTGTTTGCAATCAATGGCCCACATTTACTCCCACAAATTTTTGTAGTATGGTATCCCATTGAAAATGTTGATTCTGAAAGGTTTTCTGACAAATGTAGTGGGGTGTATTCATTTATGCTGAGCACTGTATATCTTACCGTGCACTGGTATGCTTGCTAAAAAAACAATGCAAAACCATTATTGAAACACTATCACACATGTATTGAAAGTTGTATTTTACATTAAGTTTACGTTGTAAACTGTAAATCACTAAACTAAAGTTTATTTCCTTATTCATCTTGTTTTGTTCGGTTGACTCCTCTGCCGGCCCCTTGGGTCTGGTTCCTCCCAAGGTTTTTTCCTTCCAGGGAGTTTTTCCTTGCCACTGTCACCTCTGGCTTGCTCACTGGGGGGAGGGGCTTTACAACATAATGTCGTGATAATGCGCTATATAAATAAAACTGCATTGCATTGCATTATTCCTTCGTTGAGGGGCATACAATGTATGATTATACATGAAATTTTTCATTGCTTTATCATCTCTTGCTAAAATTTCTGAATCTCTTTCGTTCGGTCATTTGAGGAAGTATAGGATATGTATAATGTTCCACGTATATTATTACTGTATTTCATGGTAATGCATTACTGTACTTAATATATAAATTACCATATGTAAGTACACAATACCCAGTCTTTCTGATAACGTAGTGCAAGCTAAATCCTTAAGTTCCTTTAAATCAGAGCTAGATAAGATTTTGACAACTCTGAGCTATTAGTTAAGTTCTCCCCAAGCGAGTTTGATGGGCCGAATGGCCTCCTCTCGTTTGTATAGTTCTTATGTTCTTATGTTCTAATAATCAAATTATATATGTGGTCCATGGATTTTTAGCTATTATACATGGCTTTGGCCATCTGCGGTAGGCCTTGTTACATATCACCCACAGAAACGGGGGACTACTGTAATTATTTAGTACTTAATACTCTGCAAAGCTCATGCCAAAAATAAATCACATACTCACATCTCTGACAAAACAAATGTTTTCTTTAGTTCAACCTACTTACATTAAAACAAAAAACTTTTACTCACCTTCCCGCCGCACGCCTGCCTGCCCGCACACAAGCTTTTCCCGCCTGTGGCTGCTTCCACATCTCTAACTACGTTTGATATGATTTGGCCGTTATGATATGCATCTGCGGTGAACCTTGGGGTAGGACTTTTATTTTCAAAATTTTAGAGGAAACTTTGCAAATATAACGAGTTAACCATAAAATTAAAATGTTAATTATAATATATTTATAATTTCAATGTGAGTCTATTTTGTTATTATTATTATTATTAATAATAATAATAATAAATAAGTAGGCCTATTTTTTTTTTACAGAGGAGGAACCTCTTTGTTTAACTGATGATGTAAGTGTATCTGAATAACTTATCTGTGAATTATGCCATTATATTTTATGGCAGTGTATAATTATTGAATAAGTAAACATTATAATATAAATCAGTTAAAGTAGTACATAGTGTAAAAACTTCACTGAAGGGAACTGCAGTCGAAGTATCATAATAATAATTTTTTTTTTACAAATTTTGATTAAAAGCTTAACCATCTACTTTAAGCATATATTCAATGTGTGTTGATTAATGATCTGTCAGAAAATTGTATTTTATATACTGTAACACTCTTGCCTCACCTGTTTAATATGAAATAATTTCAACTTACAACATAAGTTACAGGCATCAATTCAGAATAAACATATATCTTTAAAAAGCATTTCAGTTCATTAGATGAAGCATGAAATATGTTACATTTTTACTGTTTTGTTTGAATATAAATCAATGTAAATGTACAATGCAGAAATTTTTTTGGTTCATTTGGTATTTTCATTACTGTCCCAACTTTTTTGCATTCAGGGTTGTAAATAAATCAGTTTGGCCCCAAGTAAAATTTACCCTGAATTAATACATGTGAGGCCCACATAAATCAGTCTGCATGTGACCCAGATTGTGCACCCGAATAAAATATATGTTCACCCTTTACACAATATGCTATGAGAGGCCATGTATATTTTCTCTAATACCCATATGTGTCCTTAACTATTATAAGATGGTTTTGTGGGTTCTAACTGGGCATGGGCTTAGACTGAACAATTCAAATGGGACCCATTTATGTTAGCCATATGGGTCACATATGGGTTGGCTCATTTGGGTTACCTGTGTAGGACCCATATAGGTTTTACCAGGGCAATCACATATGGGCTTATACTGGGTTTTTTGTATGGGACCCTTTAGGGTTATACATCTGGGTCACATACTGGCAGGCCCATGTGGGTTACCTGGGTAGGGCCCATATAGGTCATATCAGGCTAAACATATATTGGTACATAATGCATATATCTACTATTGGACCCATTTGGGTTACCCATATGGGTGTTCTATATCCTTTGTTGGTACCTCATAGATGGATAAAATGACAGGTTATGTGTGCAGAAGATACATGCATGATGTGTGTTTCTGCTCCCTAAAATGCAAACATTGCTTATGTGTTCTGCGGTGTTCTGTGGTTGCTTGAAAAGCCAGTGACTCATAAGTAACTAGGAGGCAGAGCACTGGGAAGCACTTAAATACTGGACTAATGAGGGAACAGGAATGAGAGGTGAAATTAACAAGCACCAGGTGTGGTTTGTTAGAGCCATGCCCAAGAGGAAAGAGGAGGGTCAGGTAGGGAAGGACATTGTATTGTATTTTGTAGATTGTATATTGTTATATATGTGGTATTATTTTGATCAAAATGATTTCTTTTAGAATTGATGGATGGATACTTATAAATGACTGAAAATGTTATCTAATTTACTTATCTTAATTTTACCTAACCTTTGCAAAATGAGCAATATCCAACCTGAGGTGAATAATCTGAAAGCACTGTATATTCTCCAGTGTCTGTTTAGACGGGAAACACACTCACACTGCAAAGGCATTTTAGAAATGGCAGTTCAACTAACTGCATTTATTTGGCCTACAGGATGAAACCCACATGCCAAAGGGAGACCACTGCATGAAAAGCAAGGTGGGTTTGAAACCTGCGTCCTGCAGCTGGGAGGCACCAGTACTGCCCACTGCATCACTCATCGAACAAATCGTATTCATACCAGATGCATTAGATCCTCTCTATTCAAAGCATTTGCCTTTCTTATTCTACTCTAGTTTTTCTGATATTCAAACCTGCTGAAACTGAAAATCCATTCATAAATTACACGCGTACAGAAAATACGTAGAGTACGTATAGCACAGTCTACTTCCCATGGGAATGGTTATAGAGGTCAAACAGAATTAAAGGTTGTTTTAAATTATGGATGAAGTGCGGTCTGGGTTTTTCTGTACGAGCAAGTGTATCTCTCAGCTAGCCTATAGAATAATTTGAAAACAGGTTTGCAGTGTTTACTCAGTTTTCCACTGGTGTCAGCCATTTGTCCCTATCTTAGGTAAGCTGGGCAGAACAGCAAGGCAGTAATCTGAATCACCCCCTCGAAAAGAAGAGGTGTTTCCATTTCTGAAGTAAATGACTGAGGTACATATGAGAATTTTAAAAGGAAAATGAACAAATTTATGTGGCATGTATTGTATGAATCAGTGCAGTTGTCTTCAACCAAAATGAACATATATGACCCTGGATAGTGTATATTCAGCACATCAAATTATATTATTTTAAATGTTATTTTAATGAATGGGATACAAAATGAACTATGCCATTCTAACTAATGGAGTAGTGGATTAGGGTGCATTATAGTGCCCAGGCTCCAGGCTCCTCTTGACCCTAAACCGTTTAAGTGCCCTCATATGAAAGACGGGTGAATAAATTTCATGGCATTAAAGGATAAATAGCTAGTATTAAATAGAGAAGGGAGCATGGTAGGCAGCACTGTTGCCTCATACCACTGGGACAAGGGTTCGAGTCTCCGCTATGGCTCTGTGTGTATGTGGAGTTTGTGTGTTCTTTGTGTGTCATCATATGGGGGGGGTCTCCTCTGGTGTCCTCCCCAAAAACATGCTAAGGTGAACTGGAGTTATTAAATTGCCCATAGGTGTGTGTGCCCAGAGATGGGCTGCCACCCTATCCTGGGTTGTTCCTTGTCTTTTGCCCGTAGCTTCTGGGATAGACTGTGGACCCCCACAATCCTGAATATGACGAATCCTTATAGAAAATGGATAGATGGATGCAGATGTCAGAAAAAGCAAGTACACTCTCATTTCAAGAGGTATTTGAAGACAAAGTAAACTGGAGACATGCATAATCTACTTGGTTTGGTCACTAGCATGTAACAGGATGTCACATCCCACCTCTCTGCGCCTCCTGTTTCCTCCCTCATGTGGCCCTAGTGAGCTACGCTTGGGACTTGTTTATCTTACCTCTCATTCCTGCCCTTGTGTCAGTCGCTTCCTCCTGTCTGCTCCCTCGTTATTCCTGCATTTCAGGGCTTCCCAGCCCTGTGTTCCCCAGATCTGCATGTTGCCTGTACTTTGCCTTTCTTTAGTCTTTATTCTTTCTGTTTGGATCCCTTGTGTTTCTATTGGTTTGTTGTTTTGCCCTGTTTAGTTTAATAAAGTTCCTTTTGTTTGTTCATCCCATCTGCTCCTATGTCCTTCCATACCTGACAGAATGACGGATCTCAACAGAAGATTTCACAGCTCTCCCTGGGAGCCTTTTTCGCTGCAGGTATTTGTCTGCATGCTATCCCTAGCATCTGGCCTCCTTCCTCAACCTGAAGCTCTGGTCTGCCCTCCTTGGTGGTTCATCCACAGCCTGTTGATCAACCCCTGGAGTAAAAGCGACCTGGAGAAACCCGAGTAGGAGGAAGACCTACTTGGGTATGCAGAGAGCCCCCCCACAGAGTGAACATGTTACTGGGTTTCCTGCAGTGACGAGGATGACATGCCCCAACTGCTGCCTCACTGCCTGAGGCGGCTCAGCCTGCTGCTTCTCTATGGCAGGGCTCCTCACTGCTAGCTACTGATCTGCCTGTTGGGTCCCAGCAGCTACTTGCTGCTCCTCGCGCTGGCTCCACGCAATTAGCCTCCAATCCGCTTGTCGGCTTCTCCCAGCTCTCCACAGTTTTGTCCGCTGGTTGCCCTCTGACTCCGGATACCAAAAGAGAAGATGGAGGAAGGTGGCTTTATCGTCATCTGAGTCTGCATCGCTGGACTAAGCCCAGCCCGCACTTGGCTTGGGGATGACCACTGTTGTTTCACCCATATCCCTGGCTCCCAACCCAGGAGATGCTGCAGTCACACCAGGCCCAGCGAAAGCCGCTCCCTGTATAGTTCCAACCCCCTGACTTCCCAATGTGTCTGTTCAGTTTACTCAATAAGCCCCTTTGTCTTGGAGCTGTAAAGTGGATCGTCACCGTTTTCCCACCAGCGCCATGCCACACCTCAATAGGTGTCCAGGTGTCTGGAAAAATGGAAAAACAATTTGTAGCACACAGGTATCAAACTCTAGTCCTGGAGGACCGGTGCCCTGTGTAGTTTATTTCTTTCCCTGTTCTACCACAAATGATTGAGCTGAAGAGCTGTGTGGCAATTAGCAGAAGGAGCTGTGAGGAGTTGAATCAGGTGTTTTCCATCCATTATCTCCCGCTTATCCGGAGTCAGGTCGCGGGGGCAGCAGTCTAAGCAGGGACATCCAGACTTCCCTCTCCCCAGCCACTTCATCCAGCTCTTCTGGGGGGATCCCG
>JAODKN010000016.1:11278798-11296505 GCA_026774425.1 Petrocephalus zakoni | reverse complement strand
AATATGTTCTCAGAATGTCCTTGACTGGTCCTGTGAATATCCTTATAAAGGCAGGTAGTGTAATGGATTGGGATGTGGATATGTAATCGAAAAATTTTACCCTGAGTAAGGTACTGTCCCAAAGCACTGCTCCCCAGGCCATCAAGTAGCTGCCCCCTGCTCTGTTGCATGAGTTAAATGTAGAGAACACATTTAGTTGTGTTTTGTCAAAAATGACAGTTAATCACCTTTCACTTTAAAAAGTCCATAATAGGTCCTCTAGATGTCCTCAGTCCCTTAAGGTCGTCCTCAGGATGTAAAAAAAAACTTCCCAATTGGATGTCCTAAGGATGTCTTTGAGAATGATATCCAGACCAAAAGAGGATGGCCTGTTGCTGTTTGCAGGGTATGTACAGTGCTATTTGTTAGCTAATTGTTACATACATGGGTGTCAGAACTTTCTTCTGGGTAAAGGAATGCCTTAGTAACAGTAATCAATTTTTCACCTTACATAAAGCTAAACTAAGGAGGAATGAAAAGTTCTCATGAGAGTATTTTTATATTGTAATAATTAGGCCTGCCAAGACCCAAAATCTAAGCTGCAGACTTTGCTATTGTATCAAAATCAGAGCACCTGGTCATAAGGTCTGTCTCTGAAATGGTTGCTTGTAGGTGTGAGGATATTACCCCAATGATCTTTTCACAGGGGTAGTAGAGGGCCTATATTAAACCTAATTGAACAGCCTATTAACCTATTAAACCTAATGAACAGCCTCTTAACTGCTGGAAAAGCATTCAGACATTTGAGATCTTTGTCCATGCCCTTGAGATCCCTTTCTGCAGAACAGTTAAGGACACTGAATTATAGATTTGTTTTTGTTTGTATAGGTCTAATTACAAACGTAATCTTTAAAAATAGTAATTGTTAAAAAAAACTGTAATATGATTACAAGTATTTTTAAATGTACTACACTCTAAGTAGAAGTAATTTTTGTCATCAGATTATGTAATCCAAATTACATGTAACCTGTTACTACATAACACTTTGGATGAATAGTTAAATGTTCATGCTAGGTTATGATGGGTGTGGCAGGGTTTTAGCAGCTTTTAATGCAGAGAGTTTTCATTCATTTAGGACAGTTGCCTCAAACCTTTATTTATGATGAAAGCTATGTTCACAAAGGAAATAAGATGGGAGTTATCGAATTATCCCCCTCGATAGATTTGGGGGTGTGCACAGTGCTTAATTTGTCTCTGAGGTGCCATTTCAACTCATAAAGACCATGAGAACGTTTTACACACAAATCTTTCTTTAACAACAATAATGCACTATTGATTACTTAAACATTTCATCAAAGTTTAACTGAGTTTTAAGTTTAATTGTATTGAGAATAGCATTTGAGGTGAAAGAGCGCAGACTGCTCTGAGTCAGAGGTCCTAGAGTTGAGTTACAGCTCAAATTAAGCCCTGGAGATTATTTATTATATAGCTACATTTTAGGGTTCTTTTCTCTAGGTCGTCCTGTAACTTTAACCTGATAATTTATGTTCCTTACATATTTCAGTTTCAGGTGTCAAAATTGTACCCAAGAGACTCTTGGATTAACACTCCCAAACATCCAATTAGCTTTCAACCCATTCCTCAGACAGGCATCCCTCCACATGGAGTACCCCTGCCCTGCCCAGGATATGCACCATGACTGTGTGTTGGAAATTTGAGGATTAAAGGATTAATGCAAGATGGATTCCTGGGAGGCTATATATATAGTGGCCAGGCCAAATGTTTCAGGAAGTCCTGTGTTCTTGCACCCCCTTAGTATTGCGAAATCCTCCTGGGGGAACGTTATTTTGTGCTGCGGTATACCCGCGTACGGATGGTATGTGAAACAGCCCCGTCTTGACTTGCCTTGACTTGACTATAGGTGCCGTTCCCTCGCGCTCAGAAGGGGGAGCGAGCACGCGACGCCGTGCCTCTCGCGTGCGCTGAGCGAGCGAGGCAAAAAACAACGGCGCGCGCGCGTATCCTGTTGTGGGCGGAAGTGTTGGACGCGAGCCGCCTCGTCGCTGTCATTCCAGCACTCAAAATAAGCGCTATAATAATCCATAAAAAAGCACTCTGTCCGTGCACATATGCGTGCCTTTTCTGGCTCATTCCTCGCTGATTGCCGTATTGCATTCCCGCGTTTCATTTCTCATTAAGCTGCACGATCGTTCTCATTAAAGTCGATTCGCTTCCTCGTATTTTATCCACGCCTGTAAGCCGTCCTGCGCTGGGATCCAGCTTTACCTGTAAATATTTATATCCTCGCTGTTAATCGGGACTTTCTCCTATTTCCTGCGTGCATTTTAAAGTAAGTGCGTGGCTTTCCGGCGACCACCACATCGGGGATCAAGACCCGCGGACGGATTAAATTACCGACGGAGGTGGATCATTTTTTCCCCTTTTTTGTTCTCTTTTTTGTCTTCTGCAGCATCTTCCGGGTATATTCCCCAGCCTTTGCGTTCCGTATTAATTAAGGAAATCGAAGTTCTCCGACAACCAGGTACAGTAAATAGGATTATCATAGCCGATTGTCGTTTTTTTGATTAATTTAGTTGTCCCCATTTTTCTCGGTCACCTACTTAGTGAGCTAAATGTGTCCTGTATTGGTTGCTGCCCTATTAAGGTTTGGGCTTTCTCGAAATCTTGTTCTTAAACTGACGTTGTTCTTTGTTGTTATTATTATTATTATTATTTCCTTGCATGTGCCTGTCTGACCCATCTCTTTATTGTGTGTAGAAGTTAATGTTATAGTGAGTCAGGATTTACTTCGAATACTTTCTCTCTCGCCTTAGTAAAAGGTGTGACCCCATAAAGCGATGGCATCCCGAAATTGTGAGCCATACAGGGCGGTCCAGCTGTGTAACTCGCACAGCGCCAGTGCTCGTTTTCCAGCACATTCCTAAGCGTCTGCTGATTTTACTGTGGTCCTAGTAGATGAGACTATATGCATTTCTAGTTAAGTTGGTTACCAGGCAGTGTGGTGGGTTTGCCCTTTAGCACATTGTCTATAGTCATTGATATGCTGTAGTTTTTAATGTAATAGTTCATCACCGTTTTGGTTTCTGGAGGTAGGCCTTAACTAAACCCATTAATTCTGTAATTTTCTTATCAAATGTGTTGACCTGATTGTTTGTCTGTAATGTATCTATATAAATGAATACAAGCTTGTGGAGTTTTTTTGTTGTTGTCTACTTTAAGAAGTCTGAGATGTCGTGGTGATGTTTGCTCAAAGAAAAAGTAGCAGTGGAGTTACCATCAGCTAGACTAACCACTGGTGCACCAGTGTGGAAATTTTGAGATGGTAATTTTCAGACTAATAGCTGATATATATTTGTCTAATATTGCCTATACTAATAACTGGCGGACGTCTGAGTCACTTATTATATATAAGTGGGGTGTGTGTGGGGGGGTGATTTAATAATGAATTATAAACATTTTGCCAGTCGATAATTTGAGACATCTTATAAGCCATGAAAACGTCAAAGAGATCCCTTGTCTTCTACTATGGAAGGTAGATGATTGTCCTCTTTTATTTTAATAATTGTGTCTCTAGCACTGGTACCGCTAACTTATACTTTAAATGTTGATAAAGTTTAAATATTGGCTGGCAACATCAACCATGATTAACACATTGGGAATACCAGCTGATAGCGACATGTTATCAGATATATTGTGCATTTCTCGGGCTAACATTACTTTTTACTCAGCTAGCTGGTTAGCCACCTTGCTACAGCCCTGGTGTTTCCCAGAAGGTCATCAGGTAGTGCTTCCTTCAAGGATATGAATAAGCTTCCCTTGCTCTCCTGTATTTGTGAAAGTGGAGGGTCCGCTGACAGTAAAATTGACTGATGGGGGGGTCGATCTTGCGGTCTGGATTCAACTGAATTTCAGTCTGGATGCGGAGCTGAGTCAACTACTTGGTGACCACCGGAATATTGGATAAGCAGAAGATGCATGGAGGAGCTCCAGGTTAAACAGTCTTCCACACCTCTTCCTTCCCAGACATGTCTTTCAGGAGAGGCATCGTAAGGCAGAGTAAGTTCCGACATGTCTTCGCCCAGGCCTGGAAGCCGGAAAACTGCCTGGATGATGTCAGAGTGACACGCGTGACGTGGGAGGGGCCGCTCTGTGATGCCAACCCCAAGTTCATCGCCGTCATCGTGGAGGCAGGGGGAGGGGGCGCCTTTCTCGTTTTGCCGCTCAGCAAGGTGTGCACGTCAGTATGGCTGGCTGGGGAAGACTGTTAGTTTGTCTTTTTGTTGAGTTTATGAGGAACTTTTTAAAAGTGAATAGTGAAGTGAATAACTGAAGTTTTAAAGAGCCTTTTAAGGGTATGAACTTTGCATTTAATGTTAGATCCTCTCCCCAACAGAGCGGCCGCGTTGACCAGAACACCCCAATGGTATGTGGTCACACGGCTCCGGTACTGGACGTCCAGTGGTGTCCCCATGATGATAACATTATCGCCAGTGCCTCTGAGGACACCACCGTTAAGGTAAAGTGTTAGCATATGTGCATGCATGCGTTATATGCACATGTATGGGGGTAGCAGTCCCTGACGCGTACCTTCTCTGCTGAAAGGTGTGGCAGATCCCAGACGGGGGCCTCACAAGCCCCATGACAGAAGCAGCCGTGACACTGGAGGGACACAGCAAGAGGGTTGGCATGCTAGCCTGGCATCCCTCCACCCTAAACATCCTGCTGAGTGCAGGTACCCCCTTGCCACTGACTAGATATTGGCATGCTAGCCTGACATCCCTGCACCCTAAACATCCTGCTGAGTGCAGGTACCCCATAGCCACCAACTAGATATTGGCATGCTAGCCTGACATCCCTGCACCCTAAACATCCTGCTGAGTGCAGGTACCCCCTTGCCACCAACTAGATATTGCTCAGACGGCTGTGGACGGTGCACGTGTGGCCCAGATTTTTCCATTGTGTTCCAGTCACACACACCGCTTGGACACACCGAGCCACCTACGAAGGGTAGTGATAGTGTGACACCACTTGACACGGCTACCTGACCTAAACACAGTAGAAATGGTTTGTGAGGAATTTGACCAGAGAGTGAAGGAGAAGTGGCCAGTGAGTGCTCAGCATATTTGTGGGGCCTCCTTCAGGACGGCTGGAAAAGCATCCCAGGAGGCCACCTCATGAAGCCCGTGTAGAGGGGACAGTATAGGGTCAGTCAGTCCTTGGAGCAGTTGGAGCTAAGGGTCTTGCTAAGGGCCCTCTGCCCACCCGAGTCCCAACCTACAGAGTTGCACTGAATAAATTATTAATTTTTTGTTTAATACTTTCTTGGTCAGTGCACAATTCCATGTATGTCATTTTATAGTTTTGATGCCTTTATAATTCTAAAATGTAGAGAGTAGTACAAATAAAGCTTTCTATAGGCAGGCCTGTCCAAACTTTTGACCGGTCAGGTGGAAATCGGGCAAGGAAATTGACTAGGTGTTTGCTGTAGGTAGCAGCAGAGACTTTCATAGAGCAGTGGTCAAACAAAGAAAGAGTAGAAGAATTGGTGTAGGACAGCAAAACTATTCCAGCATTTTGAAATCTTGGTCATAAAATTCACAGGGGGTGTCCTGGATAATTTTGTCATAAATATTTGTAATTTGAAAATGCTGCAGTATGCTGTTACCTCAAAACCACCCAAACATAGACTAACAACTTGCAAATTGTTTATAAGTTATAGTTTAGAAGTTTACCTGTTTCACTACACTGCTACACTCTCTGTACGTGAGTCTGTAACCTTAGACAGCCTGAATTCAGCACACGTGCATCTGTAACCTTAGCCATTCAGAATTCAGCACATGTGCACACATGTGTCTGTAACCTTAGACAGCCTGAATTCAGCACGTGTGTCTGTAACCTTAAGCAGCCTGAATTCAGCACGTGTGTCTGTAACCTTAGGCAGCCTTAATTCAGCACGTGTGTCTGTAACCTTAAGCAGCCTGAATTCAGCACATGTGTCTGTAACCTTAGGCAGCCTGAATTCAGCATGGGTGTCTGTAATCTTAGGCAGCCTGAATTCAGTACACGTGCCTCTGTAACTTTAGGCAGCCTGAATTCAGCATGGGTGTCTGTAATCTTAGGCAGCCTGAAATCAGTACATCTGCGTCTGTAACCTTAGGCAGTCTGAATTCTGTACTTTTTCATCTGTAACATTAGGAGGCCTAAATATAGTACACATACGTCTATAGCCTTAGGCGACCTGAATTTAGTACACCTGCGTCTATAGCCTTAGGCAGCTTGAATTTAGTACACCTGCGTCTGTAGCCATAGGCAGCCTGGATTCAGTATACCTGCATCTATAGCCTTAGGTGGCCTGAATTTAGTGCACCTGCGTCTATAGCCTTAGGCAGCCTGGATTCAGTACACCTGCGTCTATAGCCTTAGGCGGCCTGAATTCAGTACACCTGCGTCTATAGCCTTAGGCGGCCTACCTGCGTCTATAGCCTTAGGCAGCCTGGATTCAGTACACCTGCGTCTATAGCCTCAGGACGGCCTGGATTCAGTACACCTGCGTCTATAGCCTTAGGCGGCCTGAATTTAGTACACCTGCGTCTATAGCCTTAGGCGGCCTGGATTCAGTACACCTGCGTCTATAGCCTTAGGCGGCCTGAATTTACTACACGTTTGTCTCAGTGTGTTACTTGCTCTTGTTTCACAGGCTGTGACAATGTGATCTGCTTGTGGGATGTGGGCACCGGAGAGCAACTATATCGTCTGGATGACCTGCACCCCGACTTGATCTACAGCGTATGCTGGAACAAAGAGGGCAGCGCCATCTGCACCATGTGCAAAGACAAGGCCCTGCGCGTCATTGACCCCCGACGTGGAACCGTGCTCAAGGTCCCGCTGTCCGTAGCGTTATTGCGTGTGGCAGAGTGTTTGTTCTTGTATGTGTCTGCTGTCATAGTCCCAACACTGCAAGTAAGAAGAACCATCAGTCACTGGCAACTTTGATGCTAGGTTTCCACTTTCCCATTTTAGTGTTTTTTCTGAGATGCTTCCAACCTGGGAAAATTATTGTCATTTTATATTTGAACTGATAGTCATGTAACACCCCCTGCTGGCAGGTGAGAGAAAAGGCACACGATGGCACCCGGCCAATGAGAGCGGTGTTTCTCTCCGATGGGAAAATCCTGACCACGGGCTTCAGCCGCATGAGCGAGAGGCAGCTCGCCTTATGGGACATGGTGAGCACCCTGAGACTGAAGAGTAGTGAAAATGGAGGAATCGGACGGTACCATAGAGGTTATGTGCCGGCGATGCAAAAGACTCATATTCGGATCCAGTTGCACTTAGGCTGGCAGTATCATATCTGCCAGTGAAATGTTGATTGCAGACCCCCCCTCAGAGTCCAGAGTCCATGTTCCACTGTAGCCCCCCATGAGAAAGAGGCAGGAAATAGATGAAAACTGTGCTCTCCCAGCCAATCAAGATGCTTCCCACAGCTGGGACCAGCAGTAGAAACATTTTAATCCATATTAAAGACAAATAAAATGTTTATTCATCCATGCTTTTGATTAATTTAGTTGACCTTGGACCCCCATAGGTTTTTCATCTCTTTGTCTTCCTTTTTACCTGTTTTTGAGGTTTAAAATGTCGTGGGGCTATTTTGTTGTGAAAGGCGCTATATAAAAATATATGTATTTTTTGTCATTTTACTGTATTTTTTGTTATACTTACTCTATAAATAAGCTTGCCTTGTCCTTGTCCATGTACATGCCCACCCTGCTCTGTCTCTGCTTCTTCAGGCTGACCTCTCTGAGCCAATGGTCATGCAGGAGATGGACACCAGCAACGGTGTGCTCCTGCCCTTCTATGACCCTGACACCAACATGGTCTACCTGTGTGGCAAGGTAAGAGTACCTGACCGCAGCATCTGCAGTGTACGGTGCATGATGCCCTGTCCAATGCGAATATAACTCTGTCAAGGGGATCCAGGGGGTGCAGTTTGTAATGTATTGCACTGACGGCCAATTGTTGCCTTCTCCTGGCATTGGGCCCACATGGTTAATGGATTAGGGCGACTGCACCATCCGCTACTTCGAGGTGACGGGGGAGCCCCCCTACGTGCACTTCCTCAGCCTTTACAGCAGCAAGGAGCCGCAGAGAGGCGCTGGCTTCCTCAGCAAGAGAGGCGTGGACGTCAACAAGTGCGAGATAGCGAGGTACTCCCTCATCACGTCTCCACGCGAATGCTCGCGTCTTCCCATTCGACTTGAGGAACATGAACAACTTCTCCCCCTACTTCTTAGGTTCTACAAACTACATGAGAGGAAAGTGGAGCCCATCTCCATGACTGTCCCCAGGAAGGTGAGAGTGTTGTGAAATATTAGATGCAATTCCCTCTAATTGCCAGCAGAGGTCATTGCGGTTGTTGTGCTATTAATGTGTTTTTGTTTTTTGTGTAGTTCATTGATAAGTAGAATGTTAGGATTTTAGTTTTATTTAGTGTAATTGTTTGAACTACACATATTTTAAAAATAAAATAATTAAAATGTAATTTTCCTGTATCTGTCCTTGAAGCTTTTTTTATCTTCTGGAATTCTAAACACTTTGACTGGCCCAGCACACTGACAGGAATACACAAGTCATTTGCTTGGTGTTGGTGCTAAACAGAGAAGCCAGCATACTTGCACTCATGTCCTTCTGATAATAGTTAGCGTGCTCAATAGCACCAGAGGTGTTGTGTGGTTTGGCTGAGGCAGCTGTTTTCCGTTGGGTGCAGTCTCTGCAAGTAGCAAGCTGCCAATGCCCGCCACCCACCCCGGCATATGATTGGTCTTCGCCCGTATCGTCATAGCGATACCAACTCTTCTGAGATGATTCGACTCTGTCTACTTGGTTTCCCCGCTTCCCATTTCTGCCTCGCCATCCCTACACACAGCACGCACGGGCAGGTTCATTGAGTAATATTAATATGCAACATAGGCCATCGCCTAGGATGCCCTTTGATTAGGGGGAGCAAATGAGCCAGTGAAAATAACCCGACTAAACGTGTTACTATTTTTCTTGTGAAAGAGATGCGAGCTAGCATCTGTTTTCTGCTAGGGAGTGTTTTTTTTGGGGGGGGGGTGCCTGAGTGCCTGAACACTCAGGGCCAGCCCTAAACTATTATTGCCTCTGTACTTCCCGAAATGTGCTTGAGATATGTTGTGCCCCCCCCCCACAGTCGGACCTCTTCCAGGGTGACCTCTACCCAGACACGGCAGGCCTGGAACCAGCTCTGCTGGCAGACGACTGGGTCGCTGGCCAGGACGCCCCCCCCTTGCTGGTGTCCTTGAGCGGGGGATACGAAGTGCCTCCCTCCAGGCAGGGAGTCGCCCTCAGGCCCAGACCCAGGCCCTCATCCGCCGGGGAGCCGGAGGAATCCAGTCCAACCCAAACCCCCATCGAATCGGACCTCCCTCCGGCCAGCCCAAAGACAGAGGCAAGGGGGGTCTGTGCGGCGGCATCGGCAGCGGCGGGGGAGGACGCTCAGGAACGGGAGGGAGCAGGGGGTGAGGTGAGCACACGGGAGGGCCCGGGGGCTCTGCTGTGGGTCTGCATAGCAGGATGGAGTCCTCGCTAAGCCGTCATAGGACAGGCAGTGCGTGCTTAAATGGCACCTTGGCCTTGACCTGGCCCTCACTTTGCATCCCACTCCTCTCCACAGGAGGAGCAGCTGTGTGAGATCCTGCTGGAGCTGAAGGCGCTGCGAGCCCTGGTTCTTTCCCAGGGTCAGAGAATCGAGCAGCTGGAGAAGCAGCTGGCCCGCTTTGAGGAGGGGGAGGTGTGACCTCATTAACACCCCCGCAACACACCTGGAGTAACGCGCCTGGAGTTTTACCACATTCTTATTATGCACTGCAGCACGCCTGGAGAGTGACCGCACACTTATTACACACTGCAACACGCCCGTAGAATGACCACACACTTATTGCACACTGAAACACGCCTGGAGAATGACCACACTGTTACTACACACTACAGCACACCTGGAGTATGACCACACTCTTTATTACACACTGCACCATGCTTGGGGAATGACCACATAATTATTACACACTGCAACACACCTACAGTATGACCACATTCTTATTATGCAGTATAACATGCCTGGAGAATGACCACACACTTATTACACACTGCAACACCTCTGGAGAATGACCACACTCTAATTACACACTGAAACACACCTGGAGAATGACCACACTCTTATTACACACTGTAACATGCTTGGGGAATGACCACACTCTTATTACACACTGCAACATGCTTGGGGAATGACCACACACTTATTACACACTGCAACACATCTATAGTATGACCACATTCTTATTATGCAGTCTAACATGCCTGGAGAATGACCACACAATTATTACACACTGCAGAACACCTATAGTATTGACCACATTCTTATTATGCAGTATAACATGCCTGGACAATGACCACACACTTATTACACACTGCAACACCTCTGGAGAATGACCACACTGTTATTACACACTACAGCACACCTGGAGAATGACTACACTCTTAATACACACTGCAAGATGCCTCGAGAATGACCAAACAATTATTACACACAGCAACACGCCTGGAGAATGACCACTCTTATTACACTCCACAACGCGCCAGGAAAATGACTGCACTCTTATTACGCAGTACAACAGAAAGACCACACTAAACACTACACCATTACAGGAGGAGACTATGTGGCTACTAACACGCTGCAGAATACAGTACGTCTTGCTACACATTTCACAACCACACACTGCAGCTAGGAAACACTGAATAGCTGAAAAGGACGTATGTGAGCAACACAATTATGTTGTTAACCAACTGAGGGGAGACTTGTAGCCATGTTGGTATGCTACTGTCTGGGGAATACACTTAAAATAACACAAAGCTTTCTTTTGACAAAGAAAAACACAGTTTAAGGGCTGTTTTATCAGGTAGCGCTACTAGCTATGAGTCTATAGCATCAAGAGCCACTTATTTAATATACCGTAAGCAGCTGCTTAAATAAGCACGAATGTTCTGTTGGCTCAGTGATCACGTACCTTTGTCCTAAGTACGTGTATCGTCTCATTCAGGTCATACTGTATGTCTGTCAAAGTCGAGTTTACAGTAAAGTAGTGGGAAGCTAGTTGTCGAGCAGTGCAGAGTTTGGGTCTTGTTACTTTCTGAGAATTAGTAGGTCAGATACTGTAATGTCGGGTTATTATTGAGAAGAAACTGGGGTTGAAACAGATTGTGTAGATGTGAATGGTGAGTCTTACTAATACGGTGGCTTAAATCTTGTGCCTGTGTTGTCAGTCTTTTGCTTTGTATGTCTCGTATCTCATATGTGGCGTATTGTTAATCTTTTCACTATTACCTTTTTACTGTTAAGATTAGATCAGTCTATAGCCTGGTGTGTCTTTATGGAGATGCTGCTTTACACTGACAAAAGCAGATGAGTCTGAGCTGCTTTCTGTCGCTTCTTGGTTTCTCTGGAGGTAAATTTTTTTGTTTAATTTTTTTTTTGGGTGGGGGGGAACAGAAGTGAAGCCCCCATGACTGAGCTGTGGGGGTCCTGCCACGTGCGAATGGTGAAAGTGAAATGGGCCACTTCTCTTCCATTGACCTCAGCAGTAAGGGACGGGGTGGGGGGGGGGAGGAGGCGAAGGGGTGCGACTCACAATCACGGGTACGTTTTACAGCGTTCTTAAAAACGGTGTGTGCAAAACATTGACGTGTGTGTTTATCAGATGTCTTACTGATTTTATTGCAATAAATACTTTTTTCCGTAGACCTGGTCTTACGTGTCGTGATGTGCCTTTGCCGAGTGTGCCGCCCCACATTGCCGGGTGGACGTGTGTCACCGGCACAGTTTTGGAGCATTGGTACTGGGATGCACAAGGTTTACTACGCTGAAGCCCAGGGGCAGCGACGTGAACTCGCCCATGGGGCTCACCATGCAGGGAATATCAAACATTAGAGGTTCTACACCTTTTTGTCTCTGCTCCCAGTCTTGATTGTGGTGTAGCAGGGGGGGCTGGGGGTAGCTCACATTTCTCCAGGGGGCCGAGCCCCCCCTAAGGATCAGACATGGAGTAAAAAGCGACGCTGAGATGCACACTTCATTCTCTACCCTTGCAGGCCCAGCCGGCTTGTTCTTGCTGTAAAAACAGGATGTGGTGTGGAGCCGAAACTTTAGTTTTTTTGTTTTTTATCCTCCCCCCTCAATCTCGATCTTCTTTCCCCGCTGGCTTCCGGGCCCCCTTCCTGTGACAGGCCGCCCCTACGCTCATGCCTTACAGGGCCTTACATGTCGCCGACTGCACACTCACCAGGCAACCTTTCCAGAAGTCCTCATGGCTCATAGCAGCGCGGGCTACAATCGCGGGGGGGCTTTCCGGCACGGCATCATTTCCGCAGACAGAAGCACACCCCCCCCAGTCTGCCACCTTCTGCAATGAGACCCTGACCAAGACAGCTTCAAGCTTCACGCAAGTAGGATGATGCAGATGGATGCTAGTGGGACCATTTGTCATAAAAAACAAGAAGTAAAATAGCAATGCTATACTCAAACCAAACCCCCAAACGCTGAAATGTCCCAGAATGTGTCCAAAATGCATGTGATCCACTGAGTCATTCTGCAGGCAAATTAGCTGAATGAACCGCTCATTAAGGGTCACACAGAGGAACTTAAGCTACAGCCCAGGATGCCCCACTGAGAACATGCCTCAAATAAGACCTCCCACGGTCATCTCCTGGCCACCCCCTCCCCTGGGCAAAGGGGTCCTCGGACCATGTTAATGTGCTTTTGTGTTGACACTTTTCATACAGCTGGAAAATGTAGTCGACAAGCAGTCCACAGCATTGATGGCGGTTAAATGACTAAAATTAGTATCACACCTATAGTTAGGAGAGTGTAGTGCTTGTGGAAGTCCTTTACGGTTCTTTGCAATCTGAATTACATGCCGTGTAGAACATTTCATGCTTTTGCAGTTTCCTTATTCAGTTCAGTCTACTGTTCAATTCATTTACCTATTTTAGTCCCTCTCTGCGTTTCTGTTTCGAATCCCTCCCCCTCTGCCCCCCCCATCCACCTCCGCCCTTTTCGCTCATTACCCACCCAATTTTTTTCTTGCCACTCTTTCCTTGTGACTGCAAATTGCAGCAATCTGAATATTCATTCGTTCTGAGCGCCTTTTTTTCAGATCCTTTGGAAGTTGGTGGGGCTTGGAGAGGAACGGGAAGGTGAGTGCCGGTCTGAGTCGTATTTTCAGCGCAATGTAGTTCATGGTTTGTGTCCAAAGCCGCTTTAGCTCTGCTCTGTCACAGTGTTTTTCTTTCTGCCACCTCCACCACTGCTGTCCTTACTATTCTCTTTTCTTCTATGAAAAAACACCAATCTCCTTTGTCAGAGAGGATGTCGGGAGACCTAAATGAGCATTTGAGAATTTAATAACAAAACTGCTTTGTTGTGGTCCCTTCTTCTCTTTTTACAAATGCCATGCTCGCATTAAAATACTGCATGAGTTCCAGTGCCAATGTAATTACATTTTTATTTATTTATTTATTTTTCTTTTACTTTTTAAATTTCAATATGTAATTTGTAGTTTATGTAATGTTTATGTAATTTGTAAGATATGTATGCTGTCTGACAATACTTGATGTGTATTCTGCATAAGATACATGTTTATAAATTGATCGTTTAAAGCATATTTTGATATACAAAACTTAAATATGACACATAACATGAGATGCCTGTTTTTGATTTTTAAAAATTAACATTTTAATCCTGCTAAAAGAAAATGCGATTGCACTACTGAACTCTGATTCACCATTTAGCTTGATAAGCTAGCATAAGATAGGTTGGATATATGTTGTAACCTTTTTTCATTTTTATTTTTAAATTTATTTTATAATGTAGCATTAGCGGGAAAGATGTACATGAATAATGATGGTCAAGATTTTCAATTCTAAGTATAACATGAGATATACTACATGTCTATGGAGAATTAAATGCAAACAATGTATGATATACATTCCAGTCTTTACAATGCATTGGTGGTGTGTATTCTGCCTTATATATGCTTATAGATAGAAAATGGGAAATTTATATTGCATTTCCTAAAATCTGTATAAGTGTGCTAAACAGCCATTTCATGTGAATGTATGCTTGCGCATAATGATAGTGGGTGGGATGCTCTGGGTTTTAGTTTTAAAAGGGGGCATAAAATCCAGGCAATTCACAGTGTAAATGTCTCCTTTTTGATGATGAATAGCTGTTTTGTGAATAGCTGTTTTTAATTCTGAGTTTGTTTGAGAAGGAAATAGAATTTTACCTTTATGTAATTTACCCTGTGATACAGCACACGCACGCCTACCATTGAGATACAATGTCAATCTGACTGTAAGCCACTTTTGTGTTATTTGGCAGAGTGTCCAACCAAATGCTGACAATAGTCAAGTCAGCTCAATTCAATATTTCAGTTCAATATAGGCACATGTGTAAATGGAAAGAGAGTTGCGGCTTAAAGAGAACATGCAAGGCACGGGGGGGTTGGAGGGGTTAGACATACATTGCATACATTACGCGCAAATACATACAGATACACACATACATATCAACCTATACATACATCTTCTCATATGTTTTTCTTATATATCCAGTTATTCATGTGGATGTGCCATTCTACTGAGACTATAACATTTTTCTTTCTCCTTCAAAGGCACAATGGCGTCAGAGGATTTTACATACACTGTGATATTCCTGACTTTCCTGCTGGCCATCCTCATAGTGGTGCTGATATACCTGTACAAGAGGCTGAACCGCGAGACAGATGGCAAGTACACAGTACATGAGCTCATCTATGGTCAGGACGGGGCCAGGCAGCGCCTGCAGAACGGCGTACAGACCCTGGAAAGCTTCCTGGGGGTCCGGATCTGGCCCCGCAAGAGAGAGGAGGCAGAGGGAGGAGATGAAGGAGCACAGGAAGAGGAGCGCCAGGAGGAGAGGAGGGAGGATCCTGACATTGAGCTGGGTCGAGGGCATGATACCGTTAGCTTGGAAGACAAAAAGGAAGAAGAGGAGGAGGACTCCTCTGATGACTATTCCAGCATGGAAGGGGTCGACCTGAGGGAAAAGGCAAAGCTGATCAGGGAGAACAAGGAGGAGGGCGAGGAGGAGGAAGAGGAGGGTGGAGGAGGTGGTGGTGGCTCGGGGGTTGGGGGTGGACTTCTGGTGGACTTGAAGCAGTTTTCCGGTAGTGCAATCTGGCAGGAGGAGAAGACTGAAGTGAAAGGAGACGAGTGCGACCTGACTGCCCTGTGAGAGACGGAGCCTGCAGGCCGAGAGAGACACCAGCACGCACGGGTTAGTGGTTATGTGTAGGAATGCGGAGAGTCAGCAGCAGAGGGAACAGAGTAACGTGATGGTAACAGTGGCCAACGGTGTTTTGTATGTGATAGCTATCATAATGACATTTTTTGCTTTGTACAGTTTTGAAGTTAATTTACACGTTTTATATGACATTAAAGTATTTCGACAATAAAATTCTATTTTAAAGAAATATATGCTTGTGGCAGTATTATGGTAAAAAGGCAACTAACACGGCGACGAAAGTAAACATACTGACTTATGAAATTCAGTAAGTGAAATCTAATGAGGTTCGAGCTGAGGTTAGCAGTGATTCATTAGGTGTTTTTAGCATATACATATTATCACACAATCCTGATGTGATTCAAACATCATCCTTCTATCCATCCCTCCATCCAGCTTCTCTCCACAATTCCTGATGGGCCACTATAGCAGGCTAGACCACATTTTTCCAAGCTAAGAGATGTAATTCTCATTCTCCAATGAAAGCTACCCTGAAACTATAAGATGGATGGAGGAATTAATGCCTGTTTCTTGGTTATCTCAGTAAAATATTTCTTTGTTGATTTCATTGTGCGGCTCATTGGGTAGGCCTCTGGGCCGTAAGCAGAGGGCCTAAGCAAGCTGGAGTTATTTTCATATTAACGCACACCTCAAAGTGGTTCATCCCACTTATACCACAGCTAAGGAACAATTAATGGTAATTAAATAAACTAGTCACAGTTAACCTTTCAGAAGAAAATTATTTTAATTGGCATTTAACAATATACCAATGTGCTCTTTAAACTATAGTCCCCATAAGCATAGAACGTTTGGTTAGGCGACTTACTGGAAGTGGCAAGTCCATTACAGTGGCACAGGAACCGTCAATAGACAGGCACTTGCATCCTGAAAACCAAGGAGAATTATGCTGATAAGAATGACTGCTTATTAATAAGTAAAAAGTCACACAGGTTTCTATATTAACATGTTTAATAAAACATTAAAACGCATGAATATAGAACTGTTATTAGGTTGCCCGAAACTACCTGTGCAGTAAAATGAAGATAATCAACATCCACAGGTTCATGGACAGGTTCATGGTCAGGTTCATGGCAGGTGAGACAGTGGCTCTTTTTGTCAAAACAGCACCATACGTTTCATACGTTTCACGGCAAATTCCATGAGAATGATGCAGCAGAAATCGAGACTCATCTGACCAGGCACAGCTTTTCCAACCTTCCATTGTCCATTTTTGGTGATCCCATGTGGACTGTAGCCTCAGTAGGGTCCTGAAATTTGTTTTATTTTTTCTCAAGTTATCAAGACGTACTTCAAGGAGGCCCTCACTCAAGGCACCATCTGTTCATCAACCACTCCTAGTACCTCAGGATTCTTTTTTGTGAAGAAGGTGGATGGGAGCCTGAAGCCTTGTATAGATTACCGGGTCCTCAACGTCGTCACCTGCAAATGTAGGGAGAAGGGATGGGTACCGAAACCCGGTACAAAACGGGCACCAGGGCTAAATTTTTAAAGGCAGGGCTACCGATAAGCTTTGATGTTAATGATATTGCTTTCGGTACTGGATAATTTAATAAATCTTTTTGTTTCTGCATAAATATAATATTTCTCATGTGCCTATTTATCTGACCAGCTCCGTGACTGATAGAGACGTTAATCTAGAGCATTCTCTCGCGTGTGCAATTCATGGGGAAACTCTGGCACGCACGCCCACACACGCACACAAAAGCTGGTGCCACTGTCTGATCCGTGTGCACATGTGCAAAATTCTGTTCCGCTTATGGCTGTGTGTGATTTGTATACTGACATTAGCTGGACCCGGCCCTATCAGCGATAGTATGCGCACAAATTTAGATTTGAATACATTGTAAGCTATAAAAGCATACGTACACAATCACATAACATAATATCCGTTACTGCACATATTTGTAATATATGTAATATTTGACGAGAAGTCGTTAGAAAGAGTTAAAACTAACAAAAATGGTTGTGTATGTTTTTATTTTATTATAATGATTTTAGTAATATTGTAACTCCCATGCCAGAGGAGTATTTGCCAGCTTACTATGTCGACGGTATTGCATTAAAATCCTGCGTTCACAAATAGGACAGAGATCTTAACACATTGTTATACAGATATGTGGTACCGTAAAACTTGTGCATGCGCGCACAGATCAGGCAGGGACCGCAGATCCGGCAGCCACAACTAGTGATGATGGCAGACAGAGTCAAAGTCAAAGTCAAAGTCAGCTTTATTGTCAATTCCTTCACATGTACTAGACATACAAAGGAATCGAAATTCTGTTTCTCACTGTC